>KB671170.1:0-95715 GCA_000349105.1 Anopheles epiroticus | reverse complement strand
CCGTCTTATCCCGGTGCAGTTGCACACATGCACAAAGGCAACGAGCCGGACTGGACTTTGCCATGCAGGTTGTGTCTGTGCCGCTACCCGTCCGCTGTTTGTAACAAGCGTCAGCAAGTAGCGATATTGTTGTTTTCATTTTTGTTCGCACGATCTTTAATCTTTCTAATTGAATTTCAATCGCACGATGCAGATGAAACTCTCGCCTCCGTCCTTGTGGTGAGAAGGAAAAGCTTTCCGGATAGACGTTTCTACGCACCAACAGAAGCAGCACACAAATGCGCGAGAGAAGCCCTCACGCACACTGAGAGCGAACGTGCATGGCTGGTTCCTTCCGGTTCGAAACGCAGACGACAACACGGCCAAAGATCGTATGCAAATTGGGTACGAATTTAGCGTCGCATCGGACCGGAAAGCATAGGCATATGCCGCGCGCACACACGCACACAGAGAGGGAAGGAGAGGCACATCGGAGGGCAACATCTTCACCTCGTAGTTCACCCCCTGTAGCCATCCCAACCAGCCCGGCGGGTGGTAGCAGGGAGTTTGTTGGGAGCTGTCCTAAAATATTCATTTGCTTTGTCACGAAGGCTGTGTGGGAGGTTTGGCAACGAAGGGAAAGGAAAGAACAGAATAATGTGTCTGTTTTACAGCAGATTACAGGCACTTCATTATCCTTTTGGGTTGTTTTGTATGTAACAGTAATGCTGATGCTTCGACTCGTGTCTGTAACGTGCAGCGGGAATGGTGTGTATTATCGTTTCAGTACCAACTATCAAACTGGATATTGTGGGACCCTAACATTTGGTTGTAGTTATAGATTTTAGGCATTATCGCACTTGGATATAGACAAGTACCGACAAAAAACACATGGAAATATTGTGGGTGGTCGTGTCTTGTAAATGTGTGGTTTTCTTTCGAGTTTTTTGTCTATATTTCACATTTGTTTATCATGTTTCCCGACACACTATCCATGTTCTTGAATCTCTCTTCCGATTCACAGTGTGGGTCGATCTGTCCAGATTAGGATTTGATCTCACGTCTTTGCATACACTGTATCGGTCGTTTGACACGATACCAGGAGATAACTGCTCTGTAAAGTGTGCTTATTGTCTATTAAAATGATCTCATAAGCGTGTGATTATTCCAATAAAACAATTTAAAGCCTTTTCTGCCGTTTTCTGTACCCGGCATCTTACTCAGATTTCTTTGAATGTTATTTTCAAGTATTTAAACCATTTGTTTAATATTTAAACACATTAATGCGCCCTTAAAACGAAACCTGCTAACAGCTTCCGTCAACGGTTTGTGGAGCGTTATTATGTGCAGATTATTGTTATTAAATCACTTCCAGTCCAAATGCGCCCAGCCCACCCATCCCAATGCAAATGAAAAACGCTTTCCTTCGCACATAATTTTCAACGTGCACTGGACTGGTCCGAAGGAAAAGTTGTACCAAAGTAAAATAATTAATCGCACCCCCGCCGACCGTGGAATGAGCTTTTGGTTTTAAAATTATCAAAAAAGAAACACACACACAAGACGTCATCGCGGTAATCACGCTTGGAAGATGTGGCGGAGAGGATGCGAAAAGGGTAGAAACGGGGCTTGGGTGGCAATTAATACTCCCATCTACCCCGTTTCCTCCGTTTTCTTTCCTTCCTCTAGGCGGTCACTTGAAGCCGCTCCGATTGATAGTGTATTAGAAAACCTTGGAGCGGGCGGTGGGACGGGGCTGGCACGGGCACGGGAGTTGAAAAAAAAAACATTAAATTAGATTAGATGGCCCCCGGTTCGGATCAACCGGGCATCATCAGCAGCAGTAGCAGCGGCGAGAGGTCATCGTCGTCGACCATTTGTGAAAATAATTGCTTCTTCTAATCTATTCCTTCTTGTCTGCCTGCCTGTCTCGATCTCCTCTATCCGTCCCTTGCTTGTCTATTTGCGCACTATCACATGCCGAAGCCGAAGACGACGACGGCGACGATGGTGATGATGATAATGTTGATGACGCCAAAGGTGAAAGTATAGAGGAAGGCTTGCGAGATAAAGCGCACAACACAACAGAAGTGGAGAAAAAAAATTGCACACACGAAAAAAAAAAAACAAACGCCAGTGAAAAGAAATAATACAGGCCACTACCCTGCTTCATTCTCCCCTCCTCACTGGAGGTCATCTGTGGGTCTTCGTCTGCTTTTGCCACAGCATCCAGCAATTTTGTGCATATGAGTTTGAACTCCATCTCGGGGCAAATAAAGTCATTGGGTGGACGGTGGCGCATATTTGCACACAACCCACGGTGAGGAAAAAGAGGAAAGCGGCCGAGGAAAAGTGCGTGCGTGCGTACCTGCCTGCTTGGAGGCAAACGTTTTTCACTTCACTCCACCAACGTCCGCCTAATGGAAAGTGATATCCCCACTCCCTTTTCTATTCGCCCATCAGGCACCACCACCGCAACCCCATCAGCTTGCCATTAAAAAAATAGTTGTTGTGTGTTGTACGTTTTCACCCCTCTCCCCCCAAGGGACCTGCACTTCTCCCCTTCAAATTGTGTACGTATTTGTTTTCCTCTGCTACCTCCCCGGCTCGGGAAAACTCGACAACCATCCATCGCGGAGTGTGAAAAGTTAAATGTGAAAATTAAAATGGAAATCTGTCGATGGGTGGTGAGAAATCGAAAGTAGTCGGTGGCCCCCTTCGAATTGAAATTAGACGGTGTATGTGATCGAAGTAGGCGAACGTGCGTGTATGGTTGCTCGCTTTGTTGCGGGTCGAGCAACTGTCAAACTGTGACAGCCGGAAGCGAGTGACTGTGACACACGGAACATGGAAGGAAGAGCGTTGAAAGACCTCAACTCCAAAGCAACTCCAAGTAAGAGTTTTCCTAACGTATCTTTTCCTTTTTTCCCTTCAATTCTCATTGTTGTAGGTCTCTTCAGGTGTGTCTGTGTGTGACGGTGGTAGAATAAATTTTACAACAGTGCATATCATCGGTGTGTGAGTGTGTGAGAGTGCGTGTGTGTGGTTCGTTCGTGAGTGCAGAAAGTGACATCCATCCATGTGAGGAATGTGATTCGCGTCGCGTTCTTCCTTCCCGTTACGAATGCCACTCAGCTGCACCGTCCGTGGCGGAAAAGTGCGTGAATGTGGACGTGTCGGGAGTGTAGTGCAAGTAACGGCCCGTGTCCTGCGACGGCGACGACGCATGAAAACCTAGGGCAGTAGCATCGTATTCCCCTTCCCCCCCACCGCTCGTGGGAGTGTGTCCGGAAGGGAAGGATACGGAACTTCTTCCCTCTCCTCAGCACGGGGAAGCCTTGCGCCACTAAACCAAACGCCCTCACCCAGTAGCCGCACCGAAAATTCGGCAGAAAGAAGCGAAGTAGAGAAAGAGGAAGTAGGAGGAGGAGGAGGAGGAGGAGGAGGAGGAGGCGGAGAAGAAGGGGGTGAACCTGAAAGGTGAAAACCGAGGAGGCAACAATCCGTGGCAACACGAAGGATTGGTGCGTCTTCCGCGAGCGCGCAGGATTCATGGAGAACAATCTGCCATCGAACGCCGGACCGCCTGAAAGGTAAGCTTTTTTGTGGCTTTTTTATACGGCAGTAACTTAACTTCCCGGATCTACTATCCTTTCCCTCTCAATTCTTGGTAGAAAGCACTCTCCTGGTATAGTTGGTCCTTTGGACTTTATACTTGTTGTAGCAATATTAGGTGTTACGAGTAAAATGCTATAGGCTCTTAGGCAAAATGTAGTTCATTATCTATTATTACTATAACTTATTATTATTATCTTTAACTCCGATGGAAGAATACAAGTCTAGTCGTATCAGAATCTGAGTATCAGGTACTGAGCTATAAGGTACCTACAAATATCCCCAAGTGTGGTCCAGAGATTACTGTGAATTATTATCAGATCTTAAGTGTAATTGAAACGACTTGCTTTTTCGACCCATCTGTCATTTGGCAGAATTTTATTGTCAATATCAAGTTACGGTCTACTGAAAACCTGACAAAAAGCAATGTTCTACTAACTGCTAGAGAATTGTTAAGAAATTGAAGCGCTCCAAGGATCGTAGAGGTACATCTCAAAGACCAAAGACTTAATCAAACTGATCCATAATACATACAGAAAACCCATGTGTCTTTTGGAGACTTCTAGAAAAGTTCAAAAGATCGAAGAGTCCAACAGGTAATTCTCAAGAAACTAACCTCTAAATATTTGTTTAAGATCCAAGAATTAATCCGTCATATATGCTGAAAACCCAAGTCTCAAGGAAACTTAAATCTCAAGGAACCCCCGAATCTTAATATTTGGGTAAGATTCAAGAATTAATACATCAGATCAGTTGAAACCATCAGATTTGCTGGAAAACCTAGTATGGGTTATAGACTTCTGGAAAAGTCGAAGAGTTCCAAATGACCAAGAATAGACCATCTCAAGCAGCAAGAGTCTTAATATTTAGATAAGATTCAAGAACTGTTTTTGCAGAACTTCAATCACTTGCGACACTTGCGGACATCGGGTCGCTGTGCTTCGATATCGTTTGGGGCTCACCCCGTCACCTTCGCCCTGCTATAGTTTCTGAACAAATATTATAAATCACCCTCATTAACACAACGTTACAACGACTGTACGGCGTCACAAAATGTAGGCTTGTGAAATTATGTTGATCAATCGACAGCTCCCGGCGACGATAAGATACGAACCTTATGTAAAACCTTTTTACTACGCATTGCTTGTTATACCACTTTTAATTCCTTCTGCGAATTACAAACCATTGTCCGTTGCAATCGGTCGATAAGGTGTTGTCGCCGGGGCAGTGGAGCAGCGACAGTGCGCCACCCTTTCGTAACGATTCCTATCGTTGATGGTGATTAAAATCGGCAGCACTGTGGTGATGATGATGGTGCCCCGGCGGTGCGTGCTTATCACATTTTATTTCTGTTTAATTCCAATTCTCGCGTTACGCAACGCTGTTTGAAGCGAGAGCTTTTTGAAATAAATTGTGTTCCTGAAACATTTACCAGAGGCTGATGATGTACGGACTGCGAATTACACTCAACACCCCATGACTCACTAAGCCGTCTCATCCGACAGTCATTGCAAAAAGCCGCGCTGTCTATCAATACAAAAATGGCCACCAAATCTCGGCCCCGGACACTATCGCTCGTCTTCATCACGCGGCCTCTTTTTTTCCACAACAAAAAGACAAACAATTCGAGAATGGTGATATAACATTACAGTGTGTTTCTTCTTCATTTGTGTGTGTGCACGCGTTCATATAGCTTTGATTTAGCGTCCACCGCCGCCTCACTGGCTGAGATCATCCTTTGTGAGGTGATTTGCCGTGATTGCTGGAAAGTTCGAAAATCAAATAAGATCGCCTTTGGGGGGGAGTAGAAGTGTATGACGCGCCGTTGAAAGCCCGCAATGGCAGCGCTCTGTGTGTTCTTAACCTAATTTTTACAAGCACAAAAGGGCGGGAAAGGTCACAAAAGAGACTAATGAGTGCAGCATAAACAAATAACATAACCCGGAACTGGTCGCCCCGTTCTGGGGAGAGAGGATGGTTGCTTAAAGTGAAGTAAGGCTGATGAAAAATGCATAATTCTTTGTTGGCTGGTAGGTATGCGAGTGTGTGTGCGAAGATGCCATTCAGAACGGAAGAAGGAAGGAAGTGCAAATGCAAATATTTATCCAGTAGTACTCATGCTTTGCCTGTTTTGTTTAAAGTAAGAGTTTGAGAATTAAACATTCGATTAATATTTGCCTGACTCATCGGTCTGTCATCGTACTGCAGTCTCGCTTTCCATGATGGTGTTGCACGAGTTTTACTGCCAAGCGAGGTGATCCGGGGGTCCGTCTTACTTCTTCCCACTGTCTTGCGCTGATCTCATTGTCGGGTAAGAGACGGTCACATTTCACAGTCGCCTGCTGTGAGGACTCGGTAGGGGAGAGAGAGATGAGGATGGCAGCGAATTATGTACAGGTTGACAGTACTGCTCGTCCGATCCGATGGTCCATTTCGCGGGGACTGATGATTTGACGCAAAACGTGAGCAAACGTTAAACAAGCCCGACTAGAGAGAATTGAGCGTCGCGTTCCTGCTTGCGCATGTGTTAATCGATTGTATGCTGTAGTGGTGGCTGGACGTTACATTGAAAATTAATTAGCAATATGGTAATAAGAAGGTGGTTTGCCGACGTGCCGCAACAGCTGACGTCTGCTGGCTAGGTTACAGACGCGCACAGAGCGCATGAGCTGTACTGATTGGAGTGACATCAAAAGTTTGAAATTGATGTTTTTTAAATGTCACACTTTAGTTTAGTTTTGGAACTCTTTTTGAAACAAAGTTCCAACATCTCTACAGCTGCGAGTAAATTCTGTAGAAGTGCTCAACATTAACAGCGTCGTGGACCAGTTACAAGCTTCTCCCCGAGCCACACAGCAATCACACGTGTCTTACTAGAGCTCCCTCCATTAGTGTGTTGTATGTGTATGATTGTTTTTAAAGTTCCACTCCAACCCACCGCCCTTTCGCGCCCGCCAGCTTATTTCTCGCACGGTGGCACGGCGGCAATCACAAAGAAAACTGCAGCCGTCGCGCCCGCCTGCCACCACCACCCAACTCCAAACAGCAAAAAAGGAATGCAAAATAAGGCCAATCGAATGTCGCCGGAGTGTGTCCGACATGTGTGATGTTGGCTGTGGCCGCTGCCGTGGTGCGCACTATAGTTTCTTCCTCATTCTATTGTGGTGTCATATTGTGCGCGCACGGTGTGTTGCATTTAATGAAGGAATTGATTGGGGTCTCTCCCTCCTCTCTGCTTTTGTGCCGATGAATCATCGCAGCACTGATTGATGCAGGCACACCGATCTTGCCAAGGTCCCTCTGGGAAGCATATTTGTCCGCTCACGCCATCGATCAAGCGCACCAAAGGACGTTGATGGCGTTAATTTCTGTTCCCACGAAGCCCGACGAAGGTGTGCGAACAGTTTTGTGGGTTTATGCTTTGGATTCATTGTTTGATATGACGATGAAGAAAGAGGGGCATTTTAAATTATTTCAAATTAAATCCCCTGAAACTCTTGCGCACTCACCCCTGAAATGATTAGTTGCAATGGTTCAGATTCTCCAAATTAGAGCCACAGAGCTAACCTTGCTGCTTCTGCTGCTGTTGCTGCCAAACTCGGCAAAGCTGTTGTGCGTCCATCCGTAACGTGCCTCCCTAGCCCAATTTTGGGTAACACAGGGGCAGCACAGGTGTCCATCGAACCGTCCCAATATATTGAGCCATTGTCACCCTCTGCGTTGCGTGCCCCTAGATATCCAACTCACCTTAGCGCCCTCATCCTCCCCCTCCCTCCCCAGTTGTGTTTGGTGGTCGGCGGAGAGTGCAAACATAAGCGGAGCACAATAATAGCCCGAAAAAGAGGCAATTCCTGAAGTGACAAATGGTGGCGAGATAGCAGCGAGGGTGCCCTAGCCCACCTAGTCATCTGCAGAATGGGGATGAACTGTATGGCTGTGCCCCGGCACGGTTCAGTGGGCGATCATAGTGGGGAAGAGAGAGAGAGAGAGGGAGAGGTAGAGTGGAATGAAGGAAAAACCCTACACCGTATCCACATTAAAAAGGAAGTTCGTTAGGTGTATTCCGATATAGGACGACGAACGGTTGCCTCTGGGAAGCTACATTACAGCAGCACCAGCACATGCCATTATCTCACAACCACACCCAGTTCGGCGACCGAGGTCTCACGGCTGTGTGCGTTCTCTATCGCGAAAAGGAAAGTCGTAAGCGGTGCCCTGAGGGAAGGGAGAGGTGGTGGGAGATTTTATGCTCGCTTCCTTCCGCTTCAAATGAGGTTCATTATGGGTCAAATATCTCGCATCAATTACTGTGCTAGGAAGAGTCGGGGAAGGGTCAATCGATTTTATCGGGGGCGTTGCAGGAAAGAGAAAACGGTGCACGTGATTCTATGTCTGAAAATGATAGGAAAGTTTAGGATGTTCGTAGTGTAGAGAGCAAAGTTTGATTATCTAGAGTTTGGCAAACGTTGGCGTCCGACCTCAATATTAATTAGAACCATTCAGATCTTTTTTGGAGAATTCAAATCTTTTTGGAGGATTCTGAAAAGAGATTTCAACAACTTCAATTTTATATGGTGCTTCCTAAGGGTTTCTCTACTAGACATTACATTCTTCAAGAAATCATATCAAGTCTCTTCCAAGACCTTTAAGAGAAGTATAAAAGCCAAGTCCAAAAGCTATTAAGAGCCAACTTTCTATAACCTTTACCAACTCATGTCTACATCTCTAGAAAACGGAAGTTACTGTGGAGTTCTCAGTAAGCTATATTGTAATCGCTGCTCATCAAAAATAGGGCAATTGGATACGGTGTTGCCGGCACGACACCAGAGTGACATAATCTTCTTCCAAAATGACATCTACCGCACAGTGTAAGAGCCCGTAAGATCTGGCTGGTTGACAGTCGACAGCTACAACACCATTGCCTCTCCATCTGCCCTGGCATTGTCAGCAGAGTGACAACAACACCACACGCTCGTTGAGTTGTAGACCGTTTAATTCTCGCTAGAGATTGCCCCTCGGGAGATTGTAGGAGATTGTAGGGTATCGTCATTCAAATGCAATTCTTCCACCAATTCGCATCCCATGACTGTGTGAGACGGTCGAGAGATGGTGGAAAATCGAGCGGGGAAAGCACACAGCGCGTTAGCATATTACACAGCCCGTTACACGCTTGTCGTTACGCTTCGTGGAATTGTAATGTTGCCATGGTCAGTTATAAGTGCACTTGAGTTGTGTGTTGGGTACGTAGTAGGGAAGGTATCTTTTGTGTCAGATAGAAATCGAAGATTAATAAAGTGAATTGTTGTAATTCTTGTGTGTCTTTAGCCTTGAAGTCTAGAACAAAAAGAACTTTCTTTTTCGACGTAGAAATCCAAACCCCCTTCTGAAACACGCCTTTCGCCTTCTAAAAGGGTGCAAGTAAATTCGAGATTTGAACTTCAAACGACCCTATCAAGTTGATCTGTGCGCTGACAGTTGCACTAGGATGACGACCTGCCGAATTGCGTGCAAAACTACATTACAAACTGCACTAAGTAGCTTTGGGTATAGAAAATGGAGAAGTTTTTAATTTCTTCAAGGCTTATCGGCATTACTCAAAAGGAAACTCATTTTCTCACCGCAGGTAGATAAGGGGTGATCTGCATCTGCAACCGCCCATTGTTCCAGTGCGTTATTTAATTAGAAAACAAAACTATTTTCATCGACGAATGGTGCGAATTGGTAGCACACTTTTCAACAACAATAGCACCTATTTGACGAGTAGAAAAACACACCGCTTAGATTAGATAGATGCTCGATGGGCTCAATGCCACTGTGTGTTGGCGGCATTAGCAAGGCGAATTACTTTGCGTGTTACGTTGAAGCTCATTCGGCGAAGGGGTTAAGATGGGGAAATTGTAGTTAAAGATGGAAAAAACGGGCATGGAATGTCTCCACTGTAAACAATAACTGGCCTCGTTTCTACTGGATAGGGTGATAATGGGAGACGAGGTAGTGGAGAAAATGTGTATGACAGGTAGCACTTGACCCGCAGAAAACGTGCAACGAAGGCAACCCTCTCTTTGTGTGTGTGTTTGTATCTCCGTTTTCCATGTACATGCTGTTGGCTTGGCTGGCAGCCGATCGGACTAAGGTAGAGGTTTCAACGGACGACCGATGGCGTCATCTGTCACCGTAGTGTCGGAATCATCGTGCATTTGCACTGCCACGGCACAAAAAAAGTGAGATGGTTGTCTGAGTGTGTGCGTGCAAGGGTGTGCAAGAGCGAGAGAGGATGACAATGATTAAAGATTGACGTATACACACGCCGACTGGTTCGCGAGCGATCAGTAGTTGTTGAGGCAAGATCCCGAAACGACCGATCGCGCGCTAGTGGGATGTTTTGTTTGCTGTGGAGGGAAAAGGAAGAGGGCGGTTGTTTGGACCTTCCTTATAAAAAACTACGTTCCATTTTTTTTCTCTCTCTCTCTCTCTCACACACACACACCCTAGTGTGGTGTTTTGACCTCTCGGGTGTCTCCCAAACCGGTGTACAGAGGGTGTCGCCACTGACCGTGGGGTTATGCTCAAGCCGTCATGTGTCATGCATTGGTGGCTCCCCATTTTTGCCCTCCATTCTGTGTGATGACTCCACGCAAGAGATTAACCGAGGGAGAGAGCTGAAGAGATTTTTATTTTATTTTTAAATAGCAATAAACGCGAAAAGGGAAGGATGTGAATGTCTCACACATTTATCATTCAGTGAGAGCCAGACTTTCAAAAAACTTTTGTCTGATGCCACTCGTGTGTAGTGTTGCTGTTTTTTTGCAAAAGGAGCTGTCATTTGACTTTCCGCACAATCGCACAAGTAGTCTAAGCTCGCGGGGGGGAGGGGGGGGACAGATTCCGGAAGCATCCGCCCTGGCGTGAAACAAAAGAAATTGAAATGCCACACTCCACATCCGATCTCTCGCTGATGTGAGAACGTCTCGAAACGTATAGCGCGTGAGAGGCGAGTGCCTCACAGCAGAAAACAATTTACAAGACGAGATGTATGTTGTCCTCTTTTCCGCGCTTCTTTTTTTTGCAACAACGTTCCCCGGGAGGATGCTCGACAATAGCCCACGGATTGTGTGAGGCTCTCTCCGGATTGTTGTGTTGCTGCTGCCGTTTTATGCTCTGCACCATTTCTGCCCACCTCCTGCGTTGGTATTTTTATTCGCCTCATCTTTTCTTCGCTTCCCGACATTTCCGCGCCGAGGAACCGTCTTGGCGCGAAAAAGGCACACATACACTGAGCGAACAAGGCGACATTCCCAATAGAGCAGCAGCGTCTTGTGTGTTTCTTTGTGTGTGGGACGGGAAAAGCGCCAACCCAACTCTTTTGCGGTTGTGTAGCTGTGGGGCGATGTGTGGTGTTGGTGGTGTGTGTTTTGAAATTCCTGCATGGAAAAGCAGAAACGGTAAACGGGCGAAATGTGGTCTGAGCGGTGCAAGATGCATCGTTGATGAGGAGATGTTAGAAAACCTACTTTGATTATGGGTGGAGTGGGGTAGGGGGTGGGGCCTTTAACAAAAGCCCCGGAGCGAACGAGCGAGCAAACGAATGCTGATAAGCCGACAATGCGGAAACGTGTGCCGCAAGGGGCGATATAGTCATCGTGCATTTAATGTAACCGGAAGCTATCAGTGCATCGGTTTTTCGTGATTTTTTTTAATGGATCTTTGGGACCAGCTAGATCATCTAAATGTACTCTAGAGAACATGATGTCTGTACAAAACCCTATTATCAATTCGATCAGCTACAGTAGTAGCTGATAATGAGTGAATTTCAAAGTTGAGGACTTGTAGGAAAATTATGAAGTGTTCAGAACTCGTAACTAAGCGAACTCCAGTCCATAGATATCCATTGGTATCTCGTGAATTGATATCAGAAACAGGAAGCAATGAGCTTTTGCATGTTGGGATGTCTTCAAGACACTCTTTAAGACATCAAAAAAGAGATAAGATTAATACGTCAGCGATTGACACACCGCCCAACATACCGTATCGAACTCTCATTTTCACGTTTCTTTCGTTTTTGAAGTATTGTTTTCACTTTTCTCATTACTCTTTCTGTTTCATTACACATCTCCCCGTTTTGTTGGCTGGGGGGTTTGTAAGAGATCCACTAACAACAACCTAGTTAAACTCTGCTCTTTCGACACGGCGAAGATGTTTTTGTGGGGAGGGGGGGGATGGACGTAGACGATGGTCTTGAAGCATTGCCGGTTGGGGAAAAAGTTCGTCACCGTGTGTCTTCGTGTTTGTTCGCAATATTCAGGTGCCTCTTGCACATATATCCGGCCAAAAGCCGTAGGTGGCATGTGTCGCTACGCTGTGTTCCCGGAATGTGGCCTTAGTCATCCTACAAAGGGGAAACTTCATCCCCCCACCCCCTCAGCACGGGCCTCACTACTTCCGAAAGAAAATCTAAAACAAACCCACTCACCTCCTTAAAGCACGACACCCTTCCCGTCCCTTCCCGATGTGTTAGACGCTTGTGCCCCTTCGCTTGCGGTGTCCTCTTTTTTCCTCAGTGTTGCCTTCCCATGTATAGTCGTCACCGTTCGCCGTTGTTTTGAGAGAGTTGTTAAGCTTATGTTGGCCGCGAAACGACACGAAATTCCGTGCACGCCGCCGCCTTGCTGTTGCCGTTGTTGCTGCGTGTGCTTTGCTGGATTTCGTTTGCGATATGTGAGGTGTGCTTGACACATGGCGTTTAATCACTACTCCTCACCCTTCCCCCTTCTGCGTGTGCGTGTGTGTCTCAACAACTTTTTGGAGCAAAAGAGCGGTTAATCACCGCCACCGGTGTTTCGCAATTGGAACCATGTTTCGTTTTGTGGTTTTGCTGCTACAAGAGGATAATTATTTCCAAAACCTCCCTCTATACTGCTACAAACGGCAGTTGATGGGCATTTGACGAAGGAAAAGCGTTACGAATTTTATTCCCGAGTTTTACGGTTTTTGATTGGAAGCAAGAGTAATTCAATTTTTCGTCGCGAGCTTCTCTCGCTTTAATCGGTACTCCCTTATCGCGCACACTTCCAGCTATGTGACTCAGTTTTTTTTCCAGCAGCTGATTAGCCGTCAGACTCTGTCCTCTGATGTCCATGGTTTGAACAAGACCACCAAAAAACATGCTCCTTGTGTTCTAGATCGTTCATTGCAAGCGATTTAGCCGTAGCTGTAAAGCAACAAACCATTTCGTGGTGACTTTGGCCCATTGACACACTTCCCAAACACGCGGTATTTAGTCTAATGAAGCTCAGGATCGTTCGGTTGTACTGTTTTACGCGAAATGTAAATACATTCTAGGCAATTCCAGCGTTCGGTACGAGCAGTGGTAATAAAGTCTTGACCGATGGAAAATCAACACCAGTGCGGACAAAGTCCTCGATGTCGATGCGCGTTCCGGTCAATGCAAAAGTCGCAATAAATATTTTAAAGCACAACACCCCCCCTGTTGGTCGGGTGTGCTGTAGGTGTGTGTTAGAAAACGCTCTTTACCATGCCACGAGCCGGTGGTTTATTGGGGTGTGAAATATTTTTAGACCATGCAGGCTGAACATAAAATCAATTTAAAACAAAAAAAAAATCCCTCGATTGGCATTTGTACGGCTTTAACTGTTTCGACCAGCAGAACGATGGGCGTGAGAAGGTCGTGCGTGAACAAAACACCTCACAACACGCATTGAAGTCACGCATTGTGTGATCATCGATCGATGAGAAGCAAATTAGAAAGTATTAATGTCTGGTTTGGTGTGTGCCACGGTGGTTCCGCTCTGGAGCAGCAATCTTTCCCCGAGATGCGAGAGCGACCGCATATTTGTCAACAATCGAAAATAAAAACCGGTATACGGCGTGTAGTAGCTACTACAGCCGCGTTGGTGTGCGAGAACCTGTGCCCGGTTGTGACCGGTGAGTGAGTGAGAGATGAAAAGAGCCGTCAGCAGGACTCTCTACCAGAGTCCGGATGCCGGCTTTGTGTAGGGGAAAATTTGGCCCGCAAATCATGACAACATTTTAAAACGGGTGGTTAGCCGGTGAGGGAGGACAGGATCTGATTGGGGGTAGGAGAAAAAAGTGCATCCACGTCTTTGGTGCGCATGCTTGCAAAACTTCTGTTGCCGGCATTTCATGTTGTGTGTATGGAGAATTTTGGGGCTCGATAGCAACTGTGATATTTAGAGTTTAGAGAACTGTCATTTTTTGAGGCTCATTGATGATGATGCTTCTGGTCTGATTCTCTTTTTCTCACTTCTATTTGAGTGAGATGATTTAAGAGCAATGCATCTGTTATCTATATCCATGAAGGGAAAACCGAGTATAATTTAAGGCAAAAATCCTGGAAGCCTGTTGCCATAAAACAAGTTGCTATAAAATTGTGAAGATGCTATAATTGTAATTTTAAAACTGTTTTCCATTTTCCAAATAGAGTTGTTTAGCGTTGCTTAGTTTAAATTTGCAATTTTCAACGAATAAGCTTGCTCCATTCGCTGAGTGCCAAAGAAAATCGGAAGGCTTTCCCACATTCACCACAAGTCAAGCAAAACACAAACCCGAACGAACGAAGATGTAATCAGCTTCGTTTTTCGTTTGCTTTTCTCCTCTTCTAAACAGACCCATGCTTGAAAAGGGTAACAGGGGGAGGTGGGAAGGATCATAAATTCCACCCATAAAACCCCGATCTAGAGCGCCAGCTCTGGTGCGTGTGCTGTTCGCGTTCCCGTGTCCTCGTTATCCTTGCTGTAACACGGCGACAACGATGTGTCCCTCGGTTGCCGTCGTGAAAATTGCTCCCAGTGGAGATTGTAAAAGCAGAGCAAAAAACAAAAACGTGGAAAGGACAATCTAGCAAGGGGATGGGGAAAACAACCAAGCATCATCATGGTGATGAAAGTTCCCTTCGGTGTCGTGCCCTTTCGCTGTACTGTAAATTATTCGCCCGTGATTCGTTAGCTTGACCGTGAGAGGGACAAAAAAAGAGGTCCTTTTGCTCTTCACGTGTGTGTTGTGTTTTGAGTTGTTTTTTTGTGTTCTTCTTCTGTTTACTAAAGGTTTGCCAAAAAAAAAACAGGATGGTCTCCATCGGGCAATAAACGTTCAGTGAAACTAAATTGTGTTAAGCTAATATTGGGGCTGATTTTTATGTTCTTCGTACGAGCGTGTGCGTGACTGACATGCTGGGACATAGAAGGAGTTGATGTGGCAATAATGAAGAATAGATCACAATTTTATTTATCTGGAACAGTTCAATGTCAAAGCGCTAAAGTAATACGTAAAACTTCAAACAAATTTGGAACTCTTTTAAAGAATAAAAATTAAACTAAATTTTTTTTAAAGGTTGTATAACTCCGCTAAAAACACTATTGCGGATCCCACTCACGTCGAAACCATTGTCACGTGTTGCAAAAATCCTACTAACGTTAAAAACAGAAACACCATCCACCATGCCATTTCGATTCCGTTGCTCAATCCACACTTGCTTCAAAGCGCAATTTATCCGATTTTTACGTGCAACTTTATAGTTATTTGTTTGTGCAGTCGTTGCAGGCGAACTTTATGTTTATGTCCCCTTTCCCTCCCCCACACACCCCCCTTCTCCACGACAGTGCTTTATATGGCGTGTCGTGTGTGTGATGTCACACTCGCTTGAATCGCGCGTCAGCCGCTAAATGGCGCGTATCAGACCGCGGGCGGACCACAGACAAACACTGTGTGATGTGTGTGTGTGTGTGTATGTGTGTGTGGTTGGGCAGCTCGCTCGTAAAACTACGGCCGAGCAAAACAACTAGCAAAATGGCCAGTTAAAGGTGGTGTGGTCCACAGAGTGGAAGGAAAAGAAAATAGAAACAAACACACAGACAAGCCGATCCTAAGACCGACCCAGACCCACGATGTCCACGGTCCAAAAGCGCGTCGTGCTCGTCGTCTACTACCACAAGGGTTACGTAAAGGCGGCTACCGCAAAGCCTCCGCGCTCTGTTTAGCGTCAGCTCAAACATCAGCGATTGCACTTAATTAAATCATAATTATATCAGGCGAAGAACAATTCGACCAGAGGCAAGAGTTGGGACCGTCGTCTCCGAGGGGGAAAGATGTTGGTTGTGGGGGACGGGTGGGGTGGCAGTAAATTTTGGGGAAGAAATATTGACCATAACGGACAGCTCGTTACGGGAGCGCAATAGCAAAGAGCTGGCTCCGAAGCATAACGAACTGGCGAGCTAGATGAGTTGGGGGGTAGACGACGCGGCTTGACGCGTGTTTTTTTATCGTTGGGCTGGACTGGATTGGGCATCATAAAAGATGGTTTGTGAGGGTTGAGATTTATCACTCCTTTTAAAAGAAGGAAGTTTTAACAACTACTGAATACCCCTTTCGTATAGCAATTGTGGAAACAAACTATTGGAAATATGAGTTCCAACAAACTTTAAAGCTATTTCAAACGCATTTTGAAGTTTTGTTTATTTTATTCTAATTTTGAAGTTCATAATTCATTTCTCAGAGTTTCGAAAAAAATGCTCCGCTGGCTCGCGTGCATCCGGTACTTGTAGTAATGTCTTCCCACTGCACCCAACCTTTTCTTGGTGGACGACAATCGCTGCTAGCGGCTAGCAATGTGTGCGTCTGTAATCAATCCCATGCCCAAGCCCAAGCGCGGGTGGCAGCAATTATCGTAGCCCGTGCTCGACAAGCATAAACAAACGGGATGATTTTAAAGCTGCGCGAGTGCAGGGCGGCACTAACGGTCTGGTGGTGTCTGGTGGGTACGCTCTCGAGTGAAACACCATACAGCACACGATACACGATACAAGCCCAAGAACGCCGACCACTGCACTTGATGAATTGCAGCCAAGTCGCGTTTTCAACAAGAAATGCATTCTATCGCCGTGACGAAGACGTTGTACAGCTGGCGGAGTGCGTGTGCTTCGCCTTCGCCGTACAGTTACATTCAATTATTTTGTGCCTCAGCGCCATGTGCACGGAATGACTAACTATGCGCAGGGAGT
Organism: Anopheles epiroticus; assembly: GCA_000349105.1. NCBI lineage: Eukaryota > Metazoa > Arthropoda > Insecta > Diptera > Culicidae > Anopheles > Anopheles epiroticus. The sequence goes on along the minus strand of KB671170.1, from coordinate 79,087 downwards.
TTTTTCTCCTCTTCCAAGAAGCTATGCCGTACACTTTTTTTTCTAAAAGGAATGCGGTAAAAAACTCAACTGTACGGAATCTGGATGTAACACGTGTTACAAGCGGCTCTTTCGATCGCCCAATACGCGCACCACCACGTGGGTTTGATTTGTGTGAATTAATCTCTTTCGTCAATCATCAAGTCAATTAAATCAAGCCCTCCTGCCTGCGCTGTGTTTACTGTGGTGTAATTGGTAAGGCGGCATCCCGGACTCTTTGGAGGTGCAAGAAAAGGGAAGCGAGGGCAAGAGAGGACCAACACACACACACACACACACACACACACACACACACACACACAACCACCCCCTTAAAACCAACCCCCGAAAAAGCAAACTCAATCGAGCTACTGCTAGTAGACGGACATGTTCTTTTGATGGATAGTGTACGATTTTCGACGTTAGCAAACACATTGTTGAAAATAATTGAAAACGAAAATTTGTAGTAAATAAATATTTTGTTAGGTGATGTCACAAAAAGTTATAGTGTCAGTTAATATTACAAAATTGTTGCATCATTTATTATTACAAAAATGTAGCGGAAACAGTTGAAATCACAAAAACGCCAGTTAATATCACAAATAAATGCGTAAACCAGTGAATATCACAATTTTATTATAGCTAGAAATACGGTGTCTAGCTGACTTGAATTTGTTGCATGAACTGAAACACTTTGTGATACTGTATGTTTTGGAATATTGTGAGATTTGCATTTACACTCACTTCAAACTCAACCACTGTCCGATTGATCACTCTTTCCAACCAGGGTTCTTCAAGTTACAACTGCCCCCCCCCCCTCCCGCCTGAACTTCAAACGTTTAAACATGTCGGCAGTTCGGCTGCTGTCTATTCGTTCGTTCATTAGTTAGGGGGATGGTGTTTTTTTTTATATGAAAGAAGATCAATCGCAAGCCGTAGGCTGGAAGGATGCCAACGCAACTCCTTGAGACGGTGCGGAGCGGAGCCTACCCCTGGGAAGAAGTGACGGAGGTCGTGTAAATTGTTACTGACAGATTTTATGGTCAGCAGCAGCAGCAGTCGGCAATAAGAAGCGGAATATACCATGCGTTGACAAATGAAGCGAATCGTTGTGGTGAAAATACGAAAATTAGCCGTACCCCGAAATGCGTCCTTTTTTTTTAGTGGGCTCCATGATGTGACACACAGGGTGGGTGAGAAGGGGTGGTCCATTACATTCCGCACAGTTGTTTTATTGCCATAAGTTGTGAAATTAGCAGCAAACGTGATTTATGGCAAAAGTCGAACGAAGCGAGCGGATGGCAAAACAGCCTGACGGTTTATGGAGGCAGTGTCTCCGTCTTTTTTTCTCTCTCTCTTTCTCTCTTTTTCGCTCTTTGCCTTTGCCTTTCGACTTCTTTTTTATGGTGGGATAAATCTCTTATTGATCTGTAATCATCACGCTGCCAGTGTTGTGCGAAATATTAACAGTTACTGCATTTTCGCTTCTTTAGTAGTGCTTCTGTATTGGAATTTTGTCACTTCTGCCTGTTCCTGCAACACACCTTCCTTGGATGGACTTGGACATCGATATCGAACTTTACCTTGCGAAACCGATGAACCGTGAGGAGGGGGGGGGGGATGTCCTGTGAATGACAGTCAATTAATAAGATTGCAGTTATCGAAAATTAAAATCGCACAAACTAGTTTCAGGCGCACGTCGTCCACTCTCCGGATCGATTTTGCACCGCACGCGCGTGTCCTTGTTGGTGTCCTCTGCCCGGGAGGCGCGACTGCGAAGATCGCGCGAAGCCACGTCAGCAACAGCGCAGCCAACACGGGGTTGCAGGCCAAAAGGAGCAAAGTTTGCAGTCTTCTATCGATTATACAAACATCCATTAAGGAACCGGGCAGCAGACAAGAAAACTCTGGGACAGTAGCGCATCACCAGCAGGGCAAAGAAACGGCCACCACCCCATAAGACGGCCCCAACGGTTGGACGAGCGTATTTTTAGACGTTTAAATGTCCGATCGATTAGCCGATTGCATGACATCGTCGATATTCCGGGGCGTATGTGTGTGGCAAAAATAGAACCCCATTTGCATAATGGGAGTGGGTGGGGGAGGTTGGTTGGTGGGGAAAATTCCTACCCCCCAGTGGGACTCCTAAAAAAAAAATAAAAGAAAAATCAACTGCCGCTTTGAATCAATGAGCGCTAATTGTAATGATTCGAAAAATGGAGTGGAGTGATTCGAGTAATTTGCATATTTTATCGATCGAGAAAAGCCCGTGAACTTTCACCTTTGCACTCCGCCTCCATCGAAAGCGAAATGCACCACACATCGAGGTATAACAAGTCTCTTTTGCGTTGTTGTTGCACTTTTCCTTCCACAATGCAAATCACTTCATCACCTCCCGGCACAACAACGCTACGGGAGGAGAGGAGAAGGGAGGGCAAACAGTTCCCATCCCACGGCCTTCGTCCGTCAGATGTTCTCGGTGTGTTCCTGCTGGTGTTTTAATAGGTCGCCTTGTATTCTTCGGAGGCGAACACGTTCGAAGGAATGATTATGATGAGGCCGTGGGAGGCAGATGTTGCCTGTTGCCTGTTGTTGAAGGGGTAAAGGGAGAGGGGGGGGGTGTGTTGGGGAGGTGAGCACAGGGAACGTCCGTGCCCGTTATTAGTGTTGCAAGTGCAAGTGCAAGGGCAAGTGTGTAGAGTCACACTGCTACAACACCATGAGGAACGCACCGGCGCCCTTCGCGACGAACGATGCCTGTTCTGTTTTGCAGGGCGGAGTGTGTTGTTCGTGTTATTAATTGTGCGTTTTATGCAGCACTCGGTGCAATTTTGCTGGTCTCAATGTGCATTCACGCGACTTGGCTGCCTTTGTTTGTGTTGTACGTGCTTGTCTTTGCTACAGCGAACCTTTTGATAAGCCTCTTACTCATCGTTGCAATTTATGCGTTTAATAAATGATTTACATCATTCGAAATATAATTTTAAATTTTCGGAATGTTAAGAAAACAAAAACTGGAAGGCGAACAAACACATTAGACGATATCGTCAAGGCACGATCTATATCAAAAATTCTAGTTGTTGTTGGCACAGGTGACACATGTTCTCGTCGTCATAGTCTAGTCATATCTTTATGATCGCAGTCTATCAAGCATTTAATTGTCCGTCGACAAGTTGTTACATTTTTTATCAGTTGATATCATAATGTTCACATGATATCGCAATCTAAGAGATGTTAACTTGCTACTATGATTAGTACTTAGTAGACATGTACTGTTTTTGTTATCCTTTTTTGTGGTAGTTGTCAAAATCATTATTTGTTGTTTGCATCATTAGCTAGTTGATTGATGAGTAGGTTCATCGGACCAGTTTTTTTAAGTTCTTTGACAGACTTAAGTGTAGCAGAGGTTTTATAGTAAAGACGCACTATTTTAACAGATCTATACACAACGATACCAAACACGTGAAGTTTCAAGCCGTACACAAATCCTTTCACCGCTTTTATTAACCTCCGTCCCCCTCAAACCATACACTTCCCCAATTCTCTTCCATCTCGCTCCTATTCCCCTGCCCGACCATAATCGTTTGCTTGTGTATATTCGATTATTTTTTATTTTGTATTTCTTTCTTCCCTTTCGTCCCACCATCTTTCTCCCATCCCCGTTCCACATACGACGCCCCTGTTCTCGAACACAAGTAGGTCTCCCGTACACAATCAAACCAGCCGCATCCCAACAACCCAAAATGGCAGCGCAGGATCCCCCCGACAGCAGCAGCAGCAGCAGCAGCAACAGACACAGCAACCGAGGCCCCAAACGCTGACGCCGACGCGCGAAGCGGCGGCCAACGGGTCGATGGCGATGCAGACGCTCGTCGTCACGGTGAACAAGGATGCCACCGGGTACGGCATGAAGGTGTCCGGCGACAAGCCCGTGTTCGTCGAGAGTGTCAAACCGGGCGGTGCGGCACGCCGTGCTGGTCTAATGGCGGATGATATGATCCTGAAGGTAAAGCATAAGGCGGGGAAGAGAGATGACTGTGGAAGGCAGAAATGTCATTCCAAAAATGCGACGAATGTTTCCCCTCTCTGTTGAGCGAAAACTGTCTTTTTTGTTGGATTATTTAAAAATGTATAGCTTTTCTATTGGAACGTAAATTACAAGGAGAATATACAATATATTTTGTATGTCATAAATAATTTGATTATATTTATCCAAACACATAAAGCAGAGGAATTTATTATTCTTCGTTCCAATTTGGACTTTCTCTTCATTTTTTTTTATCTCATCACCCACTCGGTCGCATTTTTGGAATTTTTGCAAATTTAAAAAGATATGTGTTTTCCTGTTTCATTTCATTACTTTTATTTTTGTCGTTCGTATTTTTTTTCTTTTCCGGCGCTCCGTGCTGCTTGCCCGCCCAATCGTCGGTTCCGTCGCATCATCAAACCGCAAATTTGATTTTCCTGTCACTGTCCTGCCCCGCCCGTCTGCTGCCACACGACCGTTGGTCTTACGCACTACTCTCCCTGCGCTCCCTTGGCAGGTCAATGGAACATCCGTTCGATCATTAACCCACACCAACGTGGTGGAGCTGATCAAAGGTAATTGTGGGACGCGTGTGTGCGTGGGGGGTCCGCCACGTGGTGAAGAAAATGGCGGAAAATAATAAACAAACTGGAAGCGCACAACATTCTCACTCACTCCTGCTACCGCTGGTACTGCTGGCTCGCGCACATATGATGTATATTAACTGCACGAAGCGATAGAAATGGGGGGCTAGAACGGGTGGTTGACCAACATTGTTGCAAATGCAGAATGTGTGTGCATACCAGCCCTATTATCATCATCTCGCAGCTTCCAATAAAACCTTCGATCCTCACCCGGTTACCCTATGTTACATTAGCCTTCCCTCCTTCCATTGTGTACTTTGAACCTCGACTAGCACACACACACTCACACACACTAATTAAACCATCATAGATATACGGATTATTGTTTTCATTTGGAAATGTAATGTAGAGAGTCATTAGTTACATCCCCGGATCATTCCACGATAGAACTCTCTTGCACGGAGAATGTATTGCAATAGGAATACTGTATAAAAGATATCATTTAACCATTAAGTAACTAAATGCCTGCAGATATCTCAACTCATTGTCTTGATGCACGCGTTCTAGATATTATTCGTTAGCTCTAAGTACAGTGAACCCTGAATATGAGAGAATCCTCTTTGTCGAGTCATCAACAGCGAGTGAAAAAGTCACTTAAACATGTTTTTCGTACTAAACTTAATACCTGAAACGCAAAACACCTTATAAGAAACATCTTCAGAGGTTTTTCGAGACCCCTTGGGTTCTCTCTTATCCAGGTTTCACTGTATAGACAAGATTTACGCAACAAAAACTTGTGGATTTCATTTCCTTTGCTGATATATCGCAGTGGGACCAAAGAAGTTGGATTTTTCCTCCCAAGCTTCGAACAAGCTGGCATTAGGTCGAACATTCTACGTTGATTTCACTCTCGCCCGAACCATGTGAATGAAAGGAAATGTAAACAATCGACCATGGCAACTTACACTTCACTGCCATTAACCCTCTCTCCTGTTTTGGCTTGCCAGCTGGAGTACAAACTGCACACTTCACTCACCACCAGAACTTCCCTCCTACCGTGCAGAGCGTGCGCGTGTGAGGAGGGTCTGGTTTGTCCAGCGTCGGCATAGTGCGCGCCGTATGGTCTTTCGACCAGCAGAAACCACCCATCAACTGCCTCCCACAATTGGTCCCTCCCCCCCCCCCCCCCCCCCCAGGGTGGGGTGGAAGGTGTTCCAATTTGTACACATTTTTGGTTTGATCCAGTTCTGTAAACACTTTCATCAAGTTTCCAAGTCTAATTCCAACTGTAAATCGTTCATAGGCATAGGCAAATTGCTGTAGTTTTAGTTCGAATGTCTTTCGCTAGCAAAGGTTAACCCCTTACCCTACCACCTCACCTCCCGCAACATCTAGTCTAGCACGCATTCACCTTCATCCCTTCGTTTTCATTGATCGGTTACCGATCGGTGGTGTACCTATGGCACAGTGTAGTAATACTTGTTCTTTTCTTTAGCAGCCTCGGACTCCGTTGAACTAACCGTGCAGCGTGGTAGCAACAGAATGCAGCGACCATCGCCATCGACCAACTCTATCGCACCGATGACGCCAGTTGCGCAACGTAACAGCATCACCGCACCGCAGCCCGTTGATGTAAGTAGCGGACCAGCGCTCTAGCCCTTTTCAGACAGGGAGAAAGGTTGTCCGAGGGGTTAAATGTAATTAAAAGCAACATTGAAATTGTAGAAAGCGAAGAAATCCCTGTGCAACGCTAGGCCTGACTGTCTGCGTCTGGTATGATTTGATCTCGGATGGATCGGCTTGGATCGGCGATCTTGCGGTTTTTCTTTCAGGTTAAATTGTGCAACCCACCGTACAGAATCCGGCCAATTCCGGGTCGTTTATTCAACTCTCTCTCGCTCGCGCATGTATACACACGCTTGACAGTGTATCGTTTATTTTTCCACGAACCTTTACTCCATCATCGATTGAAAAATGTCAAGATCACATCGGGAGCGCGATTCGATAAAGAGAGGCAGGAGGAGCACATCTCCGACGTGTCGCGTGCGCACTGCCGCCCTGTCCGGACAGTAGTCGAGGGGATGTACCGCGTTCCGGCTTTTCTGTTTTTCTCTTCTTCCCTCTGCGGAACGGTCTAAAAATATTCCCAATCCATTGCCGCGGCTGGGACCGCAACTCGGCAATTCGAAGGAAAAGCGGGAAAAGGTTTTGGCTGCCAGCCTTTTCCCACCATCCACCCTCTCCACGGTACTACGAACGACCTGGTGGGGGAGTAGTATGTTTGGAGAGATGCTAATTTCTTCATCACATTATTTCTGGCCGCTTCCAAAATGTGCTGCCACACTATTGCTCTTTCTTCTTCGACTGCTTCCCTCGTACCTATTCACGGCGATGGCCTAACAGCTTGTGTGCGCATTGCAGAGAGGAGGGGGAGGGATTGTGATACTCAATCACGTTATTTCGGGATTTTTCATCCATTTTACTCTGCAAAATAACGCGTTCAACCGCGGGGAAAGCGCGTGTATGGAATTTGCCAAACACGTTGGCCCGAAAGCCGGTTCGAGCGTGTGACCCAGCGCGACTGGAAAGGAATGTTTGAGTTCGGTCTTTTTTCTTGGTTGCTTTGGAGTTTAAAACGGAAAGCCAACCGTCTATGAAGATAAGGATGACCCCTTTTAGCGGAAAGAAATTAAGGTCCATCTTTCTATAAACGAACATAAGCTGTAATATATTACTTACTTATTCCGACAATCGTTTTGTGATCCTGCTGGCGAATAGCTTTTAGGATTTGTTCGATACCAGGTGGCGCTGCTGTCACGATACTTTCTGCTAGTGGAGCCGCTAGTCTGATAGATGATTCTTTCTGTTATGGGAACTTTGCATCCTTCCGACAATCGTTGCAGCTGCAAACGTCCTTGTTATTAACATCCTCATTTTCCTTTTCATTTTAGTGTGCCAAACAGCGGGAGATGGAATTGCACCGAATGAACACGCTACAGTTAATGCTCGAACAGATGAAGAAAAGTCGGGACAATCTTATCGGTAGCAACAAGCCTCCCGAGGTCGAACAACTGGCCAGGGTCGAAGCGACGATACAACAGGTCGAGAAGGAGATACAGCAAATGTTTAGCGAGGTAACGTACTCTCTGCAACTGTCTTGTACGTACAGCTTTGGCAAGGCGTCCCCAATTTCGATGTACCTCTATTTTTTCCATCCACACACATCCACTGGTTTTACTTGCTAAAGAATTTCATCTTATTCCGTCCTTCTCATATTAGGGCGGAAGGATATTCCTTTGGGTGTGTTTTGGAGCATATCCATTGTACTCTTTCTCTCCCTTTATCCGCACCTGATCACTTTGTCTTTCGTTTGATTTTGCAATGACGTATTCGTACTTTTTAATTCGCTTGCACAACAGTGATACAATGTAATGTAAAAGCGTATATTTACTGCTACATCTGGGAAGATGCTCTGTGTCTACTGTCCGCTCATTCGATGGAGCGGTCTAGCAACTTTGGTGAAGGTGCCATAAATCGTTTCGTTCGATTTAGATTGGAAGTTTGAGCGTTTTCTGCATTGCGCTGTTTTTGTGTTGTTTAAAGTTAAGCATATGTGTACGCGTTGCTCGATGTGTTGGGAACTGATTTTCGGTGGTGCTGCGTTTGATGTTGTACTGTTGACGACAGGCGAAATATCACTGCCAATAACACCATTCTTTCATTCATTTTTGATGTGCAATCAAATTAACTCGAATCACATTCGGAAAGGTTACTGAATCATGGAAATGCTTGTGGGTAGCAACCAGTACATGTAGAACGGTTTTTGTTTTGTGTTTTAAATTCAACTCGAATGTCTTAAGGCGTGGTAGAGTGGCAAATTAAGTGCTGTTTTAAGTGTTCGCTCGAACTTGTATCATTCATAAAATCATACTTAAATATGAAACAGATTAAAAACACTAAAAATAAGCTCAAAGGGTGCAAGAAATTATCTCCATTAATGTGTGGTGCTAATGCAGGACAACTCTTTATTTTCCACCATCACTCCACTATCTCTCGTTCGATTGAATTTGACACCAAAACGAACTGGAAAACAAGTATACAAAAACTGCAGCTTTCCATGCTCATCGCCATAAAATGCTCTAACTTAACCCACGGTTCATCAAAAATGCATGATGACATTTTCCACACCAACACACGCGGCCACCCGTTAAGCCCTACACTGTTATGTGAACAATAATCCTTTCCCCGGAGAGGAATTGTTACCTTCTCACACGCGCACACAATTACACACACACAGACAGTTAGCGCAAAACTGCATCGTGTGCAATATTGCAATCGTTTCTCAACCCATAAAGAATGGGGGTAAACACTATCGTCCCACCCCGAAGGCGGGAAAATGGAAAATCCCTGAAAGGTCAACCGTGTAAAAGACTTTATACTTTAGGAAAAAGTGTTGGCCGTTCTGTTTTTTTTAAACGTTTGCTTTGCTTTATTTTCTGTTCGCCCGCTCGATTAAACCATCTCGCTGTTGCTCCTGCTGCTGCTGCTACTTCCACGATATGTTTCAGTTGTGTGCATTTTTATCGAATTGTTCAACGAATCTACGGATTTGGTAGTTTCTCCTCCGCCGTGGTTATGTTTCGATGGTTTTGCAAACGAATGCTCGTAGGTGTTTGCTCATCGTGTTTCTTTCTATATTGGTTTGACTAAGTACGTTGGTAGAAGTATTGCTATTTACCATGTAAATGTATTGCCAATTTATATCATGTAGAACAAGAGTTAAGAATGACGTCAAATATATGCACTTATTTAATTTTATTATATTTTTTGTTGGAATGTTTACCTAAAGTTTTTCTTTCGATCGTTACATAGTTGATTGTTCAAAGTAGTTGTTCACTGATTTTATGCTAAGCATTATGTTAAAGTATAGTGTTTCATTTAGAATTCAAGATGGAAAACGTTTTTTAATTATTTTATTGAATGTTAAATAATATGTTGTTAACGGATAAATCTGGCATACTGATGAAGCCCGATATGATATAAACACTCGGAAAATGCTGTTTTCATACAATGTTGCTCATTGCGACTTCGGTTCAAATTCACACACCCTGTAGTATGTCTTGTCGGGGACAGTTACACCGCACCATTGGCCCCTGGTACTGTTGAGATGGTGATTGTTTGATGTTCCTACACGTCGTTCTGTTATAGCACTAAACGCACTACACGTACTTCGTATGGGGTTTCGCTTATCCGTCTCTCTATTTTCGGCGTCTTTTAACGGTCACTGATATGCAGCAACCTTTACCTTACCCTGTTTTGTTCTCAGTCTTGGGCTCACTTTCAACTGCCATCACTCTCTTTTTAATTCATTGGTTTCGCGGATTTTAATGTATGTTTAATTAATTTCCTTCTTTTTTTGGGTCACTATTGAATGAATGAACAACACACAACTTCCGACCATACTGTACCGTACACACCATCAACTTAAACAAACCAACCTCTCTCTACACGTTCATTCGACCTTTCCCTTCTCTCTTGCTCGCTTTCCATTACTCTCCCCACACATTGGCTCATTCATTCAAACGCGTACGTACGGGCGCGGGCACGTTGGTCTGCGGGTGTATCGGCTGCGTGCGGTCCTCACCCCTCTGCTATAATATCGTCGTGATATGGCATCCTGTACCGAATCCATCCTGTGCTCCTTTCACCATCACAGCTCGGCTCGTATCCGGCATTCAGCCCATCGTCGTTCAGCTCGCCGCCACTGTTTCCACAGCCGCAGCTCCCGAGCAGTGCGCAAACCACCTCCACCTCAACGCCCGCCTTCCTGTCGCGCTTTCCCCGCTCGCTGTCCTCGCTGAGCCTGGGCACGAAGAAGAAATCGACCGACTCCAAAGAGATTAGCTCACCGACGGCAGCCACCCTGTTCGGATCACCCGAGTGCCTTAGCCCGACTGACGGCCCATTCGGGGGTGGCACTGGTGGTGGTGGTGGAGGACACACGTCATCCGGCAGCTCGGTCGGGACGCCCACCAAGATGAAGAAGTACAGTGCTAGCAGTGCGGCAGACCATCACCATCATCACCATCTGCACGGCAACCATCACGGGCATCACATGAACCGAAGCGGACACTTCGGTGGTAAACAGCAGCACCAGCAGCACAGCGCGGACATTCCGCCACCGCTTCCGCAGCGCAACAACATTCCAAAAAAGTCCGACGACACAGTAGACATGATGTTGGTGGGATCGCGGCGTAACATCCTCGTCTCGGATCTGGACCATCTCGTCCTTTCGCCAACGACACAGGAAACCGCGAGTTTACACTCAGCCGGTTCTACCGGTTCGGCTAGCTCCAAGACCAGCGGTGGTGGTAGTGGGAAATCCTCACGAGGAAAGAAGAAGAATGGCTCAACCGGCCACAACAACGGCGCTAGTAACAGCAGCAACAACAACAGTAAAAACAATAACGCTAGCATCAGTCTGACTAGTTCGGATTCACACACGGTCGATGGCAGTGTGGCAACGGTGGGTAGCATGGCAGCCACCGCAACCAGCACTACGGAGTTGCAGGCCGAGCCGCCGCCCCTGCCTCCAAGACAGCCGGGCATGCTGGAGGTGGTGAACCAGAATCTCATACTGAACAGTGACAACAACGCGGGTGGCAGCAATAGCACCAACAGTTGCACAACCGGACCGGCCACACCGAACGGCAATAACAACGGCAGTGGTGGTCGGGGCTCCGTCGAGATGCGGCCACCACCGAACAGCATCAATACGCTGATGAACTATCCGCTCATAACGACCTGCACCTCGGTGCGCGACAATATGGCCGCCGCCTTTCCACTCTCCTACCGACCAAACATAGTGCATCAGATGCAGCAGCATCAGCAATCCACCGTAAGTAGTAGTCCCCAGAGAATACTCCCGGAACCCATAAATGACAATCACTGCTGATGCTAGAAGTATGGCTCTATTTTGATACTAAAACACTTTCCCTTCCAATGTACAGTGAACAGAATTTGAAAACTAATAAACACGCTCCCGGTTTCCCTTATTGCCTAGTCCTAGTCTCTAGTCTCTATAAACCGTGGTGCACTTCATACACAATGCTGGGCCTCTCGCGCCCTCTGCGCGATGCCTGTGTACACTCAGAGCACTTAGGTTTTTGGAGTAGTAACAGACAAAATTAGGCGCCCATAACGCAATAAAAGGAGCTAGAGTACCTTTTACATTGCTTTTCATATGGAGGGGGGGGGGCTTACAATGGGGAACTAGAATCCCTGCTTTAACACCACGCGGCTCCTGTAATTTACTTACGACTCTTATTAGCAATGTCCTTGTCTTTTCTGTCAGTCTGTCTGTCTGTCTGTCTGTTTGGTCCATCCAACTATGTCATATTCTGTCGTACTGGTATTGCCAAAACACCCACTCCTTTGCATCCCTGCGCTGTACACTTGAAGCTTTCTCACCTAAACCTCCCCCTTTCGAGTGATATCCGTTGGTTCTCCTCCCGTTTCCCCTTCTGTATATATATATGCCTTGGTTTCCGCTTCGTTATGGTTGTTCGTTTTTAGTTTGTTATTTATATCTTCGCTTTTGTTTTTCTTTTCGTGTTGTGTACATAATGGGTGACAGAGTTGTTTTATTATTATTATTATTATTATTATTATTATTATTATTATTATTGATTTATTTTCTTTTCGAATAAAAACGTTACTTTGTGTACGATCGTGTGGTGTGTGCCTTTGATTTGATGCGTGTAATAATCAAGGAAATCGAATCTGCAACGATAAGGGTTCAATCTGCAAATGAAGTCAATTTAAAATGACATCTTTGAAGATGTCATTAATTGTTCATATTCAATCATTTCACATATAATCATTCTGCTTTTATTAAAATAGTCGTAGGAACATTGATTTTGTTATTGTAACTTTAATTATTTTTAGTGCATGTATGTTCTTGAGCTTAGTAGTTAGTTGTTAATCTCTAATTAGATTGCAGCATGATATGGATCACCTTAGTGATGGATGGTATGCTTTTTGAGACATTAACCGGACATGTTTTGTGATTAGTTTCGTGTATAAAATTGCATGTTTTGTGAAATTACATAAAAAAATCACAATTTTTGGAAAACGTTTCTACAGCGTCTTAATTATCAGTTTATTAAAACGTGCTTCGAATCCTGCTTTTCATTATCACGAACCAGCGTTCTTCCGTATTTTGCTTCTTTTTGTACAAAGTCATCGTGGGGCACTCTAGATGAATAAGGAACCAACTCGCAAAGTGTAGTCTCTTAAATGGACACCTACCAAAATGTCTCGACTATCAATTGTGCAACGGCAAATGTACTAATGCGCTTTTCTTTTCATTTCACCGTGTGTTGGTCCATCAGGCGATGAATCAATCGGCGGCCGCAGCAGCAGCTGCTGGAGCTGGTGTAAACCAGTCCATCAACAAGAAGCATCGCCGCATTGTGTCCTCGCCGGAAAACATCGGTGCGAAGGAGTTCGGAATGGTGAGTGAACCACATCACCATGGCTACCGGCATCAGAAGACCTCGTCCGACTCGTGGGACAAGCGATCGGAAATAACGCCACCGGGCACACCGCCACCACCGTACCTGAGCACATCGATGACCAGCAGTGGCAGTCCGGCGGGCGTCGGTGGGCATCACCACCAGCAACCACACCATCACCATCATCCTTCCCTTCCCATCACTGCCGGTGATCTGCTCATATTCAGCAGCATTAACAACAACAGCAATCACCTCGGAAACAATGGCACCACGAACCAGAGCGGTGGCTCCAATAATATCAACAAAATAAACAACAACAACAATAATAACAGTAATAGTCACATGTCTGCCTCCTATCATGCGCACCATCACGGACAGCCGCCGGTATCGGGAGGAGCCGGGAATGTGCCGGGAAGTATCGTGGCGGCACAAGCAAACGTTGCCCAGAAGCCGATCATCTCGATGGAGGACGACGACATCTCGGACCAGGAAAGCTTCATCGAGGAGAACAGTCCATTCCGTTCGCTGACACAATTGCTGGAGGCGGAAAAGTCCGTCTATCTGGCGGTGTTTCTGAACTTTGTGCTCACCAACTCCGATCCGTCGGCGCTGCTGTTCTACCTGATCACCACACTCTACAAAGAGGGTAGCGTGAAGGATATGCGCAAGTGGGCGTATGAGATTCATTCGACATTCCTGGTACCGGGGGCGCCGCTGCTTTGCGCGAATGTGGACGAGTCGCTGGCACGCGACATCGACGACAAGCTGCAGCAGGAGAACGACAAGGCGGAGATACTGCGCATCGTGTTTGTGCGCAGCCGGGCAAAGGTGAAGGAAACGATCAACCAGCAGCTTCAGCAGTTTCAGACGAAGCGCACCGCCGGCCTGGGGACGATGTACGGACCGAGCGATCAGATGCTGCAGCAAGCCAAAGGTGACAAGGTGAAGGAGCAGCGTATCATCGACGAAACGCTGCTGCCCAAGCTGCAACTGTATCTGTAAGTATCGGGAAAGCCCTGCTCGTAATCCTGTCGAAAGCTCAATGTACTAATTCAATCCTTTTTTCTCTATTTTCTTATGCACCGATGCGTAGTGATGACCTTGAGCGAGAATCTCATAAGGAGGATCCAAAGAAGTCGGCCTTATGTTCGGCTTTGTCGACCGTGCTGATGCGGTTCTTCGTTACGCGCCACAATCCTGGTGGTCCGATCGACAAGGTGCACCACTTCGTAAGCCGAGAGAAGAGCTTCAAGAGCCGACTGATGACCAAGAACCGAAAACAGACGATCCTCGGTCACAATCTGCACCTGCAGCCGTACTACGAGGTGACGCGCTGCAACCATTGTCAGAACATTCTGTGGGGCGTCAGCCCCCAGGGCTACCACTGTACTAGTACGTATCCTGCCACCGGGTAGTGTGCAACGAACAGACAGGCGAAATTCATTTCTGTTAATTATGTTTGTTTCTTTTCGTTTTAGATTGCGAATTGAACATCCATCGGGCTTGTGCAAAAGATCTGACCGAGTACTGTCCTGGGCCGGCGGTACAGAAAAACGACAGCAAAATCACCAAACTAATGGAGAAAATCTCAAGCCGCAATCATCATGCAGGTAAGGGTTGCACCGAAAGCATGTAGATGACGAGGGTAATCTGGTGTTGGATTGGAGATTGGACTATTAACTTACACTTCGTTTCTTCTTGTACTTTGTAGACAAATCTCGCCGGCATGATGATGATGCGGCCGCAGAAGATCCAAATATAAGCGGTAAGTTAACGACTGAAACTTTGGAGATTTTTTAAAAAGTGTAATGAAATTTGTCACGCTGCTGTAAAACATATTGTAATTGCTGTAACAATTGATTTATTTTTGAATATTATTCAACGGATCCCTGTCAAACGTGAATATCAATTTATTAATTTAAATCCCTTAAAGCATTTCTCTGCAAAAGCTCCACCAATTGACGTTTTTTTGTTCGTGTCATTTATCAACAAGAGAGAGATAGAGATAGAGAGAGAGAGAGAGAGAGAGAGAGAGCAATCTTTCCTTAGAAGAAAACAAAACAAAAAACTAGTTTTATCTAACACGATAGGGAATATTAGATAAAAGTTCGCCCTCGAACCAACGTAAAGCAGAATGCTAAACGCGACAGACTAACCGCACTGCGACCCTCGACGACAGCTTCCATTTTTGGCACGGTCCTAATGCAGCTGGTGCACATTTGTTAAAGGGAAAAGCAACTTCCATTTCTACGCGCTGACGCCAACATAACGGAATAGATTTTCTCCACCTTGCTGTGTTTCCGACCGGACCGGTTCATAATCCCCCCCCCACACCATCCTTTCTCGTTTGTTTGATCGATCGAAAAGCATTTACCAGTTTAATTACCCTTGTACGTTAAGCTTCATCTGTAAAGCGCTGCACAATGGTTGATTTCACGTACCCTGAAGTGGGCAAGCTATGGCCTGAACCACCTCCCCTTAGAAGGGCTTACGTCATGTTTTCATGTTTCCGAAGAAGGCACGATCTAGGAACTCGTTTTCCCTCCCTATGCAATGAGAGTCTGCCAGCCAGCCAGCCAACCAGCCCGTCAAGACCTGCGATTTTCATTCAGGCACACACATTGCCGCCTTTCTGAGCTATGGCGTAAATAGTAAATCGAATTCGTCACGCCGGTGAAGGTGGTTTTCGATAACAGTGATGATCGGTCGGTCGTCATCATTATCACCACAGTGTCCCGCGCGCTTTGCACTCACCCACTCGGTGTAGCCCTCTTGATGACTAATCGGAAAAAGGTGATCAGCAGCACGTGCGTGCATCGAAGCCCACATGCCTTTTGCCATCGTTGTTGCGGCTAAAGAACTGCCAGTCGAGACACATTCCTACATCGTTAAGCACACACAGAAGCGTGTGTAGGAGCACAGCAAAATGTGTGTTTGTGTGCACAACGGGCGCGAAACTAATCGCGGCGTTATTTCTAATGCGCATTGTTTACAAGGTACGAGCGACACATGTGCTTCGTGTGGGATCGAACCCTCTTTTGTTTGCCATTATTCAGCTTGCGAAGGTTGGATTAGCGGGGCACAGTTGCACTGTACTATAGCTTGAAGGATTTTAATCATAACATTTGCAGTCTATAACTCATAATTAGAGTTCAATAATAACAACAGAAATGGATTAAAACAATCAATTGCACATTTTTATGGCAATGCAAATGCACGCAAAGCAAACGAACCTTTATCAGGTGGCCCTTGGGCCTCGGTTTGTGATAGTGGTATCAGCAGGATGAGCATTTGCACACAGGCACGAGCAAAAAAAAAACGCATGCATTACATTTCCTGGGATTCCGCGCAATCTCATCCTCGAGATGTAGTTCCCTAAGACTCGCGGGTGATGGTGGCGTTTGTTTTGTAAGCGGACGGTATCGAAGAGCAAACATATTCTCTCACACATTCTCTCCCTTTCTCTCACAATCTCTCCTGTGTACCGGACAACTTACTCACTGTCACCGTCATCGCCCGAAGTAGCTATGCCTGACTCACTGGGGAGCTACTACCTTCCGTTGGCTCATTCGCGATCGCATTATTCTCTCTCGCGCGTGCGGCCCTTTCAAAAGAACCGACTTTGCAGGAGAACGTGGGGCAGTATGGGCGCTTTAAAGATTTTAAACTATTAATTTTTTTCTATAGTCAAACATACTTTTTCACGTTTTCAAAACAAATGTTAAAGTGAAATGATGTTGGTATTCATGAAACATTTCACTGAATAAATGTTAAGCCTCAAAACCTGTAGGCCTACATGCCCATGCTGCCCCATTATCCCCTAACACGTACGATGATAGGCGCGGTACAAGAGACGACAAGGTCTAAAGAGCGCACATACTACCGACGTGTACTCACTTCTTCGACGGGAACGACAGGCAAACAGGGCGCTTTATCCGGTTAGCTTAGCTAAATGTCCCACGCTGTAGAGACGGGCGTCTCCATTGTAAAAATGTGCGCGCTCGGTGCAAAATGTGCGCTCAGCCAATGCGCGCGCGACATCCCGTCGCATGTGAGAGGCACACAGCGTACAGAAGCGTAGCGCGTACAGCAGTCAAACGTTAACGCGGATGATGAGCGGACACATTGCGCGCGCTACGTCGTGATATACATTTTTATACGCATTTATTTCGTTTTGCGTCCGCTGCAGAATGAAACGGTCCCCCCATTAATGGTTGAATTTTATTTGTGATTTGTATATGTGTCTTATTGAAAGTAAAGTGATTACTAGTGGACATATTGAGATTGAAGGTTAATATTTACACAAGATGGAATGTGGAAATTGCAAAGCCTTTTTGTAAAGTAAAAATAGCTTTGATAATTAATTTTAAACCTGAAAATAACTCTGTGCATGAGTGTTAGTAATGTGTGTCTACAAAAGCTACAATCTGTATGAATGAATGTTTTCCCCGGTACAGAGTGTTTGTGTGCAAAAAGGCGATTGTTTGGTAATTAGGCAAGCACTTGTGCACGATCAGAAGACCCCACAAGGTTGTTCATTGATCAAACAATATCTTGACCCCGACCTTGTCATGCAAGAGGTGGCAGAGATCGGCAACAGCTTGGGTGAAATACGGAATGATGGACTCTGCACTGATGTTCCCACCATTACTGCAGGTTGTAGAATTTGTGAGGCATTTTACGTAGGTGCTGCCCCGTACAGATGTCATCACCGTCGTGCGTGTCGTGGACAGATGCGGTTCTTTATGTTCTTTGCGCTTCTCCCCATGAAAGCGTGAGTACGGTTTCGTGGAAGTGGAACATTGGTCAATAAATGGTACGAACATGAAGAGGAGGCGGTTGTTTAGCATCAGGATTTTCCCGACATGACCAGCTTAATCCGCACTGTCACCATGAAGTGAAGTGGAGAGTTTTCGCTAGAACTTGCATCTGTTTGCAGGCTTCCTTTTAAATGCAAATTCTTGCGCCAATTAATGTTAACTAGTGTGTGGTCCACTTCGGGTTGAAAAGATGGGCGCCATCAAAGTGAAGAACACCAGCTGATCGACAGATATGACCAATGCAGCCACCTACCGCGGATGCTGTTAATCGTTGGCACGGCGCATTCGCCTGCCAGATGAAGCAGTAAATGCAACCATTTGCCAACATTGTGTATAGGGTGGGCGTTGAACAAGGCGCGCAATTGTGTATGTGTGTGGTTCTGGTCGTTGGAGGTGGTGATTGTTTTGGCAGCGTCACAAGGAAAAACGCAGCTTGATTTAGGAACATCGTCACCGAGGTCGGGTTGCTGTTGCGTTGCCGCAGTGCTCGCCCGTTGTGAATGATTAATTGCAGTGAAGTTGGGTTTTTTCACTACAGCGTGGGGGAGACCGTTCCCGAACCATCTGGGTGGGTTGAATCGAAACCATTTCTCCCTCTTAATCGCTACAATCCGTTGTTAAGTTGTGTTTCCTGTGAGCGTGATAAAGCCAAGTGATCGTTTGATTATTTTGAAGTATTCCCGTTTTCATGCTTACATTATTTCCTAATCAAGTGCGTTAACGCAGTCCCATTAGGGTAGAAAAATTATTTCATCATGTACATTTTCTTCTTCGTTTCTCCAATTCGTTAAATTCAATCTTCAAAACAGTTTACACAGTATCGTCACCGAATGCCGTTGTCGCATGAATAATTCATTCAAAGAACAAGCGCTAACACGAGACAACCGATGTCCGGCCTGTCGATTTTGGGTAGTGTTTTTTTTTTTTTTGTCTTTAATCTTTCACCTCACCCCACTCGCCGTTCGTTTTTGGCCGATATTTGACCCTACCGTCGTGCGCGCATTCCTTCGCTCTCTTGCGCTCTGCGGCGGGCAGTGTGTGGTGGCCTCAGCTCGCCGCACCCTCCCTCTCACCGTCTTACCATGATGAAGAATCATTTTCTTCACGGTTTAAGTTGTTTTTTATGTGTATTTCGCGCCGCGCTATTAGGAGCGGTTGGTTGGGCAGGGACTGGCGGAGGTCCGGTTTAAGACGGTTTGACGGTTTATTTTTAAAATTTCCGTTCCTCCATCAAACACTGGGAACTCAGCAAATGGGAAGCGACCTCATCCCACCCTCCACACAGCACGTTTTGAGAACATGCTTGAGAACACGGTGGACACACACACAAACACGTACGCAAATGCAATATCGTAACTTTGCGTAGAAAACTAAGAAACGAAAAACTTCCTCGCCGCCTTCAACGACTGTACCCAAGATAAACACCCGTTCGGAACACTGTGCACGGGCTAGTGTGGGTCGCCCTTGCCCCGTCAGTTGCTTGATGAGTGCTTTTTGCCGCTGTTGTGTTTCTGGCGTGGAAAATTCATCTTGCTCAGTGAAAATCTTGTACTACCAGCAGTGTATACAACAAAACCTCGTTTTTTGCTCTCTCTCTCTCTCTCTCTCTCGTTATTGTTTATATGATCGGTGATAGTGAAGCACGAAGGATACACAAAAGTTTTTGGTTCAGTGTCGCTGTGACCTTCCGGCAGAATTTCAGCTGAAATTCTCAACGAACGATCGCGAGTGCAAATGTGTGCCTGTACCGCTGGTGGGGAGTGTTTGTAAATTTTGAATGCATGCCAGTAAAAGGACGTCAGCCAAATCGCCAACATCAAACAGCAGCAGCAGCGTGTCATGATGTGGTTCCGCACGGGAAGCTTTCCAGATGATCGGTTTAGTGTGTCGACTTTGAAGAAGCGCATGCGGCGCAAGAATAAAAGCAGTGACGATGGCCAAAAACAAACCGACGGTGGTGAGGTGCCAGCAACAGGCAGCATTAAACCCACGTCGGATAGTGTTCGGCGTGAAAAGAGCAAAGACCGGAAAGGGTCCGCCGATCGAGCAGCATCACCAACAGGTCCAGTTACGATAGGGCTGATGGTGATTAGGCCACCGCCTCGCACGTACAAAAAGAGCTCCTCGAAGACACGACTTGATGGTACGAAGAAGGCAGTCACGATGCCCATCACGGATACGCGCACTACGACGGGATCGGCCACGATCAAGAGCTCCAAGTCAAACACGAACCTCAACATTAACACGCTGATCAAGAATAAATTAAATCACAATAAGCACTCGCCGGCAAAGTTCCTGGCGAAGCTGGTGGATAATCACGATGGAGCTGATGGGAATAGTGGCGCTGCCACTGGTCCGTATCCACTGGCTCCAAGCAAATCTGTAAGCAAATTTTGTTGATTTTTTGAAGATGGAATCGTAAAATAGCGGTTGGACAAGAGTTTGGAGCAGTTGCAATGGTCTCCATTGAATATGGAAATTCTTGAATTAAGATGGAACTTCAATTTCGAATTTCGTGTTGTCTTGAAACCTTTTACCCTCCTTGTTGCTCTACTTGCTGTCCATCCGCTGTCCCACGATGACAGATAATGTATGTCCACTTAAAAAACAGGCACAGACGCCTTCACAAACCAGATGTTTTAACTGCTTCACGTGTTTTTTTTGTGTACATTTTGTTTCCGTTTCCACATACACGCACACACTCCCGAACAACCGATCTGCGATGAACAATGAAACAACGGCCGCATGCGCATTGGTGTGACAACATGTGGTCCTAATTTTGAATTCTCACACAATTTCACAAAAAAACGCGGCCTGGCCGGTTTCCCATACCATAACGTAAACAAAACAACACCGCTAGCAGATCAGCAGCTCCCGTTCACATCTTTTGCATCTCAGCAGTAGCAATCTCGCTCCAGGCCACCACAAAAAGTACAAGTTGCAGAAGTCCAAATCGCGCAAGAGCCTACAGCTGCAGCAACAGAAGCGTTCCTCGATTCCGTCGACTGCTGCCACGGAGAGCTTTACGAGGACGCCAGAACCAAACGAGCTGGAGGACGATGTAGGAGGCGTTCGTGGTTCCAGGGTTTCAACCGGTGAGGATGGAGCAGAGGTGGATGAAGTGGTTGATTCGGGTGACAGCACCGGAAATGGTAAATATTTCGCGTGCAACCAAATGTGAACGGTTGAAGAAAGGTTTGTGATAAGGCAATGTTTTTTTTTCTTTTTCTGCCATAATGAGCATTAAAACGCGTTTTAGGTTATGTTTAAGACCTTGAAACGCATGTTGCTTCATTAACTGGTAAAATAAATATTCAGCACGAAACCAAAGATCAATCCAATTCTGACCTCTCGCCATGAAGCCCACAAGTTTGCTCGGAAGTGATCAATTTTGTGTGAAACATAAGACACCACTATCCGTTGGTGTTTAGGGCAAAACATGACGCAAGGAAAAGACGATATGGGTTGTACGCGTCTGTTGAAAAGAGTCTGCAATTTGCATAGACGACAGTAGTGTCACGTCCAAGAGCAGCAAGACGTCGTTTGTTGATTTTGACTGGAAGGTGGAAGAAGAACGCGGGGACGCAGGGAAGATGTTCGACTAAACTAAAATCCTGGGTGACATCATCGCTAAACGTCACCAGAGAATCCGTTGCCCAAAACCGTTGATTCCGTCATTTGTCTTTCAACGAGTTTTGAATAGCACCTTCTCTACCCTTGAAAAGTTGTTTGAAAGCCTTCAAGTGGCTGATATACGACATGCCAAAGGCATTGGAAGCACTGTGTTTACCTTAAAGTGATTATATCATTGAAAAGGCTTGTACTCCATGTTTCTGCAGCGTGACAAATTCCAAAACCACATTCAATATTATCATAGACATATCGATTTTTGTATGATTCGAAAACTAACCTCTTTTTCGCCGCCTTACAGAGCGAGGAACCTCTCTAGCCCGTCAGCCATCGGACCGGCGACAGGAAGTGAGTGGACAGCTAGCTAACACTAGTGGCACCTCCGACCATCTCAACAGCTCATCGTCCGATGCCTACGGTTACAGACAGTCCGCGGATGACGATCAGTTCCGTGAGAAGTAAGTCGCTTCCTTTATGCAATATAATTACCCCGTTCTAACTGCTAATGACGCACCTTAAAACATCTATTCCTTCAACCAACAGTGTCAAGTCTAAATCTGCTCCGGTATCGGTGAACCGATCCGAATCGTACAAGGAAAGATCGCAGAAGAAAACGCGCACGACGCGACGGAAAACGTCCGACCCGAGTCTCACGAAAACGGCGTAAGTGAATCGAGAATTTAGAAATAATTTAATGCACATAATTTGCAACCGCAGTATCGTAGGGTTGCAGGGGTCCATTTATTTTCATTCACATATTTTTGCTAGTGATTCAAATATGTATTTTTATACCACAAGATTTACTTCCGTACGGGCATGGTTTGGTTAAGTTATGAAGGGAAAATATTTCCCTAGCATTAAATGCACACGGCTTCGTATCGGCAACTGACCCGCCAAGCAGTTGCGCCGATCGTTGATCCGCGCGACATGTTTTGACGCGTGAAGAACATAAAGCACGAGAAACGTGAAGTTGTGCTACACAAACATGCCACAATCACCAACAGGGTGAAGAATGTGCGGTGATGAGGTACACACTTCGCTCGGGAAGAAGTGATAGAGTTGCCCGATGGGGAAGGAATTTTTATGTGGATCAAAGGGAGAAAAAAACTCTTGAACAACGTCATCACCATTTACTCTCTCGCCCCGGGGAGCTCGCAAGACAAGGAAGCATAACCATGATTGACTACGATCGATTAATGAACCAAAGGAGGAGTAACCGGCGTCCGTCACCTGGGAGGATTGGTGGGGAAATCCTGGCCAGTTTCGTTAGAAGGGGCGAAGCAGTGCGCGAACGAGCAGGACACGAATCGTAAACCAATCGGGTAAAGATAAATAGCTGACGTAAGCCGAAAATAGAACTTTTTTTTGCTTGTGGCCATCATTGCGATATGATGATGATGACGACAACCACACGATGTTGATGGTTGGGTTTGATGATGTGCTCTGGTCTGTTTGCCGGTGTTGACTTGCTTCTAGGCAATGCAGACCAATAATCCTTTTTTTGCTCCCTCCCTCTCTTTCTCTCGCTCTCTGTCCTTTTTAGTGTTGCTGAGAAAGCATCACTACGTGTAAACATCAACACCGGCGGGCCGCAAAATGGATGGTGGACGCTTTTCGGGTGAGCCAGGAGGAGATTTAATGTCACCGTTGGTTGAGGAAATGGGATATTGTTGACGCGGGTGGGTTTGTTTTCCCGTTTTGCACACGCATCCCGGCACCCGGGTGTGATGATGACAACGCTTTGACCATCACACTGTCATAAAAGGGGGATATTGAGGTGTACAAGTCCTAGTTCTCTTCTAACGTAACGGACTTGTGGTAGCGTCTATGCTTCCTAGCATTTCCATAATATTTACTAGAGTGAGTTGTTCATGCAAAGGCACACAAATCCATTGCAAGGGCTCAAGAATAAAATCATAATTTGTCCCTCCTGACTAATGGAAAAGGGGTATAATTAAGTTCTGCCACTTTATTACCTACTCTTTAGCTATTCCTCGTCCACTTAAAAGCAAACTTGTGCTATTAGAGATGCACATTTGAATGAGAATGCATTACGAAGATGCTCCTTTCCCTCGCCAGATGTTTATCGTGCGCCATTCAACTGACAACTTCCGCGTTGTTCCAATTTTCCTTCGGGTTGGACGGAATTTTCCTTCGCGCACCAGGTGAATTAGCCACGGCAGGCCAGGCCCATCTTTTTCTCACTTCTCCTGTGCCCTACTTTTCGAACTGCTAATATCATCATGCCTCTTCGTATCGAATGCAGGTGAATATGCGGCGATGCTTCCGTCACCAGTGCGACGCCGGCGGAGTAGATGACAATTACGTTACGGTTATCGTTTCCAGCGAATGACAGACGCCCGTTGTTCGATGGGGCCCCGTCCAACGGTTAGAGAGTGCGCACGATCCGAGCCGAGCGTGTGTATGCCACCGCTCCTTCCACGTCCTTTTACCCTACTGATTCGCGGGGAGAGGTGGCTGTGGTAGATTGGCAATATTGGTTGGGCGGGTGAACGCCGCTGATGAGGGCAGGAAAATTTCCCTCTCGTTCTCCACCCACGCATCCATGCCTTCACGCCACTTGCTCTGCGGTGGCGTTGCTTGTTTTTTTTTTTTCGCGCACTCTTACTCCAGATGGATCCGTCCGACTACTTCTCTCGGGTCGGTCGCTTTGGTGGCGCGTGGAACCCTGGGAGAGAGAGTGTGGAACTCGCAGTAGTAGTAGTCGCGTCGGCCACACCGCCATGGTCGGTCGTGTACGGCACAGTAGCACACCGGCCCGATAGTAACGTCTGGTGGCGGTAGCAGTCGAGTCACTCCCGCATAGTGTACTGAGCCGCAGAACACAAAACGCGCGCGCTCCCGTACGTGTTGTGTACGGGAAGAGTACTATTCGATTTGTGTGTGAGTGTGTGTGTTGGATGGTGGGAGGGGTGTTGAGGTCATCTTCATCTCGATTATCAGATAGATTAGTGGCGGAAATTAGATTGGTGATACAGAAGACTTCTGAAGCTTTTGGTGGATAATAATAGTTGCCCACGTGTGTGGCGTCATACGACGAATGCCCAGGATGCGTCGACGATCCGTACGCTTGGCGCGGGTGAAATCTGCTTCCTTCTCCACCGGTGGGCCAAGTTCACCCTGTCTGTGAGTGTGTGTGTTTGTGCATGTATATGTGTTGTGTTCTTTTCGGTGATAATACTGATCACCTTGATGGCAAAAGTGTAGCTAAGGAGATAACAAAAAGGACGACTTATTCTAAATGGTTAACTACTTCCACGATCCAAATGATTCTTGTACTGAGAACGCTCTTGAAGAGCTGCTGCAATGTCTGCAATTGATTTGGTGCCGCCGCCATCACTGCGCTTTTAAGTGGATTTATCCACTTTAGTCCCTTTTTCTCGGGGCAAGTGGGCAAACGATAGCGATCGCTGTCTCTAAACCTCCAACAAGTCGTGCGAGATAGCACCCACATAACCTTGGGAAATTCTACACCACCTACTCTGTGCTCTAACGCCCTGGCAGCAAGCAAGTTCATCGTATATGGCCTCCAGTATCGCTGTGCTTATGTGCGCACAAGGTGTTTGAAGTTGGTGCACAAACCACGAAAAAGAATTCTATCTTCTTCGCCCTCCCCGTCCAGCACTCTGTAAGAAAACACACCGTAGGAAACAGGGGCCAGAAGGAAATACGGAAAAAGATGTTGTGCGGTATTTTTCCAATTGAATTTTCATCGGGTTTAGTAATGTAAACAGAACAGTACGTGTTTTCTTCTTGTAACTGCACACCAAGCTACAGGAAAGAAAAATACCTGTTTTTCTTGTACACACCCACCCCTGGAGAGTGCTTGGCGAGAGGTGAGGTGGGGTGGTGGGTGTGTGCGTTTCTTCTGCGTATGTACAAGCCGGAATGTTTACGACCAGCCAGGCCAGTCCAGGATATATCTGGGTGGAAGTTTTGGCCGCACCACAGACCGGGAGATTGTGTATCGTGCTTGAAATGCTACACGCTTTGGTGCACGGTTATCATTTTTTAATGTCTATATTCCTGAGGTTCCGAGAAAGTTCCTGTAAAACTAGACCAGCGACGGCCACCACCATTACCACCACCATCGACTAAAATTCGAGGTTTGAGGTGCTGAGATCCTGCAGGAAACCAATTATCAAGCGCGTTCCATTTCCTGCGAGCTGTCAGCAATGTCCCTATTCTCTTTTTTTATTAGTTCTACTATATCCTCCCCATTCTCGGGCCCTCTCTCCTCGTCCCCCGGATACATAGAAACTCCCGACTCTCGATGATAAATGAGGCGTCCCAAATAGTGGCAGACGTTGCTATTGGAAGCAAAAAGGGAAGAAGGTGTACGAGGCTTCCACAGCGCCCATCCATGCTACACAAATGTCAACAAAGTGTGGATAACCTGGACACAAAGTGACGAAGAGTACGGATAACGTGGCGCAGAAGACAGCATACGGTGTATTTGCGGTGATCGTCCTTTAGAGGTAGTAGGATCTGGATCAGAACGTCCACCTACAAGCGCCCGAGCAGGAAGGAAGGAAGGAAGAGAAGAAGCACGTAAAACGCCAGTTTTAATGAAGTTTCCTTCCTCCACTACTATCAACATTCGCTTTATTGCCATCCTTTCGTAGGAAATGGATTTTATTGTCTCTCGAGAAAGTACAGTGCGTGTTCGATTTGTGTGTGCACCTCTGCTTTTTCGGACAGAATTGTTGGAGGTCAATTTCCAAAAAAACGGTATAGCTTCCACACCATTCTTAGTGTGGTTCTTGTAGCTTTAAACATTGTCCCATTTTGTTACATTTTTAAAACTTGTAATTTATTTTGAACAACACTGTAAGAATTGGGAAAGAGATCGGTGTGGTGTGGATCATTGATTTTTCTTTTCATCCAGTACAACTTTGACAAACCAGCAGCTCCTCTGGGTCGTGCTAGTGATAATGACGATAAAGTCCTTTGCAGAAGTGTATGTGATAGAGAAATAGAGAAAATTGATTTTAGAATTTCACTGTTACTGCTATGTATGTAGGAGGTACCAAACATTACCAGGATATTACCTTCCTAAATTTTTTTTGTTTCCCCGATTTTCATTAGTTGTACAATTCCGTCACCATAACCCATCGAGCAATATCATACGGCACGGTAACAAACTTTGCCTCATTCTAGCTGCAATTCATCCAAAAGCACGTAGCATATAGATTGTGGTGCAACGGTTTCCTATACCCGTCATCACAGTGGAGCAGAACTCCGAGGAAGAATTGCCACACACGACCATCTCTACCACCACCCTTCCGACTCTAGGTTCCTAATTGACTGAGCTGTGCTGATTAGTAGCAGAACAAGGGATTAGACTGCAAACCGCAGAAATAATGACAAACATGTATGCGGTTGCACCTGAACGGGCAAAGGGCGGACCTTCGTATAGACAAGAGACGAAATCGGAAAAAGGGAAAAGAATAAAGAAATACATAAGGCAGGAAATGGCAGGAAGTGATGGTCAGCAGCGAGAGCGGGTTGATATTTATAAGAACGAACAGTTGACGGTCTGTGTACTCTCTCTGGCCGGGCTGGTCAGTTGTACGGCTTGTTGGTGTAGACTACCATGCTTCTCCATTACTCTCCTTTGCAAGTTTCGTATGTGTTTGTGTGTCGCTCTTTTTTTTTACAAACCAAGGTGGCCAATATCCATACGGAACTTGTGGATGGCACTAAGTAGAGGTGACTACCTTTCCGTCTCGTGTACAGCGGTACCCACCCTGGATCTAGGGTGGATTTGGGGGTATGATGCTACCGACGAACGGACGATGTGGGTTATGACACCAGCCAACACACACAACCACCCACACTCACACGTCCATAGGGGATAACCTCATTTGTCCCAGCATTTGTGCAGTATGGTTAAGGTGAAGGTGATGAATTTGCATTTAAAATAACCAACCTTACTCTGTTGGCAACACGGTTAAGGGGGATGAAAAAAGATGCTTCGTTATGTACAAAACATGTGAAATCGATAGTTTTAGTGTGAGGGACATGGAAAATTTAAATTTTCATATAGGCGTTTGTGAGAAGACAATTGCGATTAGACATATAATTCAAAGCGGATCGATTTCAGTAACTGTTCGAAGTTCTTGTATTATGAGAAAATTAATCGATAAATTATCTTTTTCAGATTTTAGTCCCTTAAACATTCCTTTTACTCTTACTTTAATGTTCCACCTTACCGTTTTCTCCTCAGTGATGAACAAAATGAGGCGTCCTCGTTGGCCAACAATAATTATTCCAGCAGTTCCACATCTAGTCTTCCATTGGCACTGGATAGCCGATCGACCTCAATGGAGGCGGTTGGCGGCGGTGCAACGACTGCGGTCTCCTCGGCTGGTCCAGCAGGAACCGTCAGTGGTATCAACCCGACGCACTCGCCGGGCGGTGTCCTTCCCGCGAGCGCATCGACTACGAGCGGCACGAGTGTTTCGCACGGTTTGAGCGGGCAGGGCAGCGGACCCGGCGGTTTGCTGAACGTTCCTACCGCCCGTGAATGGATCGACAGCGAGGACGAAGAAGCGCCGGAAGCGGTCTGGAGCTCCAACATCCCGCCCGAAATTCTCTCCTCCATCGGCAACCTGGAAAAGGAGCGCCAGGAAGTGATTAACGGTACGTGTACAGTCAGGGCGGTAGAAAATCTTTAACCCATCCTGCACAATTGCACTTTGCTGACCGTTTTTCCTCTTTGCAGAGATTTGCCATACCGAGCGTAAACACGTCCGCACGCTGAGGCTACTGGAGGGCATGTTTATGCGGCCACTGCAGGAATCCGGTGCACTGCCGCATGATCTGTTGAACCTGCTGTTTCCCCACTCGCTGATCCATCTGAAAGATCTCCACACCGCGTTCGAGCAGAAGCTGAAACAGCGGCGCAGCGAGCACGGAACCATCATACGCGAGATTGGTGATCTGTTGCTATATATGGTAAGGATTATTTCACGATCGCTTTGGCGAATGAACCGAGCTTTATGTGGCTGTGAGTCAGCGGTCATCCTCTAGTTTATTCTCGATCTGGTCGTAGTGTGAACGACTTTTGTTTACCAATTTCTCGCTTATCTTCTTTTCTAGTTCGATGGACAAACCGGTGATGAGCTGAAGGAGCATGCGGCCCATTTCTGCGCCCGGCAACAGATCGCCCTGGAGGCACTGAAGGAACGGCGGAAAAAGGACGAACAGCTGCAGCGTCTCCTGACGAAGGCCGAATCTCACAAAGCGTGCCGCCGGCTGCAGCTGAAGGATCTGCTACCGACTGTGCTGCAAAGGCTGACCAAGTATCCGCTGCTATTCGACAAGCTGTACAACTTTACCGAACGCAGCTCAACCAAGCACGAGAGCGAGGCGCTCGCCATCCAGAAGGCACTCGAATCTGCAAAACGGATACTGGATCACGTCAATCAGGCGGTGCGAATAGAAGAAGATATGCATAAGTACGTTGCACTTTGGCACACTCGTGGCGAATGATTTATTGATTCCTGTTTCCTGTGTTAATCTCGTCTCTTTTCGATAGGTTACAAACAATCCAACGTAAACTCGACAAGAGTGGGCTGGATAAGGAAGCTTCTGTTGAATTTAAAGTATGTAATTATGTCAGTTTTTAACGGTAGATTATTCAAAGTAACCTTTTTCGCCCTCTTTCTATTCCAGAATATTGATCTAACCGTACGTAAGCTAATCCACGATGGGCCTTTAACGATGAAGAAGAATCCAGGTGTACAACTACATGGACTGCTGTTCGAAGATATAATGGTGTTGCTGCAAAAGCAGGTTAGTATTTTCCACAGCAGCCCTTCCTGTTTGTAAAAGAAGAAACTCTGAATGAACGTCCCACTTCTCTTTCCTTTGCAGGACGACAAGTATCTTGTCAAATATCACTCTAGTCCCGGGCTCGGAAGCGAAAGCAAGCACGCTGAGGGCCGCTTTAATCCGATCACCAAAATCCATCTCATTCTGGTGCGACAAAGCGCCGTCGACAAAAATACGTTCTTCCTAATCAACACCAACGTTTCGCAGATGCTGGAACTGACCGCACCGAGCAGCACCGAGTGCAAAACGTGAGTAAAACAAAAATTCGATGGGAGTAGATCAATTGCGTTAAACAAGGATTTCGGAAGCGTTAAATCACTACTGCGCTAAATAGTGGTTCGAAGCAGCTGGTTGGATCAGAAACTTATTTTCGGCTAAATTTCTCCATAACCTTCACCGGAACCAAACTATGAATCTCGATTACATTATGTATGTTAAGAATTTAAATTACAATACGAAAGTAAAGCGCATCTAAAATTCTCTTTAAAGATAAACTTCTGCACTGTTCACAGAAGAACACACAGTTTGGACAGTTTGAAGGTCATGAACGAATGCGACTCGGGTTAAATATGCTAGATTCAAGATCAAAGGCACACCATTGTGCAGTTAGATACCCTAGTCTAACAAAGTAAGCATCGTTATCTGTTATCTTTACGCAAGCTTTTGAGCTGTGGAGTAACGTTTTTCGTAAAAATAATCTTAAAAAGAGTCACTCTCTGAAAGCAACCATCTGTCCTTCGAAATGACGCGGAACAATGTACTTTGTACCGATTTAATATGCTCTCCGTGTACCAATATCTCACATTTAGTACAATCCAACGAGCACCACACACACATTAGACACAAATGGCTGCCCTCGCTAGCCGTGCTGCGTGCCCCTCTATATTTAGGTTAGCAATTTTAACCAACCCTGCTGCTCTAGCATTTCGCATGAATCATTTGTTGTGTGTTGGTAAGTGGTAGTTGAACTGGATATATTTAGGAAAAAGGTCGCCATTTTTGGTTGTTTGAAGTCCTTAACCGTTGCTTTGCTGTAAATGCATTACTCATCATTTCTGTCGCTAGAAAAGATGAGTAATATTTGCCTTCCCTCTTTCCACTGTGTTAATGAAGGACGGTGAGGGACTGGGAAAAATATTTACCTTACCAGCCACAAGATGCTGCCACATTACACTTTCTCTTCCAACGGTGACACCAGGGAACAAGTTTTCCGCCGATGCTGCTTGCTTGTTCAATGAGCTGATATGGCGACACTGGTCCCATCTCATGTGCATGCATATGTGTGTCCGTCTGCCCTTCATTACTATACGACTGGTTATTGTTTCATCTCCCGGTGCATAAGCATTCGTGTATGATGGTCATGACGATGAAGATGATGTAAAGAGCGCACTGGAGGTGTGTTGTGTTGCATTTATCTGATGTGTGTTTGGAACTTGTTTCCAGCACGTTGCTCTCAAACACACTTTGTCTCTCTCTGCCTGGCAAAACGCCACCATTGGCGATGAACGGGAGCAACGCATATATTGCGCTAAGGTGAAACACGTGTAATTAAGCAATGAGTGGAGAAAAGTGCTTCAATGTCAATCGATTACGTGTCCGTTGCTCCAGATGTTGTTACTAAAAGGGAAGGTGCACAGGTCGGTCAGATCTTTATGGCTTCCTTTTGGGGGAGGATATTTTTCGTACCACACGTTTCCGACAGTACGGAACACTCACTCAACAGAATAGGATTCACAAGAAGAAATGATAAACAAACAGAACGGATAGGCGGGGGAAGGGCATAGAAAACGAGGATAGCGCCTCGGGATTTTACAGAGGAGACTTTCTACAGAATTAAACTAGATGGGACTCAAAACAACAAGCTTAGCTTCAGCATCTATGTCGGAGAACCATCTATGTCGGAGTGTTTTTTTTTGCCTCCCATTGCGCCCGCTGGATTGTTTTTAATTGGCGTAAGACGCTTTTCTCGAAAATCCCTTTGTTTTCGCATGTACCTATGAGGCTCTCGGCGCAATTTGCAACACATCTCCAAGCGCTTAACACTGTACGAACGGTCACTACGGAGCATGTGTTGCATTCGTGTTTGCACGGCCACAAATAGAACCCTGTGTACCACCATTCGCCCCCCAAAAAGGAAAGCGCCTCAAAAACAGGAACGCAATTCGGGAAGCGAGATAGAAAGGGCAGAGGGGGCACATATACTAATCAAACGCCGATCGATGGTAACGATGAAACAGTTTTCCAACCGTACCGATATGCGATGCCCACCAAGTTCTGGACGGTGTGAAAAGACATTAAGCAGGCTGACACGGCACTGACCATTGCGTCGTTGTTCCGTCATGCACACACACATACTCTCAGACCTGGGTAGAATCAACATGCATAAACTCCGCATCCTGAGGCCGGTGGTCCACCCACTTGCTTCGCAGCATCTGTGTTTGCCAGGTCAAGTACGACGCCTGTTGCTGCTGTTTGGCCAACGACGGGGGTGCGCACTCGGAGCGTGTGCGGTCCCCTGGGGGGGGTGTGTCCTGATTTTCCGTTGCGGAAAAACTCCCTTTTGTTTGCATTTCGAGCCAGTCCAGTCTGCTTACCATTCGGTTGCCTGCACGTATGTTGGTTGCGCCGCGAACATACCAACGCAAACGTGGCGTTTCGTGCGGCACGATTCATGAAACGCGTAAAATTCGCGCGAAAGCAAATTTGGGTGGAGAAAATATCCACTCCTTTTCGCTTCGACAACGCGTGATGATCGAACCGCTTTTTAGCCTCCGTCCCACTCAACCACCCACCCACTTACCATCAACACCGTGCGGGGGCGGGTAAGATCTGTGTAGTCAAAATAATTTGTGCTAAAAAGAACAGAAAATCATTTTCGTGTGCGCACACCCACGTACTTTCAAGCGGTGGAGGGTGGAAGCAGGTGGTGTTTTGCTTTTAATGTAGCTCTTTATATTTGCGCGCCACTACCTTCCATTCCCCTCCCTGCACCGGTTGTGTAGGTCGAGGTTTTCCGTTTTAGTGTGCTGGAGAAAAATCGTTTTACTTTTTCTCACTCCCCCGTGGCGCTGTCCCAAGGAGGGAAACGGAAATCGAACGAAAACATAAAATTATCACGCCAGTGTTGGGGTAAAAGTTTAGAAAATGTAATAGCAGGAAACGAGAAATGGGCGGAAGAAGGAAGGTTTTTATGCGCTTTTACGCGTGGATCGAGTTTGTTTCTTTGCTGTTTTGTAAAAAGGGAGTACGGATGAACCGGTACATGGAATATAAACATATAAGAAGGCGCATGTTTTTCAATGGCTTATTACAAAATAAACTTTCATATTTTTAAATAGAAGTTGGTGCTTGTCCATTAGAATGTGCTCATATTCAAAATATTTTCTACTCTCTTCCAGCTTTGCAGGAGCAAGTTGATTAAATATTATATTCAGAAAACTCCATTTTTTTAATATTTATTAGATATCCCTTCTTATTTCAATGGATTGTTCCAAATACCTCGGTTCGTGAGAATTAACCGTTTTGAGTTGTACCTTGTGGAACGCATTTGTTTCAGTTTACATTGTGTATTTGGTTGACAAATCAATAATGTAAAGCATAAAAAGGCAGTAGGAAAAAGTTGTACATCATTTGTCTACCAAAAGTACAATTACTTATCCCTTCATAAGCCAGCAAAAACAAGCAAAACTCGCCCTCGAAAGGCAAGCCTTCACACCGCCCATATGACAAACGCCCTCCCCCGTTCTTCTTCTAACCTCCCCAGTACCACCCTTCCATATCATTCGATCGGCATAAACGAACTCCTCCACCACCGAAAGGGAACGCACGAGCACTCGCCGAACGAAGAGAGCGAAAGCGAGAAGTCACATAGCGTTAGATAAACTGCGCAGGGTTCGGTTCCCTGTTCGCGGGTAAACCTCCACCCATCCCCCTCCCCCAAACCGGCCCATGTTTGCCGAGTCGGGTGCCCTTTGCAGCAGCAGAGCAGAGCGTCATCGCTCAAGTAAGTGGCGGGCAAAGACAAACCCTATAAGACAGTCCGAAACCGGCATGTGCGGCTCAGTTTTCCCCGAGAGTGTGTGAAAACCGGACGCATCCTGCGAGAGAAGTGCGTTCGGGTACGCGCGCGTGTGTTTCTGTGGGGCTTCCTGTGCAGGGAGTCGATCGGGGAGAAAAGAGAAAATTCGTGTTTTGTTTTTGTGGAAAAGTGAAATGAAAATGTTAATTGAAAAAGTTTAGAAAACGGTTGATTACTACACCAGCTGCTGTATAGAGTGTGTCTTTTTGTTACGACCGTACCATACACTCGTATCTGATTAGAAGGCGATTGCTTCAGTGGGAAAATCAATTTATTTTACTATTTTAACATTAAATTCTGCCGAGTGTTTCAATCACTGTGAACAAGGCCAACAGTTTAAAATACTGCTCGAAAACTCGAGGACGGTGCGTGACGATGTTTAAATGTGACCATCAGGCACACAGGGTCGTGTTTTTGAAATCTGTCGAATTAGCCAGTCGCTCGTCATCTGCTGCTGGTCCTGTCCAGGTTTGACGGGAAGGAGAACGGTTGAAATGTTTTTCCTTCTTCCGTTTGGGTCAACGAGGCGGCCGGTTGTAATAGCGCTTGTGTTTGTTTACATATCATTCAACATTATTTAGAGATCGATTTGGGTAAAGCTAGAAGACATGCTGTTGCTGCTGGCCACTGAGATTTTAACCGATCTTCGTCATCCATTTTTTGTAGCGCGAGGGAGGTGAAACGACCAGTTTTGCATCATTTTTGTGCTAAACAGATGACAGGCAAGGGTTGTGCTGCATAAACAAAAAAAAAACAGGTGTAGCTACGTAAATGAGTGGAAAAAAATCAAACAAATGTTAAACAGACGATTCATTTGTTCGTCTGACAGGGCATGGGCTGCCTAATGTTGTTTGCATCTCGTTATGTGGGCCGATTTGTTAGATCAGTAGAAGTAATAAATAATTGCTGACGATTAACCCGAACCTCAAGGATATGGGATTTCAACCCCAATGCCACTGGGATTCTTTGAGTAGAGAATGGATCTGATCTTAATGATGTGTTGCACGCTTCTAGAATCGAACTACTGACAAACGTGTCGCAAAGTCATCTACGTCTACACTCTCTAGTGGAATGTAAGCTCCACGTACGATCGTTCACGAAAGGATCGATTTGTTTGTATTGCCCTTTTATTATAATTGAGGTTTCATGTGTTTCCCATTAAATTAAATGGGCATGTAGGCTTAGTAAACCAACAACAATCCACCCAGCGATCCTCACCCTTCCCACTGAACATGCTGAGTGATTGAATGGTGAATACTATGCCAACAGTCGAACCTCTGCCTGTGGTTCTGATATGCGATATCTCCCTCTGCGTGTGTGTGTGTGCGATATGCAAACGTTGGTATGTGGCTAGCACGGTTGAGCGGACAGAGAGTAAAAAAGAGTTAGCGAAACAATAGTATCGTTATTGACATGTCAACAGTCACCTGGGACGTGCTGCTGCCTATGGTGCTAGCCCTGAAACACATACGCCGTCTGAACACAGCCCGCGTTCGTTCGTTCGATTGTTGGACAATTAGAATGCCGGTCTCCAAATGCTTGTGTTGTGCAGCAGTACGATAAACATTCAATTACCTCCACCATCAGGTCGTTCCCGATGAGAAATAATGTGTGTGGACCGCCAACCCCCATTGGAAGGCGCTAGAAATGCAAACGCAACAGATACGGGAGGCTACATTCCGAGTCGCTACATAGCTGTGGAGCAAAGGATGTTGGAATTGTGATGCCACTCGCTGTCTGACTAAAACTGTCAATATTCCAACTCTACTACTAGTCACCCCGGTACAAGTTGCTATCGTTTTGTCGCATCATTCAGCCGTTACACTTCTTGACAGCTTAATGATGTGGAGCGAGCGCTCTTCCGACCGACGGAAGTATCTCGCTCTCGTCGCTAGTCGCATTGGTTAGACGAGCTTTTCAAAAGTTGCAAGTAAACTGGCGACAGTGACACCGGAATCCCTGAGCACAGTTTTGCTTTTGCCAGACGACGTTTCCTGCTCTTTTGTGTTTTTGCTCGAAAACCGCCAAGTTCCTCTCGATCGGATTTCATCCGATCCAATCTAGCGTGAAAGTGTCCCGACAGCACAGCGGGTCGGGGTAGAATCGATACACGCGACGCTGCCTCAACCGCAATTGATTAGCAGCGTTTTGAATTTCACTTTCATTTGCGGTTGGTCCGTTCGGTCAGTTTTTGGTCTCGATGGGCAAGCTTTCGTGCCCACGAAAAGCCCACCGTCTGTGAAAAGACATTTCGCAACGTAACTCAATCGAATCCCTACCTTTTGGTGTGGATCCTTCTATTTCAACCGTGTGAAGGTTTAGATTACTCCATTCCCTCCCACTTTAGGCGGTACAACCTCCCAAAAGTGATCCTTGCGAGATAGAGACACGAGAGAACACGAGGGCGAGGTTATCAGTTACAAAAAGGTCCCAATGTCCAGGGCGGCGCGCACGCTCTCGAGAGAAGATCACGTTTCCTCAGAATTCCGTCACACTCACTTGGGCGTTCCATAATGGCAAACCAGCGCAACAACAAAAAGAGCCCTTTTTCATACCCGAATGGCATTCTCAACCTTTTGATGATTAAATTACCGCAAAGGGAGTGCACCTCTTTGGTTCTCGGGATGACTTTCGGTTGGGGGCAATTGTGTGCCTCGCCGCCCATAAACGGGGAGTTTGCGTTTATGGCATTGCAGTTGGCGCAGTTGTAAGCGCTCGCAACGCGCGTGGTACGCAACGTGATCAGCAATGTGTATCTCCAGTGTGTCTGATAACGACACATTTATCAGGGTTGCAAAGCGATGTTGAACCAAAGAACTGTTTTTATCCTCATCGACACGAGGAAGTTTTTATGGAAATGTGGCAACGGAGGGAATGTTACCTAACGAATGTTATGTATGCGTGTATGCTTACCACACAGATTTTGGAAGTTGTGGGAAGCTGTGGGACGAATTTTAATTGGCAGTACGTCCCTGAAAACTCTTTGTACGATTTTCTGCCACTGCCTTTCGTCATCAAACACACACTCCACAGATTTGAGCAAACTTTTATATCTATAGTCTCAAATTTACCCAAATATCCAATGTAACCGAAAGAGTTTCGAAAATCCTTCAAACGAAACACGGTACAGCAAATTACGAACTCCACTGATAAGTGAACGGTGGAACAGTAACAAGGGGCTTCAGAATATTTGAACACGTGCCGGTGCCGCCTTGCGCTCCATCCCACCCACTGTTGTAAAGCCGAGTGAAAATGTAACGATATAAATTATTTACAACGGAACGGTTCTTTTTGTACGTTCGGAACTTCAAAGGTTGACATTAAATAAGTGAAACAAAAGCAGGGTGTGTGTGTCCTCGGTTGCTAAAATGAAACCCTTCCACCTGATACGGTAAAAAGTGTGTGCAAGTGGATAAACCATGATGAACTTAACTGTGCCGGCGGTAACGGGAAGGTTGCGGCGGAAAAGCATAGCCGCCGAGGTGGCCCACTGTCTGCCCGAACTTCGCTTCGACGGTGGAGAGCATGATGGGACGGGCGGTGGTTCCGCGAAGCAGCACGCCAAGCGCCGCGGTAGCCTTGGCGGTGAACCGATTCGACGGCCATCACTCGTTTCCAGGTTATGGCAATATCATATAATACATTTATGGCTTTATTTGAGAGGGGTTTGGGGACAATATAATGTTTGGGTTGACAACACGAATATATCCTGTCTTACACCTTCCGTATGTTCCACGCTTTCTTTCCCCCCAATTCTCATTGCAGATGGTTTAAGCATATTTCCGATGCCGCCGATGCGTACAAAGCACGTACCAAAGGAACGCCCGAGTACGGTGAGGACAGTGCCGGTGGTGGTGCTGGTCAACCACCGAAGGACAGCTTCGAAACCGTCACCGAGACGCAGAAGATCGAACAGACCTCGACACCGATCGAGCGGTTAGAGCGCAAGGATACGCAGTGTCGAGCGGTAAGCAGTGGCCATCACCAGCCGCACCAGCAGCACCAGCAGCCGCAGCAACAGCAGTCACCGGTCGGCGCTTCCCCTCATCAGGGACATGCGCACGCCGGTGTCGGTGGACGGTCGGCAGCGGATGAATCCCGTCTTTCGGCTGGTCCCGGTGCACCCGGGACGAGCGCTAACGAAACGGAGGATAATCTGGAGAACGAGGAGAAGGAAAAGTTTAAGCGAACGCAGCGACATGGCTCACAGGAATGCAACGGTGGTCGCGGGTCGTCTGACGAGGATGGCGATCCGGATGACGAAGAGCGGTATCTGCGCAGTCAGCAGCCTGGCGATCGTGATTCTGGTGGGTCGACGCGTACGATCACGCAGCAATGTTCGCTGGTCGCACCGAGTGAGATCCACGTGAGCGTCAGTTCGACGCTAACGGCGGAACCGATCCTGACACCGGCGGGTAAGTTGGACGCGATTGTGCAGTAGATAATTTCGCTTTTTCGTTTGCTACTGTAAGACACAGCTTTTAGATTGGTTGAGGAGTGAGCAGAGCACGCTAGAGAATTACTTCGCTAAACCGTCTATAGACCATCAATTAGTTATCGACTCTATTGCTTGTCATTATTGCACTTTAACGTTAAACACATACACTAGCGGGAAGGGAAGGTCCCGCCCAAGGAACTGGTCCAATTTGCTGAATGTATTTATTTGCTTTTCACGCTTCATGGCCTCAGTGTCCAAGTAAACAAGTGTTCGCATTGCGTTTGCCAAAACGTATCCCCGCTAGTCGTGCGACCGAAACCGACCAAAAGTTGATCGTTATTAATTCATCGATTGTTTTTCGTGTAAGGGAAATGTTTATTTGATTACGTCCAGTCCGTGGGCAGGTTTATTTTAGTTTCCGAACAGCTAGTACTTTCTGGAAAGACCATCGCAGTGAGGCAAATTGACGTACCCTCATTTTCTTGCTTGACAGTTGTTTTACTTTGCAAACGTTTACTCTTTTGTGTTGTTGCTCACGATCTTACCCACGCTCTCTCGCTCTCTCCATATCCGATAAGTGATATTTTTAAGTTGTTAAAGAAAAGCTTACACATATGTATTACGGTTAAGAACCTATCGCTTAAGATCGCTTTTTTATGTTTTGCTTTTTGTTACTACTTTAACCAACTGCTTTCTGCTTTTGCTCTTTGCTTTATTTCTTAAATAAAATCAAAAACTAAACCAAACCTGCATCGTGTTGAAACACGCGCGTTTTTTCGAGTGTTTTGCATGCACAAACCAATGACGTTTTCCTTGTATTTCCCCTCCCCACAATGACCCGTGTACCCTGGCTCTGGCAGAGCAACTGCGCCGGTACGATCAGCTGATCCAGAAAACGCTCGCCAGCAAGCAGCGGGTCGTGTGCGACATGTTCAAGGTACCGGACGAACACTTCCAGGCGATCGCGGACATCGCTGCCCAGCCGGAAGCGCCAAAGGAACCGACCGACATCGTGCTGGCCGCGTTCGCCTACGGCCAAACGCTGATGGAGATCCTGACCGAGTACATGCGCGTGACGGACAGCCAGCAGATCAGTGCCGTTTCCACCGCCGTCTGTGATGAGTGCAGTGTTCTGCACCAGTCCCGCACCAAGAACTACATTCCTCCGTCGACGATGCCCGCCACCACCACCACCACCTCCTCCATCGCCAAAGAATCGCCTATCGAATCGACCGTACCGACGATAGGTGTTGGTGGTGTTCCAGTGCCTTCCGCAGCCAGTGTAATGGCTTCCACTACTGCTTCCCCTGCTGCTACAGCGCCCACATTCTACAGCAGTATGCAGCAGCAGCAGCAACCCCCAACATCGATCGGGGTAGCGTCGCAGGACCATAACGTCAGCATCACCGAGGATGAGGATGGATACTGCGAGATCGATGAAGTTCGGTAAGCATTGTCGCACGAGCTCCGTCGAAACGTGAATGTGGAACTAATCGATGACTTTCTTTCAACTCTTCAATAGAGCTGCCGCCGTACTGCTGGCGGAAAATGAAAAAGCCCGAAAGCTGACGGAAGCTGCCGCGGCTGCAGGAGTTACCGGGGTAGATACCCTTGATGACGGTGTTGGTGGGGGTGACGTCGGAGGCCGTGCTCCAAAAACGCCCGAGTCCCATATAGAGATAAATGAGAATTATGACTCGACGCAGGTAAGTCGAACTGAAGAAAGCAGCAAAGCCACGCACGGTGTTTAATTATTCTTATCCTCTGCTGTTCCCCAACTCTCTTCGCCAGAGTCCTTCCATGACCCAAAAATACTCGGGAACGACGCTGGGACCGGAGCTGTGCGGCAAGAACCGATTGCTTCACGCCACGAATCTCGCCCCAACCGTACCGTGCCATCTGATAGCGAGCTACGTGACTGGTTTGAATGCACAAATTTCGCAGCTCTTGGTAAGTAACCATGGATGCAGCTCCGTGACAGCGCTATTGACAGCAGAACTTTTGTTTCTTTCTCCACGCAGCACAAGATAAGTGAGAAGGATATGGAACGAGAACATTTGCGGCGAGAAAATCAAAACTTGCGGGAGCTGCTGAACGCAATGCATCAGGAGCGTGTTTTAGATTCACAGGTAATAGTCGTTTATTGTTTCGATAGCAGAGGGTAGATTACATATGATAATATCTGGGTGATAAAAATATGTGTGTAGCTAGAAAAGCTCATTTAAACGTGAGACAGGTGGCGTTGCTTATCTAAATTCACGTGTAATTATGTGTGATTACTCTGTAGCTTAACTGATAGCACACAATGGTTCTGGCGAGCGTCCTACATCTCTCGCCAATCTGCTGCATTACAAATGATAATAGGGTGAATCGTTCTTACTGTCTAAACGTCCAGCATCTTTCGTTGATTGAACTCAATCAACATCGGACGCACGATTCGCTGATAGTTCACCCCGTTGTACTGAATTTCACGCGCCTTGTCCGCATCCTTTCCGTTGGTGAGGTTTTCAAAATTGGCCACCAGTTTGTCCGTATGGTCCATCAACACAATCGGTAGCACGGAAACGACGGACACGAGTGAAAAAAACTCCATGCGTTTTAGCTCGCGCCGTAATTCGGCAAGCGTCGGGATGGGTCGGGCATTGTACCCGAGCTGCTGCAAAGTGTCTCGGAACGACCCATAATATACCTCGACGAGCTCGTCTGCTCGGGTGCGTGTTTCGAAGTTAGGACAGTTAGCAAGCGCATAGTTTAGGTCCACACCCGGGCTCGAGTAGTAACTGATCTGCAAGTCCACGAACGCTACATCCTGCACGACCGACGGCGCATCGGGATCGTAGCGAAAGAGCATATTGTTAGACCATAGATCACCGTGATTTAGCACCCGGTAGCCACCGTCCGCTTCGCAATCCTGCTCCATGCACTCACGCAACCGCTCCACATACACCGGCACAAGTCTCTCCAGCTTTTCCACGATCGTTGGATCAAAATCATTCCACTGGTTTTTGGCGACGTTGATCAACGCTTCCAGTCCGCTCACAAAGATGGTATTTAATTGTCCCGACTTCTCCTTATAATCCGGATTGAACATGTTAAAGTGAAACTTTTGCTTGAGTATATCCAACCGTTCCGCGGCAAAACGCATCGACGCGGCATGAAACTGGCCGATCTTCCTCATCACCAATGCACAGTGCTCAAAGTCCAGTCCGGCCTGTCGGTTAACCGTCACGTAGCCCAGCGCCTTCAGATCCTCAAACACAAGCAATCGCTCGGGCAGATCGGATGCGTAGAAACAGCGTGCGGCAAAGAACGTCCCGTTGGTAAGCTTGGAGAGCGCTGGCACCACGTCCCGAAACATAGTAGCTTCCTTCTCGTATGCCTGCATTTCCTCTATCATCGGACCCCGTTGGCCGGTGTTAGGGAGGCTTTTCACCACAAGCGAAATGGTGTGCGTTTCTTGTGACGTTTCCTTTTCCTCGTCGATGTAGCGCACCGCGATACGAAACACATCACTCATATAGTTATCACCGTTTGCCGTGGCACGCGATATGTTGCATTCGAGTATACGAACTGCTTGCAGGCCCAATCCATTTGCGAGCGATTTTTCGACCAACCGTTCGTTGATGTACTCCGGTACGGCAATGTCCATCGCCTGACACGACATATTTGTTAGTTGTACAAAGCAGAGAGAGGAAGAATACTTATCAGTTTGCTTACTGGACAGCAACTGCTCGACCGGTAGGTGTCTGTAGAGCTGATTTATACCAAACGCGTGCGACTGTTTGCACAGCGCGCAACCCGTCCGTCCCGGCCATGTTTAGAAATCCAGCGAAACGATGCTCACATGTTCTGGAGCGCACTCAACAGCAAGTCATGCTCCTCCTCCATCTCGCACATCAAAAGATGATTTGTGACGCATGTACGTACGTCGGAATGACACTGTGCATTCGCTCTCACACCCTGCTTATAATGTGCCTAAACTGATTTAAATTGCCTTTGGGTGTCTATGTGCTGCTTGCTCGGATACTTGGTAGCAATCGGTACGATGGAGCTATTAAGATTCAATATATCAAAACTGTGACAATTCGATGGAGGAATCGTACGTCCTCGCTAATTGCGCTCAGTCAGTCTTAAATGGTTACGAGAAAGCAGGGAAAGTAGAACGAGATGTGTCCAAAAAAATGCACAACGCTGCCAAAGGGTTTAGAAGCTTTTAGATTCCATTATATGAAAGGGACATTAATCAAAGGAATGATCTCTCTTTTCACTTCAAAATCGGACAGCGATAGGACCGATACGAAACGGGACTTGCCGCATGAAGTGATCACTGTGCCTAAAGTTATGCAAAGTGTTACAGTATTAAAGAAGCTGAATTACTTCTTCTTCATATTAAAAAAAAAACTAAGGCTAAACTATTGTTGACTTTTTCCATCTCTGTTTGCAGGAAAAAACCAATCAAGATCAGCAGCAGCACGCAAAGGGTGATGAGCAAACAGTAACGGATACCAGTGGCGCATACTCGGAACCGGCGACAACCCAACATCAGCAACAGCCATCTCCAACAACGGAGGAAGCCACCGGGACGGAATGAAGCAATAAAGTTGACCGCAACAGCAGCAACAAACAGCATCAGCAGCGTGACCACTTGTGCTAGTAGTGCTTAAAGCAGAGCACAAGTCGATCGAATTCTACAATTGTCTTGTTTTTAGGGCACAGTAGTGTAAATCATCCCGATGATCACTCAACTACATAGCACTAACACAAACACAAATACCCAGAAAAACGCATCGGGATCCAGATAGGAAGGCAAAAGATGTACAGAAAGATGGTGGCGCACGATCGTGTTTATGGTGGCGGCGCACGATCGTGTATCGGGATCCAGATAGGAAGGCAAAAGATGTACAGAAAGATGGTGGCGCACGATCGTGGAATGCCGAATCGGAAGGATTAGAAAAATAAAAGAACAATCCTCACACCATTACGCGAAACGATGTACGAAAGAAGCACCAGCACAAACCCGGTAGGATGCAGGAAGCAGGACAGACGCGGTCGCGAAAGGTGCGACCTTTGTTTTTAACCAGCTAAGAATGTGTAAACAGTTCTAGGCGAAAATAATGTTTTGTATAGTCTGAATTAATAACGACCTTTTCGCCACCGTCACAGTCAAGTCGGTGTTACAAAAATTGTGAGTAGCTTTTCATCGTCATTCTTTATATAATTGTACATTGTTAATTCCTTATCGCGCTCGTAAACGCTTCCGTTTTTATTGGTTATTTGCTTCCGCAAGGGCACACACGGATATGTGGAAAGATGTCAGTATCCGTGATTATTATGCCTTCCCGGGGTTTGAACCGACCGCTGTTTCAATCTCTTTTTGTTCCTTCTCTTTCCTTTGCGGGTTGGCGCAGCGCCTTTAAATAAGCGACGAACAAACTGCAATCTGCTAATCGAAAGTATACTGTTGTAATTGATTTCCTCGTTGTGCTGTGTGCTAGCACACAAACAACATACACACGTTAGTGCTAATGAATTAGAAAACAAAACAAAAAGCGAATGGCCGAACGCTCTAGCATTCTTTTATTTTTATTTTTTTATAATTATGATAATTATTAGTAATATTCTATTATTATTCTATTCTATATTATTATAGTTATAAATAATTATGGACTCCCGCCCTTCCTTGTACCGCCACCCAGCGTCTCTGCTTTTATTTGGGTTC
This sequence comes from Anopheles epiroticus, assembly GCA_000349105.1. Classification (NCBI taxonomy): domain Eukaryota; kingdom Metazoa; phylum Arthropoda; class Insecta; order Diptera; family Culicidae; genus Anopheles; species Anopheles epiroticus. The sequence continues at coordinate 35,397 of KB671170.1, read as the reverse complement.
TCTCCTGCACTAAAAAAATGTATGTAAAACACAACCATTGTTTAGGTGTGGAGGAAAAACACAAAAAAAATGCGTAGACGAGTAGGGATGCAGGGGATGGTAGTGGGTAGTCTGCAAAGCAAAACTCTTCTCCGCCAATCGTGTCGGGCGCACAGAATAAATGGCATGCAAAATCCGTGTAAACAACAAACTAAGCTTCTGCAAACCGTGGAGAAAGTTTTCCTTTCCACAGCTTTACCTTTTTTACTATTGCTTTTTGTGTTGTTGCCGATTGTTGTAAAATTGAGATTCGGAAGGCGGAACGAGAGTAAGGAGAATTATATTGATTGAGAAAATTGAATACATCAACATGAACTGAACATATTACATATTGGATAGGGCGATAAGGAGTGGGGAGAGAGGAATGCACAAGTGTGTGCATGTATAGTAGTATCACAAAATCAAAATCCTAATACAATCATTGACCGCTGAATACACCAATCATCACTTTTTCCTATTAATCGCCTATGCATACACACAACACACATCTAATCCTAACATATAAATGCTTTTTAGCGTTGGCGCCATAAGCAATCAAGGTTTGAATGGAAAGAATTCGAATTTGAAGGCGAAAGGGAGAGCGTGCTTAGAACGGTGCATGTGATAAATTTACGAACGACTGCTTACTGGCCGTTTAGTGAGGCCCATGTTCAACGAGCCTCATTTCTTACAAATTCTGTTTTGTTTTTGTTTCTCATTACATTTTGTTGAAAGGTTTTGTCTTTTGACTGCTTGTTCCTTTTCTTCTGCTCATGAAGATCGTGTTTGTCCTATTTTCCGTCTCTTTGGACATTTAGTTCGTTCTTGGTTGTAAATTGGTTTGTTAAAAGCAGCACGATAGCTGCTAACAATTGCTTAAAATGACCCTTTTGTCATTCCCGCGCCGATTGCATACCTTTCGTTGCTAATTTACGCCTAAAGTTATGCAATCGGTGTGGTAATAACGTGAATTAAACCGTCTCATGGCATTGTTAGCAGCTTGCTCGTTCAATAAAACTGATAAATAGCCAATTCAATACCAAATTAAGGGTGAAAGAAGCATTTACTCTAGGGATTGAAGTCCCAGGCGAACATGATAACAAGTAAATTATCCTTAAAATTAAAAAAAAGAGAAGAAAAACTACTTAAGCAAAGTATTAGTGAGAGAGGAATGCCTTATTTTGAAGACATTTTTTGCGAAGAGTTTCGGAGCTGCGGCAGGTAGCAGCATAAGGTGCATAAACAATTTTAGGAGAAAAACGAAGCAAACCTTTATTGATAAAATGATAGCAATTCTGTGGTGTGTGTGGGGTGGAAGTATTATTCCTCGGTTTTGCCTGTTTACATGTGTGCAGAAGAAACACTCTCACAGAAGAATTGACTCTCTCTGTGAAGACGTGTGCTTAACCACAGAGTAGGCTAACGTGTATAGTTCTTAGTTACCTTGGCAATTTCGATGTAAAGCTTCCACCAGCAACCCTGTAGATGGTAGTGCACGTTGCGGGGCCCGTTGTTCTTGATTGCTTGAATGATTCACTTGAAACGCTTTTTGTGTGTAAATAATGGCCTCAACCTCTCTACCTTAAAATGTTCCACAGTTCCATATGCTCATTGTTTTTGAAGAAAAAGAAAACCCATTGCCTTTAAACCTCTAAAGCAACGTATTCCTTGTGTATTGCTACAGTGAAATAAAAATGCAACATAAAGTATTACTCAACAGGAAAAGAAACTCGCTCCCAACTGCAACTATCTATGCAAATAACCACCATAATCAGAGAAGTGCAAAACAAATAAGCACACCCAGCACGAACGCCATGTGTGTTTATTGATCAAAACAATTCAATTCTAGAGTAACAACAACGCATTACGACAAACTAAACACAATCGCACATTTTGTACAATAGCTCGCAAATTTACATATTGGGGAAAACCCAAATGCCCCCCATGTCTACTCTTATCTTTTAATTGAGCGAGAAGAGTGGGGAGGAGGAGGAGGAGGAGGAGGAGAGTGAGCATTATCTACTCCATTCTTATTCCCTTCAACCTTTATAGGAATTTAAGAAAAAATATCGCACACCTTATCCTGCGAAACGCAAATCGACGCATGGGGGTATTTTGTTGTTTATCGCAAAAAAAGGAAGATAGGAAGGGCTCGTCCTAAATATTAAGTGGTACGTGTGTGTGTGTGCTGATAGGCACACCATTTACGTTGTTCACGGCCGGTTAGTTGTATTTGTGCGCGGGACGTGTAATGTTTGCAGGACAACATTACGAAGGCACGCACATGGCTCGAGTAAGGAAACAAAAAATGTAATAAACCATACTAACATACTCCGACGAAAGAAATGTTTTATTTAATGTTTTGGTGGAAAAGAAGAGGAAAAGGCACTAAACATCCGAAAATGTCAACACTGATGTCAGTAGGCTGTGGTCGTGTCACTAAGAAACCACTGGACGACCCAACTCGTACAGCTTTGACTGTTTGATTGAAGAAGCAGGGAACCGAGACACCTTAATCAAGGCTTGGGTGAGTTGTTCGATTCGCTTAGTACAATTGCCTTTAATGGAGATCTTAAGTACACGGTAAAGTCTTTTATTATAAGCGGTAAGGCTAAAATATTCATCTTTGAGAAACAATTCACTACAACTACACAAAGATTACAAATGTCGTCAAAGCATCCTCCTACTACTTAATTTTTATTCAAACACTTGTACATGTGGTTCAGCTTGGAAATGTCCCGCTCGCTCATACCGACCCGCTGCCCGATCGTTGCATTCGGATCCTTCGGGACAATCGTCCTCAGTCCGTTCTTGCTAAAAGCGGTCGAACTATAGTGCATCACGCTGCCATAATCGTACATCACGTTAAAGTCCGTCACCGTATTACTGTCGTAGATGTTGAAGTTGTGCTCCTTGCCCTCCTCGATGTTATCCCACACGATCTGAACGAACTGATCTCGATCGCTAGCACTTTGCTGATGGTAGAACCCAAGCGCATGGATAAACTCGTGCACGATCGTCGCCAAGCGGAAGCATCCAGTATCCACATCGTACGGCTGGAGGTTCAGCGTTTGGGCACCTCCGCGATGTCCAACGGAGGAGTAGCATCCAGAACCCGTGCCAATCACACGCACGTAATCCGTCTCTTCTGTGCGCGTAACAAACTTTAGGCACGTGACGGATTCAATCTGACGCAAACCACGGTTGATGTGTTCGATCTGTTCCGCAGCTGTGAGAGTTACGAGAAGAGCGTTGCGTTAAAGTGTTTGAGAATATTTCTGTACTTTAACATCACTCCATCACGCTACTGGAGCTACTTACTGAAGTCCTCCTTGACGATCATGACTGGAACGGTGTTGTCAGGCCAGCGGTAGGTCGTCGCAATCAAACCATTGCGTCTGTTGCTCAGCAGCGATCGTTCCTGCTCCTCGCTCAGCACGATGTCACCCTCAAACTGGCCACTGAGTTCTTCCGCCAACTCGTCCGGCCGTAGGTTCCGCAGTCGAGCAGCTGTCCACAAAGAGGGAACGATTCGGGCACAATCAATACAAAATCCACCACGGAGATCCTGCGTAACGTACCATTTTCCGGCGTATTTCTTAGCACTCCTGCCTGGACGAATGCCACGGCAAGCACCACCAACAAGGTTAGCCCACGCAGTACGACCATCGTTTGTCTGTTTTGTCAAATATTTGTGTTCCACCTTCGGCACAGGACACTAGCGAACTGTTTGCTAATGAGCAGCCGCGCATTGGCCATATATCGGCTGTCGGCGGCCTGTCGCTATCGTTACGCGTTACGATTGATAACGCGTGCCAGCGTGGTCGACCGTTAATAACAATCGCAATGTTTGATATGCGCAATCGCCTTCAATTTAGGTGATGGACTCCAATAAAACAGTAGAGAAAGGGTAGCCGATAAGAACAGATAGGGAGGAGGATTAGATGCAACTCCCCGTCGCCCGATTGATAGCGTCATGTCTACGGCGTCGATCATCTTTTCATTCATTTCGGAGCAAGGAGCGGGGCTGGTGACTTGCAATCTTCTTGGGGAAATCTAGTATGAGATAAAGATGCTTCTTCCTCTGACGTGGGTTTCTCTACGGTTGTACATCTGCTGTGCTGAACGTGTATATTTGTCTCGCTGCTTTATTTTGCGAATATTTTACAATCTTTCGATTGTCTCGATTGGATGAGTCCGACCACAGATATTGGCGAATTTGGAAAGTTAATGGCACTTTGACGAGGCCATCAAAAATAAAACTTGTAAACAAAAATAGACCCCAAATAAACGAAAATCAGGGACAAGTGTTCCATTAGGTCAAGAGATTGTTGGACTCCTCCACTAAAGTCACGAGAGCCGGTTTGTGCATAATGCTAATCTCGATCCTTGAGATCCTTGAGTGAAGTGTGAACTCTAACCAGACGTTGAAGTATTCACCCAAGCATGCATCATCCTCTAATCTAGTAGACATAAGATCTCAAGGTCATGGACCTAACATCTAAGAGTTCAAAGTCTACAATCAGTTCTCTAAACCGTCAGAGAGAGTTAGGGAAGAATTTTTCACTAATAAAGCTTCAATCCTTCTTTCACTAAAAAAGCTCCAATCCTTCCAGGGACTTCTTAGACTTTGAACAGCGTACGCGTTTATGACTCTTATCAACTAAATTGCATTGTTTGTGAAGGCTTCCCAAAAGTGAAGATGGACACAAGGAGATTGCAAGATGCTAGACACGATTTAATCTGCTTCTATTACGTTCATCAGACACAATCAAATAAAACCAATGTGGGCTTATTAGTCACCTAGACATTTTCTGCATGATACGCAAGATAAACACCCGCGCAATTGAACTGTTATCTGTCAGCTGTGACGGCTTTAAGGAACATGGCATAGATAGAACGGGTCTAAAAGTACTAGACATTTTCTATTTGAACTTTTTACATTTCACTTCTTATTTTGCGGTCGAAGAAAGTGAGAAAGAAACTGACCCTGTTAGCTGATAACGTAGTGCCCCCTTCTGTTTAACACAAAATATACGTTTACGCACAGAACGTGTGTAAACCCGTGCGCACAACCCATTCAATACTGCACCGTCGCGATTGCCTCGAGAGGGAACGAGAGAGCGTGCAGAAAGAACGGCTCAATCAGCTCAGGTAAAAATCCTTTACTACTTCGTCACTAATCTTATCTTTCGCGGTTGGATGAACGACAGCAGTAGAAACTCCCTAATTGCCCATTGTATTGCTGCGTGAAACCTTGCTAAAATGCTAACCTACACTCGTCCATTGACCACACTAATCTGCCATCATCGGGTAGCACAGTAGCGCGCACGGGAAAAGAACTGCACCATCAGATTGGCGATATAAATCCGGCCGTATCGGGTGATTGAGTGTAAGATTTGTGGTGGCCGCAGAATCATTCCATTAGTAGGTTTTGTGCACCGTTGGAGCACCGTTTAAAATGGTAAGAAACTGTGAATTCAAGCAGAGGATCTTCAATAACTTTAAGGTGAATATTTTTAGAGAGCACTCCTGGTAGGAAGTTGCACTTTGCTAGTGCTTGCCGCCTCGATCCACTGCTTGCCGACTGCAGGAAAGGCAGTCCCCAACACTCCTGAGAATGGTATGTGAATATTTTGCAAAGTTCCGTCGATACAAGTCTAATGCTGTCCGAATAACATTCCCTTGTATCTGCAGAGGAACGTTTGGCCCATCTCGGTCCGGATGATCTTGCCGAGGAGCTGAGCGGACAGTTCGAGGGCGATATGGTGCTGGAGGAGGATCAGATCGATATGGTGCGGAGCACACGCAACGGACTAATTGCTCCGAACCGTCGTTGGCCAAACCGCATCGTCTACTACTACATCCACGAACAGGACTTTAGTAGGTGGCATCAGCTAACTACATTTACAGAGATTATTACTTCCACCCTTCTTTCCCATTTCCAGCTCAGGCACAGGTGGACCACATCGAGCTCGGTGTCCGTCTGCTCCAAAGTCAGTCCTGCCTTAAGTTCCAACGCGTTACGTCCGATGCACCCGCGTACATTCGTGTGATCGGTTCCGATTCGGGATGTTACTCTTCCGTCGGCTTTACGGGCCGGGCGCAAAATCTTAACCTCGCCCCAAATAACGTGGGACAGGGCTGCTTCCGCATCGGTACGGTGGTGCACGAGTTTCTGCATGCGCTTGGGTTCTACCATCAGCAGAGCGCTAGCGATCGGGATGAGTTCGTCGATATCATTTGGGAAAATATTGAGCAGGGCAAGGAGAATAACTTCAACATCTACAACAGCAACACGGTGACGGACTTTAACGTACGCTACGACTATGGCAGTGTGATGCACTACGGTCCAACGGCATTCTCCATCAACGGCCAGCGAACGATCGTGCCGAAGGATCCGAATGCTACCATCGGTCAACGGTTGGGCATGAGCGAGCGGGACATCTCCAAGCTGAACTGGATGTACGGTTGCCTAGGAAAAGTGTAATCCGCCCGGAAATTGACCACAGATATCTAAAACGGGAGAGGTTGGCAAAGAAGATGAAATAAATAGCACGACTTGATATTGAACGTTGACTATTAACACATCATTCCTTTCACTGGGCCTCTCATTGCCTTAGCAGGATAGTCGGGACTGACAAGCGGCTTCATTACCACTCGACCACCAGGCAACTCCATATACAAGGAAAGGGTAGGATAGGGATTCGGTGTACTAAAAAATCAATCGTCCGAATATCACAAGACGAACAGTTATTGTAGCCCCTTAAGTTAGATTATTGATTTACCACCGGTACATAGTACTTACAGTACTGTACAATTATTTGAACACTCGTGTGAGTCACGTGAATTGGGATTGCTTAGCATCCAACCTTGAAATTACCTCCATTTAGAATTTCTTTTTTGAAGGCCCTTCCTTCGTTTACCACTATGGCTTGCAGTACTTCTAGAGATATTCAATAATCACCACATGAGAATCTCTAGCTAATCTCCTTTAAGGTTTGTGAGTTGCACCACCAAATCCGGGCTCCAAACAATTCCCTGCTATTAACTCGTACACCAGTGTCCAGACGGAGAGGAAATCCTGACGTAAATAGACGTCAACTGCCCGATAGCCGATAGCAATTCAAATATCGTCCAGCCGGCTCAATCACCTCTGCGCTGAGGTTTTTACCATCTTAGATAATGAGTTATCGGATCTCGCTAGATTACTCCAGAGCGGTAATTGGTCTGCGAACATTTCCCAAAACCTTGAACGCTAGCCACGGTAGCAGTGTACTTTCGACATCGGGTGCAGCTACCTCGAGGCAGCAGCATGGCTTTACGGTGGGTGACAGTTGTTGGGCTGGTTGGCGCATTACTTCCTTTCGCAGCGTTACATCCGCTCGGAATCGTGTCCTCGGCTAACCAGCCGGCAGATCAGATGGGTGACAATTTCGAAGGCGACATACTGCTGTCCGAGGAGCAGCTCACACAGATGCGCAAACGTACCGGCATGTATCTTCCCACGTTCCTCTGGCCCGATCGTACAGTGCCGTATGAAATAGTGTCCAGCGATTTCAGTAAGTTCTTTGGGAGGTTTGAAATCTCGAGTCTCTTATTGATTATCTCGCTCTTTGGCAGCTTCCGAGCAGACAAACGCTATCATCACTGCGATGCGGACCATCGAACAGCACACCTGTTTGCGCTTCGTGCCGGCTACTGCCGCAAACCCGGATTACATTCGCATTTCGGCCGGATCCGGGTGCTCTTCCTTCGTCGGACGTATTCGAGGACCTCAAGCGCTACGTCTGCTACCGAGCGCCGTTGGAACGGGATGTTTCGCGCACGGCACGATTGTGCACGAGCTGATCCATGCGCTCGGCTTCTACCACATGCAAAGTGCCACCGAGCGGGACAATTACGTGGACATTCTCTGGCAGAACATTGTGCCGGGCAGGGAGGGTAACTTCCAGTCGTACGGTACTGATCGGATACTTAACTATGGAGTTGCTTATGACTATGGTAGCCTAATGCACTACAATACGCATGCGTTCAGTGCAAACGGTCTGCCAACTATAGTACCGAGGGTAGCTAACGTGGCGATTGGACAGCGTGAGGCAATGAGTGCGGGCGATATTCAGCGAATTTGGAATATGTATCAATGCTGAGTTCGTATATTACCGGTGGTCAGCGGTGTTACCCGTACTTTACTGTTATATAAAAATTATATGTTTTATGCAACGATTATGCACAGAAAATTTTAAAAATAAATAGTTAATATTCTCTTTGTATTCGAAGATTGTATAGCATACATACCTTGCAGTCGTGGCATCTGGTTCGGAAATCTGCTACCCTGCTCTGCCTGCAAGAGAGTGCCTGCAAGAGAGTGCCTGCAAGTAAGGCTAAAGAGTATACTACACACAAACTTAAGGCAACTAACATATCCCCGTTTACGATGTAAGTAATCTTAGATCTACAAACATCGAAATAGCCTAGGACAGACCAGTTGCTTCGATAAAGGGTGCAGTAGCGAATACTGTGGATTCTGAAAAACGCTTATCGAAATTTTGACGTACTTAATATTTGGGTTAACTTTTCAACTGTTGGACAACAGAATCTAATCTTTACGATACCGGCAGTAAATGCTCCCGATTTACCTTACTCAAGTTCTCTTTACTAGGCAAGAACTACTACCTACCAGACAGAAGAATGCTTACTTTCAAGGGGGAAGTTTCCATAACTAAGAGGCAGCTATAGACCAGACTATAGAATGTTCGGCTAGCGACCAACATCCATGCAACTAACACGACCTTATGTTGAAAGAACATACACGAAGTTATGTTGGATACCGCTTCGTTAACAATACCTCGTTAACCTGCATCCCGAGATTCTTTGTCGCCTACTAGATCCTTCACACTACCACATATAAAAGCCGCAGACCGGTGATGTACGATATCATCAGCTTATGCCAAGATTTGGATTGAGCTGAAGGCATAAAATACAACTCCCACTGTCGCAGACCATTGTCTCTCGAGGTGTCGTCCACTTTCCTTATCATACCTTCAATATATCGCCATTTTCAATTGTCATCATGCTTCTGGCCACTACAATCGTAAACACAAACAGATAAAAAATCAATTAAATAGTTTATTACAATCTATACGTCGAAGGAGGGACCTGCGCAAGATACGCCGATATGGGTGCGCGATGCACCTCCATCCTTGCCATTTCTTTCTCGCCTTACTGTCTTTTCGCGCGCTTCGTTCACCGTTTATTTACAGCGCAAATGAAACACGTACGCTTTGCACGCTTCTTTCCAGTGATAAATTAAATTAACGTTCCTTAACGTAACTGTTTTCTCCGCACCGGACACGGACGTGTGTTAACGGTGTGTTGCGCCTGGTCGTTTCAAAGGCACTTCTTGCGGTTGAGTAAAAACGTTCACTTGGCTCACACGCATCTATGTATATAGCACATATAAATTAAACTAAAACTTTCTACTTTAAAGTTTCCATCCGTCTATAGCTTATAAGTTGAGGACAAAAAGGGTTAGGTTCTGTGATTTGTACAATGCGAGAGTGCTGTGGCACGTGACCATCGGGGCAAGATTAGCATTCGACAGCACCTTTATTAAGTGGCAGTAAAACAGGGACACTTTTGCCTCCGTGTTAAGGATGGACACTCCATTCTTAAATAAAAACACAAACGTACACTGGAACTGGGAAATGGAAGACTCGGCACATAAAAGTAAACGCTTATCTACAGCTTATGTACATCGGACGAATCAACCATCGCGCGGTTTGGAATATTACTAGCATTAAAAGAAAGAGCGTGCGCCTTTGCAATGGGTGGTGAGCATTGTGTACAAAATCAGTCCCCGAAACTTAACGGCTAAAATATTAAGCTGAAACCTATCGTGCTAAGTAATGGAATGGATTCGTGTTTCTCTTCATTGGCGAAAGGAAGGAGTTTGGAGCAAACCCCGCGCCCCCAAGAGAGAGAGAGAGAGAGAGATAGACTGGGAAAAATTAATTTAGATACACATCAAGAGAGCGCTTATCTCGTAAGGCACGCACATTTCGATACGCTTTAAAGGGGTTGTACTTTTGTTACATTACCGCTAAAATGTAAATTCTATTTTCTATAATACAAATCTGTCCTCTGTCTGGAGGTGAGAAGGCAGCTCCGCCTCAACTCAGCTCATTGCCTTCGTACAGACTTTCGCAGTTTTCAATCAATCTCAAAATTGGAGTAATATTGTACGGAAACAGTGTGTCCGCCACCAGCCGGCTGATCTGTAACCGCAAGCTGATCAGAACCGTCATTACACTGTCCAGGATAACGTTCGCGTTTGTGCCACCTGCCGCCACCGCATTGCTGTGATCACCTCCGTGGCCTGCCGCCGCAGCGGCACCGATCGCTCCCGCCACTAGCCCGACATTGCTGCCGGTAGTGGCACGAAACCGGTGCTGCAGCAGCGTGGACGCATTGCTGTAGCTGTTGTGGCGATAGTAGTTGTAGCAGCTCTGCGTAAACATTGCCCAGTTCTGCCGGATGTACTTGAGGAAGCGCAGCAGAAAGAGCAGAAAGCACGTTTCCGGGCTGATGAGCAGATCGAGAAACAGGTGCGTAATGTTGGGGCCCAGGTTGCTGAACTCGATGAACGTGTACACTGGGTTAAGCATCGCGATCAGCTCCGGGAACGCGTTGTTCCGGAAGGAGATGCCCGATGTCACGTCCAGCGTGCACACCATCGCCTCCACCAGATAGTCGTCCTGATCGTCAAACAGATGGATCAGCACCTTGCTGAAGTGGCTCTCCGGATGGAACTCGAGCTGCGCCTTCAGGAACGTCTCAAGCTTCTTCACCACGTCCCGAATGCTGCGCTCGATCATCTGGATCTCCTGCATGTCAAAGTCACTACTGTCCACACTCGAGTCGCTTGAATCGCACCGAATTTCCTTCACGATCACTGCCACCGCCTTCAGCACGAGCAGTGCCATCTTTTGCAGCAAGGTGCGATCGTAACACGTTTCGGGAGTAGCTGCGGCAGGCTGATGTGTACCACTTCCCGCACCGCCCACGTGTTGATCGTTTAATCGAGCTAACCGCCTGTTCTGATACCGCACCATCTCGCCCTGATACCCGAGAAAGCCCAGATGGTTGCTGTACGATGATTTCGGCATCTTGTCCAATATCCGGTAGTCTTTCACCGAGCGGACGATATTGTGCGCCAGGCTGCCCACCTCTTCCGGTATGAGGTCCTGCAGGGCGAGCGTACTACCGTAGCACAGTGCCTCGTTGAACAGTGTTAGCATTTGCCGGTAGATTACCGCATTCTTGGTAACGAGCAGCAGCAGCTGAAAGTTGTCCAGCTGCGAATGGAACGGTTGCGTCTCCACCACCGAAAGGTTCGCCTTGACGCTGATAATACTTTCCCACAGGCGCAAAAACGTTAGGATGCAGGTTTCGGTGGCAACCATCACGGCCGGATTGGAACTGTTGGCCTGTGCTCGTATCAACGAGCTGATGTGCTTCACCAACGCGGACCACTTGCCACCGAGGATGTTGATCGTTTCGAACTTGATGCGCGTTGTGTCGAAGCTTTCCGAATCGGTCAGCGTAATGTACCGGCAGGATCCTGCTCCTCCTCCTCCTCCTCCCAGTAAAAGCTGATTCGTAGTACTGTGCGTACCTTGACTAGATGACGCCGGTGGTTCGTTCCCTTTGGACGCTGGCGATGTGGCCGTACCGGTGGATGACGAGGACGAAGCCGAAGACTCGCCAGCCGGATGAAAAATGCTACTACTCGCCGCACTCTCGTTCGCATACTGTGACGATGCATAATGCGTCGCGAAGTAATTGTCCGCAAGCGATGGTGCGCCGTACATTGCTCCTCCACTATTAGTGCCACTCAACGCCGATCCACCTGCACCAGCCCCTCCCGGCGACCATTCCGCTCCTCCAGCAGCACCACCAACGCCAACAGGACCACCTCCTGCTTCTTCCTCAAGCGGATGCTCGGTCTCGTCCTTCCACTCCACTATCCTCTTAATCACCTCCAGACTCGCATTGATCTTCCTCACCGCGTGCAGATCCAAATGCCCAAAGTCGAACAAATTGGCCACAATCTTCTCCAACCACCGATCGTCGTCGGGATCATCCTTCACGATGATAAGAAACGAGGAGAGTATCCGACCTGCCAGGTAGCTGATGTACTTGCTGTTGCAACTGCACAGCCCAATCAGCTCGTCGATGTCTAGCGCTGGGAAGCTGGCAAACGCCGGACTGTTCACCCGGTACAGCCGCAGATGAGGATGGGCCAGATGGGGGTGGTCATCGCTTCGGATGAGATAGTTGCAGAGCTCCATCACGCCCGCGCAGATGTTGCCCTTGATGTTCTGCTTCAAGTACGTGTCGAATAGCAGCTGCACGTTCGAGAGAAACTTGAGCAAATGCTCGAACGGCCACTCGGACAGGGGTGCCGCATCCGTCCCACTATTATCGCCGTACGGCGTTCGGTGTGCTTTAAACGACAGCAGCAGTACGCTGGAATCGACCGTACAGAGACACTGGCGACCAATCGCTTCCTGAAACACTCCATGATAGTCTTCTGAGACGGACGGTTCGACATTCGGTCCAACCAACTCCGAGCCGGAAGCAAGATGGGGCTCATCGTCCGAGGAGTGATCCAACGAAGAAGGGACCAGCTTCGTCGACGAGCAAGATGGCGAGGATGAAAGGGAAGTGGAGGACGAACAGGCTGACGATGAGTTCGACGAGTTTCCACTCGAACTTGCCGGTGTCGTACCATTACTTCTACTGTTCGGGCTGCTCTGGCCGTGGTGGCCTACTGTGCTGTGGGTACGATCGTGCTCTATCCTTTGCCGCTTGATCACCGGTTGCTCGTGGGACATTCGCTCTACATTACCACCACCTCCGTTGGAGGTAGTGAGACCTCCACCTCCTCCTCCTCCTCCTCCTCCTTCGCCACCACCGCTTCCACTGTTCGCATTAGTAGCTGTGCTCGTGCCCGGACCCGTCCCGGACGAGCCAGCTAGGTCGCTGTCCATAATGCTGCCAGGATCGATGTGGCGGTTGTCACCATTACCACCGTGCCCGGGTACCAGACCCGAGTGCTTCACCAATTTGCCTTCGTTCTGCAGTACCATTCAGGGGAGTAGCTTTCCTGCCGTACACCTTCCTCTCGACTTGTTAACGACGCTTTTTCAGTATAGCGTTATGGTTTGCGCTTATTGTTCTACGTTTTCTGATCTCCTTGGATTGTATGTCCGCTGCGGCTGGTGTACGCAAGGTTTAGGGCGACTGAACGCATGACGAAAAGCCTAAAAATATAGAGAGAAAAAGGGCATTTTTAAACCACTTTCAAAACATTTCAAGATACCTTGTTTGACCTATTATAGTAGGTTTATTTTAGATGACTTTTAATATGTACACATAGATCAAACCTTATTTGCTTCTTAAATACTTTTTACCGAATGAAATAGCTCAAACAACTTTACACTTTCTCATAAAGCAGCACGTTATGCTCGAAAAGATGATGATCCATATTAGTTTGCTCGATCACATCTTTCTTTCTGTTTCTCTATCCCTCCACGTAACCACAGCTTGTGGTGGCATGAATTTGCTGGCCAAGCGGGGCACAACATGCTGGAGCGAAAAAGCTGAAATATAGCCCCAAGGTCGAATCAGCGACCAACAGAAGAAAGAGCTAAAGCAGCAGCATCAGCGGCCATAAAGAAGAAAAAAACATGTTAAGCGCGCGTATGTATGTATGGGAGGAAGCGTGGTCGGAGGAATGGCCATAAAACTTCAACCAGAACCGAACGATACTTCCACCGAACCGATTTGTGTCGGCCACATTCCGCGCGGCCATGAATGGAACCATAATGCTGCCACCCATTTTTCCACTGAAAAGTGTCTTACTGTGTAACAGAACACACACACACACACACACACACACACACATACACACACACACAAACGGAGAAGGTGGTCGCATTAAACGGGGCTCCACAAATCGATTAACGCCGCTTTCCCAGGGCACACACGGAGAAGCAGAAGGGGCTATGCGGGCACGCCACACATAGTAAGCCACCGTATAATATACACGAACGCAGCAGTTATGCTCCCCGCACACAGGCCAGCAACGGGAGAAAGAAAACTCCAGGGGGAATTTAATTCAACATAAGACACGTCGAAGGAAGAAAGGAAGAAAAAAAGAGCGATCAGAGAAATATGCTCCATTAGGTTTAGGGGTTGCGTTGGGAATGCACATACGCAACGGTGGTGGCGGCGGCGGCGACGCACGGGTTCCCATATCCCATCCATCCCCTCCTGTTTCTCCTCTTAATTCGCTGTTCGCCCTTCTTCGGGGCCGCGCGTTACCTTCATTTCCTTCGCTTTCGGGCTCTGCTTTCGGACCATCTTCCAGACCCCCGCGCGCGCACACACACACACGTACGCACGTGAGGGCGCGCTCATACAGACGCGTGCGCAAACACACGCGCGTCCCCCGACGGAACGGACCGCAACCAATGCCCGGAAGTCATCAAAATTCCTTAGAACCATGCCTTGAGTAGTGGTGAGAAAGCCGATTCCGATAACGGATAGATCAATCTGCCACATCCGACATGGGAGAACAAGTCGGCTAAAGGTGGAGGAGAAGCATGTGAACCATGAGATTGAGAAGATGATGATGATGATGATGAAGGCATGTGCCCTTCCTCTTATGCTCTGAATTCCTTTTCCCCAATTATGCGTTGGTGACCTATTAGCTTGGGTTTCGTGTGGTTAGACGACATGTTATACTACAAGGAATTTAGAAAAATCATTAGAAGCTGGCGGAAATCAGACGCCAATACCTACCATCATAATGTAATCCATTCCACAAGCATTGATATGTACGGAGTACGGAGCACGGGGCAAGATTGAATGAATGAAAGCCAGCAGCTAGCGCGCACGCACCTCTTCTTCGGCTTGCCTTTAAACGTTGCTAAACTCTATGCGATCAGGTATGCGGCGATCACCAACACTACACAACCGATTTTTTTTTTCTTGCTTGCTTCTCGCTCACTCACAATCTTGAACGTGTTAGCCGTCTCGCTTTCTCCGTTACTTCACTCGCTCCATACACAGGCGTACACACACCAACACACTGCACGCTGCAGTACCGTACGTACGTACGTACGTACGCACGCACGCACACCACCAACAGCAACGCGCCTCTCCGCTTATGTGTGAGTGAGTGTGTAAGTGTCAAAAAACAGTAGCACTTTCAAAATATTTCCCTTTTTTTTGCACACGCGAAACCCCGATGGCTTGCCGCGCGGGATTTGGTACACCGGGTACTGGCGCACCGTTTTTTGCACTATCTCGCACACTGCACCGGAACGAAAATGGCCAACCACTGTCCTGCAGTCTGCCCTGTGGTGGACGAAATTCTACACTCTACAATGCTCTGCAACACTGCTTCCCACTTGTTGCTTCCGAATTCGTGGAGCTGTACGCTGGCACGCACGCAAAACCATCACCAAACCAACGCGTTTCCCATCCCGTACACGATCTTCCACAGTCTCACCACCTTGCCCAACACTTTCCCAGCCGGAAAACTCGGAAAAACGGTAGTAAAGCGGGCGTAAATCACGAACGCGAGCTGCACAGACACACGACGAAACGGAGAAACACACGCACGATTTTTTTCTAAGATGGCGGCTGTTGATGTCAAAACTGCGTTCGCTCTCACGCGTTCCAGCTCGCGCTCACCATAGGCGAGTGTGGCTCTTACTAGCGATGGGAAATTGCGATGGGAACGGAACGGAACGGGTGGGTTTATTGAACCGTGCATGGTTATTGATGGGTCGAAGATTTTTAGGATATGATTATAGTAAATGGGGACAAATCCGAAGGGAGATGGAAGTTGGTTGATGCATGTTTGATTTCGTAGCTAGCCTTCCAAACAAAATTGAGCAACAAAACAAACCCACCAGGTTCGTTCCGAAACGTACACCACTAGCTCTCACTTGAGCGATGTTGACAGCTCATTGTGAGCGACGACGAATTCTCTCTTTACCTTGGTGCGTTTGTCAAGCGCTGCACCATGAAAACATAGGAAAAACAAACTGCACGCAAAATAATCACAGCCGAATGCAGTTCCGATTCATTATCAGGCGGAACTTTGTGTCTAGCAGCCTAAGTCACCACAAGCAGCTCGGCTGTAACAAGAAACGCGTTTCCCTGAAATGGTGAACGACTATAAGTCCAAGTGACAACAAGCGCAGCTCGGCTGCGACAAGAAAGATTCCCAGAATCGGCGAATAAAGCTCACAAAAGCACAAGACCACACAACAGTGAACCACGCAGTTTCAACTTCATACACGGAAATTCACAAAAGCAATAGCAGCAGAACCAGTAAAGGAACTCTAAATCTTCCGGCACATGACTCTTGTTAGTCGAAGCCTTCGAAAGAGAAAGTAAGCCTCTGAATGTGGGAATTTGGACACGAGTCTGAATATCCACAGGAGGATACAACCTTTCTCGCAGAACAGAAGAAGAAGAAGAATTATCGGGCGAAAGAAATTAATCGGTGGAATGCACTGCAGCTGGCCTGAAAGCTAGAAAGAATGCATACGTACAGTGTACCGATCGTGAAGCACGACATTCGCCATGAAGAAACCATCCTCGATGCAATCAACGCCTTTGAGTATCTCAATCAGGTAGGAGGCACTGCACTTTCCATGGGCTTTCCTTCCCCTTGCTTATCGTACACCTTCTATCCTTCAGGTCGTGGAAGATGTGTTTGGCAAGATCAATGCACGAATTGAGCGGAATCGGGCACGGCTGGAAGCGCTCGATGGGCGTGTGGAGAAGGTAAACGCGGATGTACGGCGGCTGCACGAAACCAAGCAAGCGATCATCATTTACTCGCCCAGCCGATATCCGGCCAGCGATATGGATTCAACAATCGAACCCACGTTCACGCCCGCCAATGGCATCCCCTTCCCCGAGTGTCACTTTCGTCTGAAGGACAAACCCTACCTGCCGTCACACTCGTTGCAGGAAAAGATTCAATTCTACCACGTGAAATCTCCTTGCGAAAGCGAACGCATCTTCCCGTTCGATTCCGGTGCGAACCGAGCGGTAGGAGCGTTGCGTGGCCGGGAGCCAGGACCGTTCTTGGACACGCTGCTGCTCTTCAACGAGGCTACGTACGTACAGGACTACAAGGGGCAGGATTGGAAGCGCACGGTACGCAAGAGCTCGGCACACGGCGCGGGGATACGCGAGGAAAAGGTGCTTTCCTCCTCTTCGCCGATAATCCGCACTCGAACGAAGAAGAAAGGTCAGGACATTTTCTACACCCCGTCATTGAGTGATGCACCGAAGCTGGACGTTCCGATCGATCTGCCCGACCTGCCGGGAATCGTGAGCAATATAAACTACGTCGGCAATAGCACACTGATTGCCCCATCCCTACAGCTGGCGGGCATTATTGAACAGCTGCCCTCGCTGGAGGATCTCACCAGTGCCATCGATGTGGCAGACCATTCCAAAGAAAAATCTGGCGACGGTACGGCCCTGCCGGCTCTGCCAACGATATCTCGCAGCGGGACGGAAAATGCCGCCCCTGTGCCACCCACTGCTCTGCCACCTCCACCGCCTCCCCCTCCTCCTCCACCACCACCACCACCCCCTCCCGTTATTACTCCGATCGTGGAGCCATCACCTATAGCAACCAACAAAAACGAACCAGAATCGAAGCAAGCGACGAAACAGAAAGATCCACTACCGCCCTCCACCGGCGATGCTCACTTTAATCTGATGGAGGCGATCCGTCGTGCCGGTGGTGCAGAGAAGGCCAACCTTCGGCACAGCGCACCGGCCGGTCGGCGCGAAACCAGCAGCACCAGTCGCGCTGAATCATCCGGCGAACCGAAAAGCCTGATCGACGATCTGCACAACAAGTTGCAGATGCGCCGGAAGGGTATATCGGGCACCAGGGAAGCACAGGAACCGACCAACGTAATAGATCGACTGTCCGCACTGATTCCTCCGCCCGCACCGAAACTTCCAACGGACCACGCGTCAACGAGCGAAAGCAATGAGGAGGAGGACTGGGAGTAAGGGAAAGTGTCCTTTTTAACCACGCGCGCGCGAGTGGTTCTTGTTTTTATTTTATTAATCTATATTCTTACAAAGAACATGCCGGACCGGCTGCGGTAGAGAATCCGTTTGTTTTTAGGTAAATAAAATGAATGATCATGTTATATTCCATCAAAGAGTGTCTTCGACTCGCGTTTAGATTGGCTTAATTTTGAAGTGCAGACCGATCAACGAAAACACAAGACACTTTAGATCCTGTACGAGGTAGTAGAACCCGCGTAGTCCTTCTGGATCCTTGGACTGGTTCACGTCGACCAGCGAGCCCGTTTTGGAGGTAGTGAATGAGATGTGCTCATCGCCTATTACGATTTCCAGCTCCTGAATAAAAAAAGGGCGGCAACAATCAGTAAACAATGTACACACACACATAACTCGCACTGCGCACACGAACCTGCCGACCGACACGATCCGGTGGTGGCCAGAGGGAATCATCTTCCGCCATAATCTCCGAATCGAGTATGATGCGCTTTAGCTCTTCCATCACCGCCTGGTGCACGTACGCTTCCTTCCGGATCATGGTGTCGTTTTTGTAGTTGGAATTGTTAGCGTACCGCAGCTTACCGTCCGGTCGGAACTCAAACTCCAGAAACTCATGCCCAAACTTGCCCTTGTGACCAACGTAGTACCGCAGGTAGAAATCTTCCGTGCTGGACATGGTGGTCGCTTTCGCCGTCCTAAGATTCGGCTTTCTTTTTCCGTTCCCTCGCGGTGAATTTCTCTAGCTTCTTTTGCTTTTTCACACACGGTTTACATGTAAACGATGTGGTTGGACCATACGGAGTAATATGACAGCTGTTGGTACGCGTTACCCTAATAAAGATGGCGGCGATAGAATGAAGCGTTACAAAACCCAGGCGGCAGGTCTGCATGGTTTCTGAACAAGGTATAGGTTGCTTTGGAAATAAGGCCTGAACAGCACGATCGATTTCATTATCGGGCACGCTTCATCACCTACAAGAGGTGCCAATCTACATCGGACGAATAAGTTTTATTACTTTTCTGGTCATATTCTGGCATTAATATCTGAAACGCAAACCTCCTATTGAGAATCCTTTACATGAGAGCATCTTTTCGAGGTCCCGTGGGTTTTCTCTTACACTGGTTTCACTTTTACTCATTTTCGGTATCAGATTCAACTACTTGTTTTATTTATTGTTTCTTCAAAGAGCTTCTTCGCGTAACATGTATTCGGGGTTGAAGTTACATATTGTTTTCTACTTAAAATCTGCAATTAAATAGATTCTAAACTAACGATACTTTCCTGATCGTTTTGGCGAGGGGATGGAGAGCTTGCTACTTGCTTCCAAAACCTCTCGCCACCCTCCCTAAGTAAATCCGTGATTAAGTTTCTTTTTGTCTAAGTGTATACACTGGCATTCGACTTCTTTAATGCATCAGAGCAGAGCAGCGCTACTTGTAAATGACCACAACAACTTCGGTTTGCACAAAACGTCGTCTCCTAACGGATAACTTAACTACGAAATTACAGTACGTCGTAAAATGCTAACACAAAACAGTATTACTTTCAGCCACAATCAGTACCATTATTAATAACTGTTAACTTTTGCTGTCAGTCGTCACTATACACGCCCAAACACGAGTGGAATGGGTGGTTAACTACACACACGGGTTTTGATTTACTATCTTATCCTCGCAAAAAAACGGGATTATACTACAAAACGCTATTTCAGTAACATAAACAAGTATATAAAATGCACACTAAACAACTAGCTGGGTACGGGAACGCAACGTTCCGGCTGATGATAACGGTATAATATTAAAATTGGGAGGCACTTGATTTGATTTTGACACCCACATCCCGGGTTTAGCTCTAAATCTTCGTGATGTTTCTTTTTACGAATCCCTTTCCTTTATGTACATCGAATTGAGGGAGTGTGGTAAAGGCTGAACCAGTTGCGAAAACAAAATACAATATTTAATAATTTAATAAAAACCTGCTTTTGTAATAGAAGTTTACCCACTCTTTGCTGCAACAATACAAAATGCATTTGAGTAGCAGTGATAGAGCGATACGAAGAATGCTATCAAACGTTTGTAGTATGTACACCCTCTACAACCTAATACAACAACTACACGCACTAAAATTAATATTTCTTTGAGATACACAGGTAAGGTACACACCACTTGTCGCACTGCTAACATCTGGCTACACGGTTTGCGATTGGCTATACTACTGCTATTAATTATACTTTTGCTTTTCTTCATCGATATGAGCTTTTTGTCAAACAACACCAGTTGAGCGCGTACAGATATGGACAAATTTAATTTATTTGTTGGGTTTTACGTGTAAATATGAGCGCATCAGCAAAAAACAGCAAGATTATATCGATCACTCATATAAATGCAACAGCGGCCTATGTGCCTATATAAAAAACATTGCTTCTCAAACGATTCCTCTAACAACCGTTTGGATAAATGATGATAGCAAAGTGCACGTTTAGTGCGTGCCTTTTTTCCAATCACAAACCATTGGTGAGTGAGGTGAGGTGTATCGTATATATTGAGCTCATGCGTTTCATTGGTTTTGTTAACAATCGCACTACTGATTTTCGCTATAAAAATGGTGTAAGGCAAGATTTTTTCACAGGATGGATTGCATTTGTTTTCGTTTCGTCGTCTACATACGGCAGTCTATTATCCCTCGAGGAGCTTTACGTATCCTAGTCCTTAAATGAGCAATTTCCAAAATGAGGTTTGTTGGAAGGTGGTACTGCCTGTGTGCAGGGTGGCAAATGAACGGTGTGTAAGAAATAAATCAAATTGTGAATGCATTCATACTGGAAGACTGGAACATGGGGTACAATCATTTGAAAGATTTTACTTCTTCTAATTGCCGTTAGTCGCATACAACAAGCTGAAGTGAGGTATTCATAAACATAAAAAAGAAGTTTAATGATTATAATTCATTCACTTGCAATAAATGTCTTTTAAGATCATATTGCACGAATGCAAAAGTTCTCATAGCTCGTCTCGTACACACACAATTTTAGGCAACACCGATAGCGAACAGTACCGAAAAAGCATAACTTACACGAAAGAGAAGAACAATTGCATCGATGAGATAATTTTGAAACTGTTTCTCACAACATATCGTTGTAGTGTTATGCAAAAACAGAGGTTTTTGCAGGTTAGGTTAAAACAGAGCACTCGCATAGGCTGTAATTTACGTGTTCCGAGACAAGCACAAGCTCCACCGCTAGCATCACACATCGTTTTGCGCATATTTGTTCTACACGTAATAAATGCTGCATTCGCAGAGTAAAGTAGACAATTGATACTTTACAGAAGTTCTCTTTTGATACAACAATACGATCCACTTTCAAGATAAACGCAGCAGATGATCGCTTCGTATAATATCAGTTGAAAATCCCGTGCCACGCTACATCCCCCTTACACACACAAACGCCTCGTTATGACGATTCTGACTTTGGTTAATGATTTGTCCGGGTGAGAAGCGGCTGCTTCACTCTTCACTTCTCATCCACTGCTGGTTCCGGCTGGGAGAGCGTACGGTGCCGCTCGGCCAGCTGCTGTTGCAGCCGTACCCTCAATCAAGAAATGATTGCCGGATACCGGTTAATCGTTGGTCCGTTGCTACCACTGGCCGTGCTGTTGCTACTCACGTACAGATCCGTGTTGGAGGTAAGCATGGGCGGCGGACCGTTGGCACCATTGATCCCACCATTCGGTACCGAGGTAGGAACGCTCGGCTGTATGAGCGAACCGATCGCAGGATGCATGATACCGTCCCGCGGGCTATCGATCGTCAGCTTCACCTGCAGACCCGACTCCTTGATCAGGTTCACCACATCGCTGTGACTCATGCCGGTTATGTCGATCGAGTTGACCGCAATGATCCGATCGCCAATCTTCAGCTCACCACACCGTTCTGCCGGACTACCCGGAATAAGATCCCCAATGGACGAGCCCAGAAATTGGCCCGACGACGAGATGATGACGAAACCGAATCCTTCGTTTTCCTTCCGCGTCACCAGCACGTTGTACGGGTAGTGAGGGTTGGGCGGAACCGGTGGCGGTGCTGGAACCATCGGTTTTGAGAGCTGACGTCGTCGAAGAATCATCGTTACCTGCCCCCGAAGTCCCGCCTCTCCCATCAGCTGCACCACACGATGGTGGGACGCATTTTCCTGCAAACAAAGCGAAAGCTAGTTACGAACGATCACTTGATTTACGACGCTCGCTACTTACCACATTCACTCCGTTGATGTTCAATATCTCGTCACCGGTTGCGATGCGGGTGTCCTTGTCGGCTGCACCACCCGGCACTATGTGGCCCACCGTTACCTGTGAGCCTTCCTCCGTGCCACCGACAATACGGAAACCAAACCCAAGCGCTTGGCGTTCCAGTGTCACCTCCGTAAGAGTGTACTCATCGAGCCCACCGCCGTGGCCACCGTAAAGGTTGTGATGTGGATGCTGTGAGGGTGAATGCTGCTGTTGCTGTTGTCCCGGTGCCATTTTCCACCCATTACCAGGGGCACCATGCATTTGTCCGGGATTGCCGTAAAAGTGGGGCATCGGTTGCTGTGTGTCGTACAGGGACATTCCATTGCCTGCGCCGGGCGATTGCTGCATGGGATGATGGTGCATCGGACCGCCGTGCTGCAGTTGATGATGCTGCGGAAGGTACAAATTATCGTACTGAGGGACACCGGGCCCAACACCGCCCGGTGGCTGCTGCATGGAGCGTTTCCGATCCATCAGGTAGTCGTTCAACCGTTTGCCGATGTTGTCGCTCATCTGCGGTGGTAGGCTGTAGGTGCCGTGGGGCGATGCATTCATCGGATGCATTTGCTGGGACGAAAACTGGCGATTCATTAGATGTTGCTGCTGCAGATGATGTTGTTGCTGTTGCTGCTGCTGCTGCTGCTGTTGTTGCCGGTAATCTTGGCAATCGTAGCAGAAACAATTGTCATGATGATATGTACCCTGTCCAAGTGGTGGCACTGGTGGAGGTGGGACAAGCGGAGGAGAATATAACTGATTGTATCCACCTGTCGGTGGTCCATTCATTCCGTTTCCTCCCGGGCCACCCATACTGTTTGTCTGATGATAAGCACCCATCGTTTGATATGGATGAGCTCCCGGCTGCTGTCCATTGTTGTGATAGATGGCCGTATCACTCGTACTGTTGTTGGAGCTGTTGATCGTAAGCTCACCCAAGCGATCCGCCAAATTCGAGTGCTTCATATGCCCTCCCGGATGCTGCAGATGATTCTGGTACTGATCATCTCCAAGATGGTGATGATGGTGATGATGATACAGCCCAATGTCGTTCGCTATAGAATCGTTATCGTGCGAGCTGCTGTTCGACTTCATGTTCGAGTCCGTCACACTCTTCCCACCCTCCCCATCCAGTTCGATATCCTCCGCATTCAAGTCCGCCAACGGCAGGGACGGCGTTTTCGCCCGTGCCCTTGTATCGACTAGGGGCGTTTTCGGGCGCGTTGGTAAGATTTCCTTCGTCTGCGTGCTATACAGATCGGCGGTCGGTGTTTTGCTGCGAAACAGATTGGCCGGACCGTCCTTTTTCAGCATACCGCCGTTCCCACCGAACTTGGCCATCTCTATGCTTTTCCGCAACTTGTTCGTGAGCTTGCTGCTGGCAGGGAGCGACGAAGACGAAGAGGAAACAGGGGCGACCATCATACCACCGACTGCGCCCGGGCCACGCTGTACCTTTAGCGTGGTTTCGATATTCTTCGGACAATCCTTCAGCACCTGCACCACCTCGTTGTGGCTCATGTCCTTCACCGGAATCGAGTTGATGCTGAGCAACACATCGCCCTCCTGCAGGTTTTTGCAACACTGACGGTCCAAAATTTTCTTCACCCGCTGTCCGTACGAGCTGTCGGTAATCGTAAACCCGAACCCGTTGTCACTCTTCACAATATTAATGTGTAGTATCTCCGGCACCAGATCGTATGGTTTGCCCTTGTTGTAATGTTGCTGGTATGACAGTGTATCATTGAAGTACACATCCCCACCGTTGGATGTGATCGTTGGTCCATTGCCGGACGATTGCAGTTTTGCCAGTGGATTTTTATGCTGCACATCGACTCCACCACCCGGATGGTCCACCATGAAGCCACCGTTCTCCAAAAACTTTAGCTCGCCATCTGCTATCACGGCGCCACCGTTCTGTACCAAACCGTCGACCGCGATCGTCGTCACCACCTCCGTGTTTGGATCGTTTGGATCGAACGGCAGCGGATAGCCCCGGCACACATCCAGATGTACCTCCTCCCCGGGCAATATCGACTGGAAGATGTTTACCATCTCGTGGTGCGTAAAGCCCAGCACGCAAATATCGTTCACGTACACCAGCACATCCCCCATCTTCAGCTGTCCATCCATCCAGGCGGGGCCGTTCGGTACGATCGACTTGATCTGCAGAAACTCCTCCACGTTGTCGTCCCCGCCGACGATCGTGAAGCCGAGACCGCGGATCGATTTCACCAGCGTCGTCATTAATCGCTCCCCACGCAAGTTTGCCGGGTTCTTGGTGAAATGATTCACGCGTCCACCCACTCCACTGGGGCCTCCACCTCCTCCGCCATTACCGTTCGCTCCGTGCAGCGGTCCGGTAGAATCGTGCGAACCCCTCGGTCCACCGTTCTCGTCCACCGACAGCATGGTGGAGGTACTGCCCCGTTCCTGCATGCGCTTGGCCTGCAGTACTGGGTTCTCGTACTGGGTCTTGCGGTTGACGTGATCGATGTAGTACGTGCCGTAATGCGGATCGCAAATCTTCTCCCACCCGTACGGTAGCTCATCATCCTGGCAGTCTTCGAGCGATTTTTTCTGAAACTTTGATAGCCGAGGATCCAACCAATGAGAGGTTCCGGTGTTGTGACTAAAAATGAAAAAAAATATTGAAAAATAATGTCATAAAAACACAATCCATTTTTAAACCCCGAAGCAATTTTGTTGTGATGAAAATAAGCATCCTTAAACTTCAGGCCAATCGTAGAAACCATACCGCCTTTTGTTTTTTACAGTAAGAATGAGTCAGACGCTGTGTGCGTCATCGGGGTTTTTGTGGTGTGAGCTTCATTCTCACTGCCTTTGTTTAAAGTTTTGGCATGGAATGTCGCTGTGCAGTTATTCAAATGAGACGAGGTTTAGTCTCCAATGCAAAGAAAAGCATAAAACACATCAAAATACGTATGCGCATTCTTTGTAGCAATAACGAAGAAAGTTAACAAGTTAAATGTTACCGTAATATAAAGTAAATTGTTTTACTAAATACATAGATCCTATCAAAATATTATTGCTTTGTATAAAAAAGACAGAGTTTTAGACAAATGAAGTCTTTAAATGATCTTCTGAATAATTATAACTTAAAAGGGATTAACATTAAAAAGTACAAGAAGCTTTGTTCTAGACTTACTCGATAAAATACACTTCGCCACTGTCGGTGAAGGCTTTTTCCCACTTTGGCGGCAACGGTCCTAGTCCATCCTCGTCGTCCAGGTGATGCGACGAAAGGTCCGTTTTTTGGTCATAGAAGCTACCCGTTTCGCTGTCTCCCGTGGCTATGGAAACGCTTCCATCATTACTCTGCTGCTGTTGCTGCTGCTGCTGCTGCATCTGAAGATGATGATGGTGATGATGATTGTGTTGCTGATGCAGGTGCACGTTGTGGTGGTGTTGCGGTGGTGGATGGGGTGGCATGCCAGGGCCACCGCCGTTTGCGGGTGGCGGTAAATTGCCATTCTGTGTTGCCGGCTGGCCTGCTGCATTGTTGCCGTTCCTTTCGAGGGAAGTGACATTTCCAGTTGACGGTGCGTTGGTATTGTTACCATGGTTATCGTTGTTTACGCCCCCTTTTGACGCGTCCGCAACGGAGGAGTCCGATTTCACACCCATGCTGCCGCTCGATTGACTCATTATGTTTCACTTTCGGACGTGGGGAGGAGAAGAAGGGGCGGCGAACAGACAATGCTATGCTGCTGTTGCTGCTGCTACGTGTGTGGTGCGCGATTGCACCATATGTGGT
Organism: Anopheles epiroticus; assembly: GCA_000349105.1. Taxonomy (NCBI): domain Eukaryota; kingdom Metazoa; phylum Arthropoda; class Insecta; order Diptera; family Culicidae; genus Anopheles; species Anopheles epiroticus. The sequence goes on along the minus strand of KB671170.1, from coordinate 9,170 downwards.
CGTCGGGTGTCGCGGTTGCAGTGTAATTACCACACCTGACCCCACCTGCCCGTAATTCAAGGACGGTTCAGACGGACACAAAAAGAACACACAATCACAGTTCACGTGTTGCAGATTAAAATAATCCTATGCACAGGCGCACAAACAATACGCGAACTCACATACTATGCCAAGCCCTCTGAATGGGAAGGAAAACACGCATTTGCCCCTTTTTTGCGCGACAAATTATTGCAGAACACGGACCGTTTACGCACTGAACCATCCAACGACACCATCGACTATGTGTGACCCTCGGTTGGGAGAAGTTTGAAGCACACGATCGATTCGGTGCTCTTCTTTTTTGTTCCTCGGGTGACCAACGTTCGATGGCCAAAAATATACACTTTCACCAGCGCGAGAGTTCACGCAGTCGCGCGCGCAGAAAAACACACTCCAGGGCCCTCCTTTGGAAGGTGTTTCGGCGTTTTTCGGCCCCTTCCCTTATTCCCCTTGATTGACGACGATCAAGCGATCGTTTGCACTGGAGGTCACAACAACACTACCGCCACCGCACCTGTCACACAAGTTGGCCATCACAACACACACTCTCTAGGGGAACTTTTCTCGCTTTTACTGCGCTTCGCGCAACTAATGCAACAACGCACACAACAACACCACTGCAAGCGTTAATGCATTGCACGTGGCGTCAACGGAGGACAGGATGCATCGCGCAAAAACACGATGCAAGAGAGGGAGCAGTTGTATAGTTCGATCTTCGAGCCGCCCGTGCCAGAGAATACCGGTTGATGACGTGTGTTTGTGTCGAGCGAATTCCTTTCCCCTACTGCGATCGAGGTTCGCGGCTAAGGTATATCATCATCCGTCGTCGTCGTTGACTACGCTGCCCCGTTTTTTCGCTCTAACACACAACCAGGGAAGGGTGGTGGTGGGTTTGCTGTGTTATGAATCATCATCCGTTGGATTTTGGTTTCGTTTCACCTTCGCTCTATTTCGTAGCTCTGCTTTTGAGGCCGTGTGTAAAAATCCGCCACATGGAATTTAATAGATGCTCACACACTACGACGCTCGCTTACTACGATGATGATGATGATGGGGTGGCTGCAGGTTAATGCTATACCACCAACCGATGAAACACACTGTGTCGAAACCGAATCCAAAATGGAATGTGGCGCTGCTGTAACACAACGACACCACCGCACGCTACGAAGGGTTGTGACTGAACAACGCGCTTCAGAGTTCAGTGCACGATTGTACTGCTGGTTTGCAAATAGCGTTTTCGGTCGCCCGTTGCACGGAACACTACGGCGCACCTCAACACTGTCACACGGTCAGCATAGGATGAATGTTGAGAAAAAGGGCTAGCTGGTTGCGTTGTTTCGTTACTTGAAGAAGGGCTTTGCAGAATTCTTGTAGCCTTCGAATCGGAAATGCCACATGCATACAAAAAATACCTAGAAAGAGACGGAAAATGGGGGACATATTAAATATTTTCTTGTTGAATGGAAATGGAATGGAAAATTACTTCAGCAAAAATGGAGTATTACTTCATTTGTCTTTAGGACAAAAGGCTCTCCTGGGGAAACCTGTGAATCACAATATTAGTTCCTTTAAAACAGTCATTTGTGGTACAGTGTTTAACGAATCCTTTGTGAAGTATTCGGTTGTATGTTCACTCCTCTTACCTATGCATTTAATTTTAAATGTCCCCAAGCATGGAGAGCTGAATGAGTGATGGTGAGCATTTAAATGAAACTCTCTTTCATCGTTCAACGTTCATCCACCTGTTGGACCCCTCGTACCTCCCTAGCGTCGTACCCCTTCTATATCATCAACCGTATCAACATAAAAATCGGTCACACACAGCAAAGAGATGGACAGAAAAAAAACAAGAAAAAACCCGTCCAGAGGGACTGTTTGTGCGGCTCTTTAACTTTCTTTTCATTCATTCCTCACACCACACACCTTTGACCGGTAGTGAAGACATAAGCCCACCACATCATGCAAAGGTAGCAGGAGTGCGGCCTATCTTTTGCGAAAATCACCATTAAGCAAGCAAAGTTTTGTCCACCGACCGATGTCCGCGAGGAATTATCACTTCCCTTCAACATACAGCAAGTGATGCAGGTTGTAGTGGTGGGACGAGTTTAAACTCGGAACCACCCGATTCCATTTCCGAGCTTGGCATAGTTTCTGATTCTGTCTCTGAAATCGTTTGCGATTCCAGAATCCGCTAAGGCATCATAACTGATTTTGGAGAAAAGATCTTTAGTAATGATAAATTAAAGACTATTACTGTGAAGTCTGTGAAGTCAATGTTGATTCCAGATCCGATTACGGTAAATGATTCCGGAACTACTCGTCGGAAACGATTCCAAGAAATTTCGTAATTTAAATACTTTTTTCCCCATCACTAGCAGGTTACTATCGATCCCGATCTGCCGGATCGGTGTACTGAGTGTGACCGAGATGGCAAGCAAGCAGAGGAAGGAGGCACAAGTGGCGAAAGTTGCATAATAAACATGTCATTATTTCTATCATTTATCTCCTCTCGCTTGCTCTTTACCGTACACAGCAGGCGTTGATGCTGCTGCTGGGTTTTTTTTTTTCTCATGTTCTCTTCCTTCTCGCACACACCTGCTACCTCGGTCACAGCAAGGGAGAAGCATCGCTATGCTGCTTCGTGCAAACAGGTTAATGATGTTCCACGGTACAGCAGCATAAAAATAGCGATAGAGAGAAAGGGAGAAAAACTTACTAAACCGTAAACTTTTGTTTTCTTTGCTCACTTCCCCGCTTCCCTTTGCTTGTTTTGGTACACAACCGACGAAGTGCCGCTGCATGCTTTTTCCCATCGCCATCCATACACACGCACACACACAAACACACGTACGGGCAGAGTCAAGTTGCGCTTTGCAACGGGCACATAATTATGTATACCACACATTAATGAAAGTCGCTTGGGCCGTGTAACGTGGTTCCTCTTTCTTTTTTACCGCGTTTTCCCACCACCCGTAACTTTTTCTCCTCTTTCCCGAGTGATGAAAAGGGGGTTGTGTGTTGTTGGGGAATGAATTGTTCTCGTTCTTGAAACAAGAGCAGAAGCTCCATCTTAATTTTGTTCCCTACTTTATTCCTCCCTTCTTATGCTTCAAGAGTTCTTCAGTATCGGCGACCGCCGCAGCACTCTTGAGCCGCCCAATGATCGATGGGAGAACACTTCTTCACTCGCATGTGTGTGTATTTGTCCCGAATACCGTTTTGTCCTCGCTGGTGGTTCAACGTTCAATAAAAGCACCGTCGTGTGGCGATTTCATTGTCGAGGCTGGCTTCTGGGAACGCCAATTTTATGCTGAAACAAAACGGAGCGAGAAATATGTCTTCAATGCATTCCAGTCCCGCTGAGAGACAACCACACGTCGCCACCACTACGGTCGAGACACGACAAGTGAATGTTTGCCCAAAACCTACAGCGACCGTTGAGCGGCCGTTTTTTTTTTGTACTTTAACTCGCCCGGAGGGTGTGTGGGTCTGTATCAGTGTGCGTGGCTGAAACACGCAGGGCTGCAGGGCAAGGTGTGTGCGTGGGTTATGTATTATGCATGTACGGCACCTCCGGATCTGATGGAATTCCATTCATTGTACCCTTTTTCCGTACGACGCACAAGCGCGAAGTATCGTTGTTGGCAAATTCCTGTACAACCAACTCATTTCGGAAGTGTGATTCAACACCAACCACAAACCACTACACTTTAAATCACTTTACAAATATGCTGGAGAAAGAAAGCACTTGCAGGCATCATTGCCGCATCGCAAAAGCTGCGGGTTCCCCACGCCAAACACAGACAACGCATCCTCCCTTCGTACCTGCATCGGTATCCTGGCGCACTATCACAATATTTTCGATTGCCGCACACAAACTACACAAAAAGAAAGGATTTTAAAGCAAAAACAGCGTCAAAAGATTGAGGTGCACTTCGTCGTCAGCCTCCATTTTCAAACAAAACGTCTTCTTCTTGTTGTTCGCTGCGGTGTTGTGTCACTTTTCCCAACGAATGAGCAAACCCGTTCCGCAATGCGATCCCGTTCCGCAAATTCGAGCAGTTCACACAGTCACAAGTTCGATCACAACACGGTCACATTTGCTTAATATGTGAGCTCCCAAATCAGTCCTGTTGTTTGTTTTTCGAGCAGCTTATTATGTACTTGCGTATTTGCGAGAGCGGACGTATATAGATTATCCTCTCACGAGAAAAAGATGTGTGTATGTGTTCTTATTGCAGCATCCATTCCCACACGTATCAATACCGATGTCAATACTACATTTAAAAAAAACTATTGCACACACAGTTTAATTCCTATATTTTAACAGCGCTAACTCAACCGCGCTGCTTATTCTTACACACTACGGCGCACCGGCGATGTGCTTATCACTTCATTTACCGCGTGTCTCTTGTGTCGGACGGATCGTGTATTGGATACGTGCCCATCGTGCTCAGAGTTATATCGGAGATATTAGTGCTAGTGGATTAGTGGTACGTTATTAAAGATTTGTGAATATTTATTTACGTTTTATGTACGCTACCTACCTTTTTCTCACATCGACGATCACGGAATTGAACTGCCTTCCAAATACGGGGGTTCTCTGCTGGCGATCCGATGGGAACATTTAACCGCGTTGGCATTCGGTGGTTATAATCGCTATATAAATATCGTTTCTTCCATACCCATTTTCAGAAATATGGAACCAGCTGCAAAAAAAATCCGTATACAGTACGTGTTGGATACCAACAATAATGTGTTGCGCACAATACCTGGAGCAATGCTCCAGCTTCATCCCGCGTGCTCTACTGCTACAACCACCACCACCATTACCACCTCCAGTACCGTTATCACCACCTCCTGCTCACCGGTAAGCGTGATGACAATGAAGCCATCGGTTGGTGCAACGCAGGAGCACAGCAGCCGATTTCAGGTGATGCGTCTGCCCCCTGTCGCACCCGTACCCCTGAGGAAAGTTGCGAGACCGCGTTCGTTTCCCCTTACACAGGCAGGTGCTTGTGTAGGTGCGCCTAATACCGCTTCAACTGCCGTGATCATCTCAGCCAATGATCATCTCAGCCGTGTAGCGGTTGATAAAATCGCTCAACACAGCAATGTTTCAGCTGCTCCCATCGCCGAACCATTGGTCGCTCCAAGTATCACCACCTCATCAACCGCTCCCATTGCCGCTCCTATTACCGTCCCCATTGCCGCTTCTGCCGTCGCTTCAGAGGATTCTTCTGCCATCGCGCCGCATACATCGTCCTCCGATATGGCTAAGGTTTTAGCTGAATTGGCTTCTCTTAGGCGGGAATTAGCATCGTTCCGCACTGAGCAACACGGACATAACCGGGACACTGATAAAAAACTAGCCATGATTTCTAAATCTGTCCACCTGAACGAGATTCAGGTGGGACAAATAAAAAACACAGTTTGCGCGGATAGCGAAGGATGCGCTCCTCCGGTTCCCGAAGGCTTTGAGCTAACACCTGTAACATCCGAGGAGGAGTTGGAAGCATTGGACCAGAAGCTGGGGGACGGCGAATTTATGAAAGATGCTGTTGCTTGGCTTCAAAATGAGGTGGTTGATCCAGAACCGGCAAAACGACTTAACGAACTAAGAGATCTTGTTTTCTGCAAGTTGTTTGTGCCGAGATGCTGCTGGAGCGGCCGAAATTCAAAAATTGCTATTAAAAAATATAGCAATATTTTGGCATTATTTCGGACGGTGGGGAGCACCAGATGGGTTAAAGTATCCCCAGAATATGTTAGAATATTCTTCGGGAAAAAATTGAGATACGGAAAGCAACGGATTATGCGAGAGCGAGCGCAAAGAGAGAAAGAGAACCAGAGAGAGAGAGAGAGGGAGAGGGAGAGAGAAAGAGAAAGAGAGAGAGAGAGGGGGGGAGGGAGCGAGGGAGAGAGTGAGAGAGAGAGGCACATTAGCGCAGGTTAATTAAGTTTTAAACACAGTTTTAAATTAGTTTGAATTTGTTATTTTATTTATATTTGTTAATTAATTAATTTGAATTTTGATATGAATTTAAAATAAAATAAGTTTCAATTCAATAGTTTTGTCCGTTTAAATACATTTTTATTTTAAATTTTAAAGGAAAGAAACAAAAAATCTTTATTACATTAATTTTCCTTTAGATGGAAAAGTATGTGCCAAAGGCACAAAGATCAACTCATTTTCATTTGTGGTGGCAATTGCTGCCACCTTACACATTACTGTGCTGCCTAGGAAATGTATCAAGTCATGACATAAATCTTTCAGACTTGCCAAAAATATAAAAGCCTCAGCTGAAGGGCAGGGTTGGCTGAAAGCAGAAGTTTGCTTCACAAAAATTTGCCCTTGAATTACAAGGCCGTTTTGTTCTTTAGTCGCGGTTTTGAACTTAACAACGGTTCCATCGTTGGTCATAAACCATTGATCCCTAAAATTCTGCCGAAGTATGAATCCCACGCGTACCTTTACCACTATATCTTGCCCTATATTACATATGGTCGGAACATTACCTTCATCGCACAAGTTGGTGTTTTGTGCCACATCTATAACCTCCAATTCTGCCAATCTGTTAACAGCTTGGGCGAGACTATTCCTTCCAGATCGTACCAGCTTTTTGATGTCGTGAAGCTTCGCCTCAAACGGATATGCCGATATGGTATTAATGTCACCAAATCGGACTACATCCTCGTAAACATGCAGCAAGTTGTGTACGTTGCTACTTATCAAGCAAGGATTGTACACCACTCCAAAATCTCTCACGTACTGTTCCAACAACGATGCTGCATATTGCCATTTTGCTTCATGATGCGACGTTGACAGAAACGTCATGGCAACAAAAAACAACATAAAGTGTTGGTACATTTGTTCTCCAATTTTGCCTTTCAACACCACGAAACCTGCATACTGCAAAAACATCTTCAGCTCAGATGCCTTCCACATTGCAACGTAATGCAGGTTTCGCAGCTTTCGCTTGAAATCGGAAGGCAGCTTCAGATTATTCAAATGTACCGACACTTCATGTTGTTGCTGTTTCGTCAATTTCCCCGAAACTTCACAATGACCGTTTATCCAGATATTCAGGCATTTATGCATCACACCTTTATCCACTAGATGCATGCGCTCTGCTGACACGATATCTTGGACAACGTCACAATTTGTCAAATCAACGAGTGGACTGCGGTATATAATGTGGGCGGGATACTCATGCGTAACAAACTTTGCATGCGTCCGAGGCTCTCTACATTCACGATATCGGAAAAACATCCGACTGCCTTCCCTATCCGCTACTGTGGTGCATTTTTGACAGCCTTCGTATGCGCCATGGGATTTCACACCTGAAAAAAAAAATACGTAATTTAAGGATAATAAAATTATAATAGCAGTAATAAAATGATAAAAACATCCGCTTACCTTTTATAAATGCGCGAGCGGGAGCATCCGCAATTATAGATCTTAGGCCTACCCAGTATACATCGTTACCGATGTGTAATCCTTTGAATTGCAAGTTGTTCAACTCCGTGACGAAAGGCCTTAAAAACTGCTCAACAGAATGTGGCTTAGATTCACCATGAAAAATTGCAACCGTCATCACGGGAATGCCAGGCACGTTGAAGACCTTCATGAGGATTGGCCAAAATTGAGTCCGACTACTATTGTAGAGGGGCAGACCATCCACAAAAAAATCCACCGAAAAACCATCGGCAGAAGGCTTCACGTAGCTGAAAAAAATATCCAAACGCATACAAAAAAGTATGTAAGTTGTCTTAAATTGTTATCGTTCTTACATTTTAATATTTCACACTTACCGATAATACTGCTTCAAGCACCTTTCTATTCCACCATACCACAGACGTCCTCCGTCGATTGTCGACAAGTCAGTAACCGTCGATTTCGAAACCGGTGTACTGAGGAACGTCCTTGGATCTCGTGGTAGTTTGTACTGCGGAAGGTGCTGCCTGGCAAGAGCCAACAAACTCCGTAGAGCCTCGTGTGTCTGGCCAGTTTTTAAGGCCCATAACCGTAAGCCATCTTCAAAGGATGTATCTCCGAATGGACGATCGATCATTGGTCCCTCATCAAAACAATTATCATCGTCTATGAATGCGGCGGTATCGCTACCAGAATGCATTGCAGCTTCCTCCTCACTTTCATAGATCGACGGCGCAATAGACACATCAATGTTCGGTAAATCATCTGCGAGCACCATTGGACTATCTGCGCCCAATGTATTACACGCACGGTTATCTAAAATAATGAATAGTAATAATATCGTGTTAAAATGCCGCTTTTCACTTTTAACTTCCCACTTACCTGTTAACGGCGACTGCGAATGGCTAGCATGAGCCTGTTCCCAATCCCATTCTAGCGATCGCTTATTCATTAACCGATCACGTGCGCGGTAAACCATGCCACTTCGTTTATCACGACTAGTTGCCATGTTAAATTTTTTAAATTTTTAGCAAACGGTAGAAAATTTGCAACACACTTTAAACGGAATGCGCACTCGTTGATGTTCAGTTTACGTTAGAAGCTTTGGTGACAAATTTTAAAACCAAAGCAACAAGTTTGGCTTGCGCCCTCCGGTACATACATGCGTAATATATTTTGTATAATATATAAAACAATATATACAGGTTGTCCCCAAGGTACGCCGTCTTCGATATATAAGTGGATTAGATGATTTGTGTTTTTGAAAACTTAACAGCTTTATGGACAAATTGAACTTATTTGATAATACATTATTTGTCAAAAAAAAAAAACACAAATTAAATATCTTGCAAATTTGCAAAGCAATAATGTAGATAATTACACCGCTCATTGAACTTAAATCACTAAATTAGATAAACGTAGTTTTTGCGGAGCCCGCGCATAAACCGCATTTCTCAGGAACAACATGTAGTGTGAGAGCGCGTTTCTTTGAATGCGGGAGAGTAAATATCTCGCATACAGCTCTTTCGCGCTGTCGCAAATGTATATATTTGAGAGGATGTCAGAAACATGGCGGTAGAATGTATTGGTAGCGAGAGGCACTCGAATCAAGCTTGACGTTTCTATCGGTACGTTTATGTGTGAAGCGGGATGACAGCCATGTTGGTGTGAGTAAAGAGAGACATTTTCGATC
>KB671169.1:975412-1009667 GCA_000349105.1 Anopheles epiroticus | reverse complement strand
AGCTCGAAAAATTGTTTGTTTTGGTTATGTTTGACAGCTGCTCGAATCTAAAATCTAGATTTTTGCTCGGAACAAAATCTAATGGTTTTTACGCTGGCTAGTTTTGCCTGTGATTTTGTATGGAGAGCTAGCAGCATTTTAGCCGAGAAACGTCAAACACATACAAAAAAACTGGCTTAGGTCATCATAGACCCCACTGTTAAATTTCATTATTATTCAATATTTAATATTGTTATTTTATTATTTTTTGCGTAAAAAATGTCAATACTGTCAAACAAAAATTTCAAACAATTATTTACTTGCGGGCCGGATTAAATCAGCTGGCGGGCCTGATTTGGCCGGCGGGCCGGGTTTTTCGACCCCGGGTTTAGACAAATCACAGCAGCGCAATTCCGGGGTATTGAGATACGACAGATGAATTAGCTTTTTTTATAAAGATAGCAACCGTCCAAGCTTGTTTCCAGAATTTATAAAAAGAATGAACTTAAGAGGTTTCGGAAAAGTGTTTTGAAGGATAGAGAATTAATTAATCAGGAGTTTAGTTCAGTGTTCAACTGAATGAGCAGCTTATTAACAATTTAATAAAGTTTATCAATTGAACCCAGTCACTGATGAACTTTGCTATCGATTTCTCATAGGTGGAGATCACTCGATAAAACCCTAGAATCCATCAAGGTGTCGCCTTTCGATTATGAGCCGAACCGTATAAGAATGCAAATGTGAAATTGTACGGCTTGGTGAAGTTTCACAGGTATTTTAGATATTCGAAGTTTTAGTTACAATCACTATCACCAGTTTTCGCTCGCTGTACCAAAGTGTTCAGGTTTAATAAAAAGACTTAAAAAAACGTAATAAAAACTGTAAGCAAGTGTTTCTTACTTTATTGATTGTCCTATTGAATCGCTCAGAATCGGAGTATTTGAACTTTTACATTTCCTCCTTTATTCTCCTTAACAGAAAAAAGTCATTGAGCTTATGTTTCTACTTCTTCCTTTTGATGCGCAAATAGTGTGCATTTCCATTAGTTGAGATCAATTTGCTACAATACATTGCAAAAACCCACTCAAACCAACCCAATTCACTGATCGGTATGGAAAGCCCAGCCCACTGACCACATTCACTGCTGAAGCGCTTTCTAAGCTCACTCTTCGTGACAATAACCGGCCCCGGTACCGATCCGATAAAATGGTGGTATTTTCCATTTCGATGAAAGCGGGAGAGATTTATACCGATGCCAACCGCCTCCGTCCGTCCTTGCGGATGGGATCGGGCAACCAAAAATCCTTTGAGAGCATCAGTGAGTGAAAGGGCTCTCGGTGCGGCTCATACTGCTGGTGTATGGGGCTTTTTTTATGTTTCCCCTAAAACAACTACCACGATTCTCATGTATCATGCATCTATTAGGAGTGCCATCGTCGTACTGCAGGGAATGACCACACGCTCTTCCCTCCCTGCGTCTGTGCATGTGCGGTGGCATTTTTATGTTTCTCCTTTTGCTTCGAACCCTATAGCCCTTACGGGGGGCGCTTGTACAGCATGCAACCATCAGGCAGAACCGAAGCCGAGACATATTCGATATGTTGCCGATTCATACGAATTGTCCTGCCGGGGCCGTGGTGCGTGGTGGTATATGCAGACACTGCCGATTGATCATTGCCATTTCGTTCTTTTATTGTGCTAGATGACAATGTTTGCGTGCTTATGTGTGTGTTCCAATCTGTGGACGTATAAAACTCATGCGCTCGGTTAGCAAACCCGCTTTTCCGCTTTGCCTTCCCGCACCTCGTCGTATGCACAAAAATTGGAGCAAAGGCCGGGCGTCCCTCGGGGCGATGCAATTGAAACGAATTCCCTCCGAGCGGCACAATGATTTAAATAATATCCAGTGATTTTGCTCAATGAAATTCGATTCGTTTCATTTCGTTTTTTTGCTCCCCTACCGGTCCCACAAACGCTTCGGAACGCAGTGGAACGGTTCAATACCGAACGGAGGGAGCGGATGTAAAAAGCATCCGTCTGCCTGTGAAAGGAGATCCCACTGAATGGTTTGGTCTGTTGTCGCCAGCAGCGCTGCTGCCCCGAAAGGGCTTTCCGTTTGGTCTTTATTCGAATGGTTTGGAAAAGCTAAACAGATCGCCTTTTGGTCCGGTTCGAGCCGCACGAATGGATGAATTTCGTTCTGATTAGAAGTTTGTCATGTTCTTTCCCTTGGCTCACCCATGCTGGCCCCATCGCTGGCAAGCTGACTGGGACCGGTTGTGATCCGATTTCTCCGAACGATGGCTCCTGTTGGACACAGTTCATTGTTGTTTTTATGTTTCCCTCCGTTTGGCTCAAGACACACTGTCGGCCCTTCCACCGTACGGTACGTCGGTACAATCAAAGCAAAGCATTCCGGGCCAGCTCCACAGATGAGTTTGGTCAGCCCGAGATGGGGTTACGTGTCGTGCTATTGTCGTTGTGCTGCAACTGTTTGGCTTGTGTGTGTGTGTGTGCGCGATCAAAAGAAAAAGAAGAAACACATAACCATAATCTATTACTTCGTGTCTTCGCTTGCTGCTGGGCGAACGGTGCCGAACCTTTGTGGGAATGGATGCAGAAGTGGTGCGGGTTATTAAACAAGGATTGTGCCACGGCTGACACTGTTGGTCTAATGTCCAGTTTGCCCTTTTCTCATCGCTTTCTTCGCCCTCTCGCCCGCTGCTAGGATGACACCGATGGTGGATTTTGTGTATTCAGTCATGAGAACCGAAGCTCATGCATTTATAAGCAAAAATAGTTCGAGCTCTCCCACTGCGGTGAATCGTCGAGGATGGCCAATGGGGTTCGATAGATTGAAGACGGTCGTTCCGATGCAGCTGCAGCCCAGATGGGGAGGGGAGGTTGATTTTGTTTTGTTATTGAACATCGTTATAAGATCAACAAAGGAGCTGATGCGTCGAGCTTAAGCTGCGACAGCTTTGGCTGGAAAAACAGCAACGTGTTGCATAAATTAAGTGGCTAATGATGATAGCTTGATGGTGTGGTTTAGAACCGTTCATAAATGGCATTACCACAAAGGACTTCGTTGTTGAAGTTTCTGTTGGTAGTTTTCCGTGTGAAAACGCACTTAATTGAAGGATGTTTTTCAGACGAGTAATAATAAAATTTTTATTTTTATTGTTTGTTAAATCTTGTTGGAGAAAGCCTTGCTCTACGAAACACACTTTAAACATGTCTAATGGTACTATCGGCATCGTTAAAGCATTGATGTTCCACTTTCCACGTAACCCCTTTCGCATTATCCCTTTGATCGATTCGACGCATTCCAACCGGTACGGAAAAGTAAAGGAAAAAGCTCGATAATCCCCTTTTGCCCGGAATCTCGATCGATTCCTGGCAAATCCTCCGGAAGTACTGCCCGGGCCTGTACACTGACCCAGGGCCAGCCCGTTGTGCCGGTTTCCGCCCAGCGATCACTTGTTGGTGTCCATAATGGATATTGAATGTTATGTAATAAATAACTGTCACTCCCGGTTACGGGCTTCCCATTCGAGGCGGCTCTGGCCAGCGTACCTTCTTCGCTGGACCATTCGAAGCGCTCGACCAGGGGGGGTTCTCACGGGCTCCGGCAGCTGCACTTGCGTTCGCCGGCAGCACGGGCGCCTGTCGAAGTTAATCAAGTGGATGGTGGTTGCCCGGACTACCCACGTGACAAACAGAATCAATCCGTGGCTAACGAGACCGAGACCGTCAGTCGGTAGGACGATTGCTGTGCGCTTTGGGATGGCACAGGGTTGGCGGTCGCAAGTGTTGTTAGCGCGCTGCTCGGTGCACTGCCAGCAGCGGTGTTGTGGATGGGATGTTGTCTGCTGTTTTGCTTATGGAAAGGGTTACGCGCGTGGAATGGGCAGGAGGGAATGGTGGATCGTAGGAACATTCCGACCGACGAACGGCTTCAAATGCGGCTGAATGCATTCCGATGTAAACTTATAAGCTGGTGGTGTTGCAGTAATTTGTTCACCGCGGCGAAAAAGGATTGTGAAGCGAGCGTCTCTCGATGGGCTGGTTACAGGTTAACATTGTTTAAAAGCAGTCAAAAAGCGAGATCTTTCTGCAAATTGTGTTCTATGTTGTCTATGGGCTGTATAAATGGAGTCTTTTTTCATAGAAGATGTTAGAAGAAAGCTTTTGTAATCTTGGTTTTTTAAAATAACATTATTTGGTTTCCAAAATAACGACGATGTACGATGTTCTGCAGTGCTGAGAAAAACGAGCATAAAAAACACTTGACTTCAGATATATTTTTTTTTATTTCGGTAGTAACGGCCAGGCCTTATTGCTTGACTTCAGATATTTAAATGTAACAAGAAACTTTATGTAGCAATACAACCCGGCCGATTTTTTAAAAGGTAACTACTAGATTTCAACAAGCGCTTTGATCTGGAAATATAAACAATAAAACAGAATACATTCGATCGATTGTTTCCCACAGTTATACGAACATTTGAGCACTGATTAGGGTTTCCTATCGAGCTCTTCACATTTTAAGTTGTTAAAAGATTTTTCTTAAGTGTTCCAGAATGATTAACTTATGATAAAAATAACTTGATAAGGATAAGCTTTTTAGGCGAAGCGACAGTTCCTAGATGTCTGTATTAAAGACATTAGGTAACAGACATATCGTGAACCGATCAAGTTCGCCTGGCTCCGGTGGGCTGGCCATGTTATACGCATGGACCCGGACGACCAAGACCGCGAAGCGTTTGTAGAGCCCGATCAGTAAGTAAGTACTTGATTAAATGGCTTAAGATTTATTAAGATTAGTCTTACCGTTTTTATCTTCAGTTCCGAAAACTGAAGCGAATACATTAGACTGAACTTGCTTTGTCATAGTATATGTTTTGATAATTAAAAACTTGTAAAACTTCTTCTTCTTTTGGCCCGCTCACATCCGAGCACGTCTAAAAGACATGGCCAGGTTGCCAATCCGCTTCCAGGAAACTCGGTCCAGGGCTGCAGTCCTCCAGCCACGGTTGCATCCGATCTCCGAAAAACTTGTAAAAATATACTACAATTATGACAAATAATGAATTTGATTCCTGCAATGTTTTTCTTTACTGGACAATCCATAAAATTGACCTCTATTTTGATTGAGTATTTTAAATATATCAATAGCTGATGGTGCTTAATTTTAAAACACGTATAACACAAACATGATTGTCAAAGTCTTTTCAACCAAACACCAAAACCCAATTCATCACCAAACAATGTTTTTGATAACATATGAAGCTTCAATTTATGTTTCAATTATATATTTCCATTTTACCCATTAGTTTAAAACAATTATTTCTCTAAATAGAGAGCACACTCGTAGAAGCACAAGTGTTTCTGTGCTCGTGTGAGTTTATTGTGAGTTTATTTTCCCGCAGCCCGGGTCACCCGCCAAAGTGCCTCGAACGCTGTCCGGGTCCGGTGGTTGATGATTTTATCTGGCTGCGTTCCAGGGCCGTGGGTCAATCAACGGGCCGTGTGCTGCGCTACCGTGCAGTACTGGGTCACTGGAAGTTGATGCATATTTTATGCATGCAGCTGCTACACACAAGCTGCTCGAAATGGTGCTTACCAGCCGGCTCCGACCGTCGGCTTAGCGGGGTGGAAGGGTTTGCGTGAGCTTGATTAAGTGAATAAATTTGATTAAACACGATACGTCGGCTCCGTTGCCCCACCACGGGCCCAGACGTCACCCCCGGGGCTGGGAAAGGTGTAAACGGGATCAGGGGAGTTGAACGCAAATTCAGTGATAAATAAATAAATACACCACTGCCATTGGGGTGGGGCTGGCTGAGGTCAAGCGTGAGGTATTTGCCCCGGGATATCCGGGATTAATCCGCATCCTGTTACATGCGCGCGACCACCGCTTAAGTGGATGTGGATGAGAGCTGGCTGGTAGTTTCAAGTGGCTGGTTCAAAACCAACACCAATGAGTCTTTTTTCGCTGTCGAATTTCTCACATGATTTCATCGCAGAGGGAGAGAGAGAGAGATAGTTAGACGTCCTTTATTTCTAAAACTTGTGTTTAATTGAATTTTAAATCACAATCCCAGCCATCCGGCACGTGAGAGTGGTGCTCGAAAGTTCTAAAGCCGCTATTCCGAACCGGACACAAAAAACCAACTCACCACACTCAACGAAAGACACTCCACACGCCTCATCGGTTCATCATTATTCATTTTGGCCCTTGTAACCCTTCTAAATTAAAGTCAAATAAATCGCTGAAAGCCTTTTTCGATGAAGCAACAATCGGAGATGCCACGGGCACTGGGCTGGGGCTGTGGGTTCGGGGAGGGACTTTTCCGTTTTGATTTTGGACATTATTCCGATCTGTGGGGAGGTTCGGTGACGGGTTCGAGGGAGAAAGTTATTTCTTCGCCCACTGAAGATGGCAATTCAATCTGACGGGCGCTGCCGAACCACTTTGCGCTTCGATCAGCCGCATCAGGGCAGGGCAACAGTGACTCCTCAGCGGAACTCTTCTCCAGACCCGGGCGTTCGACCTTTGGAGGGTCACTGGCAATGATGACACCAGCCGGTTCGACATCCGTTGGTCGCTGGCGGAAGGTTTCATGAAATTCCATGAATGCTAGCAATCAACAAATATCTCCCGAAACCGTCCCTCAGCTACCGTTCCTGGCCGTGCGCTCCGTTGGACGGAATGAGTTTCGTTCGAACCCTTCCAGGAAAACTTTTGCAAAATCGTCCACAAACATTCGATATGGAAAAGTTTGGCTGTAATCAAATCTTCTGGCCGTGTCCGTGCGACCAGCATGGCGGACAGGCATTTCTTCTGGTCCGGCTTTGGACGACGTTTTCCGCCCGCAAAAGTTTCAAGTAGCGCTCGTTGGTTTAGTCGCTCGAACGTAGGCCGTTCGGTTTTCCACTTTTTTGGGATTGATTTCTTGACGTTTTTCATGAATAGTCATGACGGGCTAAAATAAAGATCACCATTTTGTGACTTTTGTACTTTTATTTATTTTTTTCTGTACAGTTTATTCTAGACATGGTCCTTCTTAACTTTGTTTTTTTTATGTATAATGAGCTTCTACTCATGAATAATGAATCTGATGCGTTTATTTTTTTCATTACATGATGCTCATTCTCGTATTCGAATATTTTATTTTCATTCAACAATACTTTTTTATCCGGTATCTAAAATTAAATACTTATATTTCATCGTTTCGTTTCGTTTGGTTTTTCACAATTGAAACACATTTTAAGACTTTCATTAGTTTTTCTTCTGAGTTTTACTGGTTTTCTCTAGTTTTCATTTCAATTATGCAGTGGGCAATATCGAATCTAACTATATGTTCTTTATTAAAAGTATAGTCTTGATTAGAGATTGTGTTTGGCTAACTTCCTAACAGCTGCAACAGAAGAACATCGCAAGCATCAATGTTGAAATATTGAAATTTGTTTCATACTTCTCCTCAAGTCACCACCCTTCTAATGATCACCATCGCCCCACAGCATTATTAATAGTTGTCCGTTTTCCGTCGGGCAGTTAATTGATTCCGCACCTGTTACAAGCTGGAGGAAGTGTCCTCGGGTCTTGATGTACATTTTATTTGCACTTTGTCAATACGATCTGTTAGACCATCGGTACATCCTCAGCTCCGGATGATCAGTTTCCGTTCCCGAAGGGTGACAAGTGTGCCCTTGACAATGCCATCGACAGTTAACGAGCCATTGAACCTAAGCGGGGCCAGCTGTGGCGGGAGATGGATGAAGGAGCGTAAGCGCATACTAATAATTTTTCACTCGGCTGGCCCTGCGGTGCCGGTTATTAAACCCCAAAGGAAGGATTGTCCGCGTGGTCCGTAGCAAGTGGGACTGTATGACATCTGACTAGCTGTGACACGCTAGCGTCCACAGGGTGTGTGCGATGCGAGTCGTTTGTTCGCATTTTCCTAATGGCGCACCCTCTGTTTGTGATTAGCTCTGGTGTTTCAGCCAACTCATCAGGGTGGAGTTACAGGTGACTGTGGGCAGGTGGAAGAATGGAAACGCTAAAGTGGTGCAATAAATTACTTTTATGATTTATGCCACACTTCACTCCATACCTTCTGTGCCCCCAAAGGTGCGAGGAGCCAACCTTTAACTGGTTGTGGGTCGCAACCAGTAGTTGTGCGTGTGTGTGTGTGTGTGTTTGTGTCGAGTGGTGGACATGATGACAATATCGGTGAGCATTTCCCTGCGCTGAGTATAATTAATTTTGATATTGGGAAAGCCAGCAGCCATGCAAAACAAAACAGTTTCCCTTGACAAATTAATGTTGTTAGCGCTTGGACCGGCAGTTAAGGTGAAGCGCTGGAAACAAAACGTGTAGTTGCTATGTAGTGGTTTGATTGTATACATTATTTGCTATATTATGTTAGATTGGTGCAGAGCAACTGCAATACATAACAAGAGTTGTTTTCATACGTAATTATGCTAAACCATTGTAATAATCCTTATGGTTCAGTTACTTAAAATGCTTTTGACATTTTTTTTAAATTAATAGCTACTGTTTAAAACACATTACTCAGGTTTACATTGTTCTCAAGATGTCTTAAAACATGTTAAAAATATTATTTCTGCAAAATTATGTGTTTTGTAAGGCTAAAAAGACTTATAAGAAATCATGTTTGAATCTTATTTCCAATAGGTTCGTTACAAATCAATCAACCAACTTTATAACTCGCTGCAAAGTTTGATTATTGAATAATATTTAACAACGTTTATTAAACCAAAATAAAAGACGTATGCTTCACAAGGAATGTGACAATTAGGCTTTAAATTGAGTCAATCAACTGGAACAGCCAAACAAAAACATAATTATTTTACATTCTATAAGCTTAAGATATAAATTCTACCTTACGCACGTGTCGTGTTAAACCAAAGTACATCAAACTCACTCATTTTTTTAATCTGTTTAAAGTTATGGGTTTGCTTCCAATCCTAGCCAAAAGCAATTGTTTTAACGTTGTTTTTTCCATAATTTATTTTTCGTAAAATTTTTAATGAAAAAAATTTACCGTTATTACCAAATCGAAAAAAAGTATGTATATAATGAAAAGAATCAATCAAAATAAATCAAAACAATCTTAATTCACTTAAAGCATCAAATAGAAGAGTCATCATTTTTTTGTTTTTTTTTTATGACTGCACGGCGATTGTTTTTTAACCAATTCTTTGTTTGCAATTTTTGTTTGTTTGTTTTTGTTTTTATCTTGTTTTGAATTAATGGCCAGAGCATTGCGTTATTTGCTAGTTTTTAACCACTCACAACCAATATTTCCATGCTGTTTGAAGAACAAGAAAATTGCATTGAAATCAAAAGTATCTTTTCTTGGTCAATGGACTTCATAATAACTATTCCAGTAACAGAACGTGTAGCAACTGAACCTGACTCATTGTTATTTACTCTGACTCTGTATAAGTAGTGGTTTTTCCAAGTATCTCGATAAAACCACCAACTGTCCAGCCCTGCCTGGGGACAGAGAAAAATGTGACTAACGTGAAATTAATAAAACAGTAACCGACTTTCAGCCGTACCCGAACAGCTTTCGGTGAACGTTCACCACCGCAACAGTAACGAACTCAGGGGTTGACCGTGCCCGTAAAACGGAACCATCATCCCGTGCCAACCGATACCGTCTTGCACATTGCTCGACCAGTGCTGGGTGAAGGATTGAAATGGATTGACTTAAGCCACCGTGTAAAGTCATGGAAAAGCAATAAAACCTTACCACAACAGCTAAGGACCGCTAGATGTACGTGCAAAGCGTAAAGTGGGGGAAGGATTTTGAAGTGACAGAAAAACTGCACAGCCTTTTGATTTTCCACCCCATCGATGCTTGTGTCGAGCGAAATGGGGTTGAAAATCGATCTCGGTCAAGTGCGGGACAGACGCCCTGCTGAAAAAAGTACGTTTCACGCCCTGAACGATTTGAATAAACAGTACATCAGCTCTGCCACTCGAATCGATTCACGTGATCGATTTTCGCCTTTTCCCGAAGGATCCCCAGTCCAGCTTACTTTTCAGAAGCGGTAATAAATAGGGTGGGGAGCCAAATAAAAGGGAAGCTAAATTTCTTTTATAGGAATTTCGCTCCAAGCAAGAAAAGAACCGACACAGCTTGAGTCAACGATACACTTATCCCGCCAACGTTCTTTCCCGGAATCATAAATTGACCCAAGGACCTTGAACGAGCATAAAGCTGGATCATAAAAATGCCACCACCAGTCTGGCCCGCCCTTTCCCCGTGCTGCATGTGTTTGCTTTGGCTCGTCCCGACTGACCAGCACCTTTGGTCATTTATTTTCTTCCCTCGCGTCACGGGGTGCGCATCTGCAGATGGCATTCTGTTGACTTGGCACAGCACTTTCGGGGAAGTGGGATACCGTGCTGAATTCAAGGCGAAGAGTTGCTGCAGGATAGTCAAAGTCGTTGATTGAATAGGAATAATCATAAAAAATCCCTTTACCCTGCTGGAGACGTCTGGTGCGAAGGATGAGCCGGCATGCCTACCATTATGCTTAGCGCTAGATAACTGCCCACGACCGCTTACCGAGGCCGAGCAGGTTTTTCGGAACGGAAAAGCAATGGATCAAAACCCTCCCTTCACGCGGAAGACAGCACTTTCTAGCCGAGCAAAGGTTTCATGTTACGCTTCAAAGTAAATTTTGCCGAAAGCGTCCCGATAGCAATCGCTAAACAAACGGATTTAAATATTCACTTTCGGGTTTTGCACGCAAGCTCCGGGTCCCCTTTTGCCGCACTGGGATTTTCCATCTGCCGATGGAACGCGCCGCATAAAGATGTAGATTATGGGGATAAGGGATGCGTTTTGCTAAAAATATGCTTGCCAACCTACGGGCCATGGTGATAATCGGACACAGTTCGGTCGAAACATCTATTTAATAACGATGGATGTTGTGCGGAGCTGAAGGCAGTTTGGAGAGGAAAAAAAATATGCACAAACTTTGTTTGTCGACTTTTTTTTTGTGTTTGTTTTGTTTTTGCTGGTATGTGGCCGGTTCCCCTATAATCAGTCCGTTGTGTTTACCTTGGTGATGGTTTTTAATTTTTCGATTCGCTTTTTGTTTGCATTCACTTTTCTGGGAAGCGGCGAATGAGCTTTCGGTCGGGCTGTTTGTAATCTATCTTTGCTTTGAAAAAAATAAAAAAAAACAAGTATGCAAAAAATGTTGAGCTTATTTTGAATTTTTTGCGACTCTTGAAATAGGAAACAATATAAGCATGAATTTTTGAATTCATTTACAAGCACGGAATGTTCAAAAATTAATTTGTTTCCTTTTAGAATAACATTGAGCTTTATTTAAGAAAAAAGCAATAAAAGCTGTTTGAAAAGGCTTGGTTTTTATGCAACTTGTGTTTTGTCTGACAGTTTTAACATATTCTATCGATTGAACCGGAATTCTTTACGGTGGTAAAATGTTATCCCAGCTTCCTAAAATTGTCTATGTTGAATAAAAAAAAAACATAATCAAATGATGGAACACGAAGCCTTGTCATCCGGAAGCCATTTGCTGATCATCTTGTTGGGATATTTGACTTTCATTTTGTTTTCTTTTATTTGTTCTGTTATGCTTTGTATATTGTGATGCTACCGAACCTTGTTTGGGAGTTTTTTTTTATTTGTCTACAATTTTGTCACGGTTTATCGTGCGCACGAAACGTTTCCAGTATTTGATTCAATTTTGTCTTGAATGAGTCAAACTTTAGAATGGTGCGGTGCACCTATTGTGCTTGTGTATTTGTTCATTGCTTGCGATGTAACAAAGGTAATGTAAATGCTAACATAAAAAACAGTGCTCTTTGTCACAGAACACTGACGAAAAGATAGGTGAACCAGAAGATAGCTTCTCACAATGGCGTTATCATTTTTGAACTGGATAAGCGCGATAGCTTTCCCCTTGGAACAGTGGGAAGTGAAAACACAGTACCAACAGAACGTTCGCAAACCAATAACGCCCCGAGAGGTGGTGCAACCAGTGGTACAAAGCCTTGCCAATGAACAAGAATGTAAAAAACTGCTCAGGCACTGTTTGTCGAAAGATAGCAGAAGAAGAAGAGATGTTGGGCAAATATTTGTACTATACTTTGAGATCGCGTTTTGCAAAAATGCTTCCAATGTAATTCAAAAATGTGTATGTATCTTCATATTTTCAGCATTCGCTGTTTATGCTTTATCAACGGCCCACTGGGCCGATGTTTGGTTGTTTGGCTGCTGCAAAAATTTCGATCATCCCGCAAATTCTCAATATTTGTGCTTTAATTACGTTATTGATGATTTTTTTCCCAGGCAGACTCAGAGAAATATTTGCAAAAATGTACAGAAAATGTTATGTGTACCTTCCTACGGATGTAAACAACAAACAATAGGTACTAAAACCTGAAATAGGACAGGCACGTTTTAATTCAAAATTTAGAGCTTAAAAATAATGCTTTCAGCTTCATAAAAAGATTGTAAGAAAAATCTTTTAAGAACAAAATAAAACTTAAAAATAACAATAAAAATAAAGATATTCACTTTAAACTTGTGACGTGATTATTGAAAAAAAACTGTCCAATAACCGAGTTTAATTAAACCAAAAGCAATGGTCTCACAAAACATGATTCATGAAACCATATGAAGAAGAAAACAGCAGATAAACTAACATTATAGAAAATTAACAATCATGAATTAAAAATAAAGTATGCGCCAGAGATTAACCACACGGATTGTTTTTATTATTTTTTTTCCCATTTCCATCTTAAAACTTTACCAACGAATCTCGTTTCTAATGCTTTTTACAATACCATGAAAAAAAGCAGTTCATATAACCGATTAAGCGAAAAAAACATTGAATTTGATGTTTATTTAATTTGTTTTATAATGTTATAAAGTTTCTGTGTTTGACGAACATAATATTTTCCATGAGCAAGAGAGAAATAAAATATGTCTCTCCTTATTATGTTAATTACATGAGACTTATTTCTCTTTAGAATATATTTATTTGTTTTTACACTAATTTTACTGTTTTGTGTTTTAGCTGATCGTTCTTCATATTTATATATATTTGTTTATTTTAGTGATGATTTTGTGGGTTAATTTAATTTTGGTTCTTGGTTGAATTTCGAAACATTCATAGCTTCTTTTAAGAGTGTTGGGTACAGTTCACAAACTACGAATATCTAATCTTTGCTTTAAAACGATATTGCTTTTCACTATGCGTGTTTTCCCACCTGATACAAATACCACTTTCTAGGAAAGCAAATATTTTTTAAATATTTAACAATTAGTAACACAGATCAAATGAAACCGATGCTTTGCGTCGCACTCCACATTCTCATCAGCAAATACCTTGTCAGTTTTATTTCCTCCCATTTAGTATTCTTGCAATTCGGCTGAAGTAAGCATATTAGGCCAACTGCCCCGAAAAACAAGCAAGCATAGCAACGATTTTGCGGTGCGGTCGGCGGATTTGTGCATTTCAAATATTTACCCCGAAATCCGATGCTAATAAAATAAATCGCCCAACCTACAGCGCCCGGCCCGGTCCCGGGTAAGCCGGTCGATAACATATTCTACAGCGGTGCTTAAGCCGGATTTTGGGGCCGACAGGTATTTGCTACACACTGCATAGGCACAGGCGGCAGGATAAGCGTTCGAGCGGCTCACCTGCATTCAGCTATTCACTTCCTCCGGCAGCACGGATGCGGTTACAACTGGGCTGTCTTTTTTTTCCTTACTTTCGAAACAACATTTCCGCACTCGGGGCCCAACTCAGGGTTGCGCGCTGTCAGCACACGAGCGAGATGGCGTCGGGATGAGCGATTGCGGACGACAACTCAAAGTGTAAGGCAATTGCGGCAACGAAACCGGCAAAAAGGGGTGCCATTTTCCTACACGAGGCGTGGCGCAATATCATTGCACGCCTTGGTCGTTGTGATTTTGACAGCCGCTCGGGCATGCAGCTTTGTATGTAAAAGCACTTCAGCACCACCGACCCCGCCTGTCACAGCTGTCGCACCATCATCAGGTTATGCCTCTTTCATCCAATAAACGATACGCCCAGGCCCATCTCGGTCGTTCGAGTTAAATTTATGCTGCAGGTGAATTTGTTGAGCTCAGCTCACATGTGTGCATGTGCGTCCGGTGTCTTTTTTTTGTGGAGGTAGGATGCAGCAAATGCTCGGAATCAACAAAAACCGGCAAGGGTTTTATGAAGAACGGGAGAAATGTTTGGTTTTGGTATCGAAAAATTCTCATATTTTTTGGATTAACTACTTAGCGAGTGAAGTACACTCAGCGTTAGGATGTTTTTTTGTAGAACATGTACAAGCTAGCTCAGCGTATGGGTAGACGGATGGTTTTCATTCAATACCTGATGGCCGTAGAGCTATTAAAACGTAGATGAGCTAAACACTACAGCCTTAGCATCCATACTTGTCCAACAACTAAACGATGCAAGAACTTCAATTAAAAGCTCAAATAAAAAAGAAAATTATTAAAAAACTTCGCAGGTATTGGACTACCAATCTTTTGGAATATATTTTGTGATAACTTTTGATCTGTACAACGTAAAGCAAAATGTTTGAAAATTCTACAATCCATGGTGCGAATATAATGAAAAAACAAAAAAAATTGATAAAAGCATTCTTGTCCCTCATAATAAATCGCACGCCACATCTGCACACCAAGGACCGACTATCAGATCCCAGGAAGGGAAAGCCCGGCTGGCGACGGTAGGCCTGAGGATACGCTCACAAAAAAGCAGAGAAAAGGACTTCCGGGCGTGGAAAATTGGTTGAACGCGATTTTGGACGTAACGCTTTGATAGCTGATGATGGGGGACGCTTGCCGACGTAGTGGGGCAAAAGATGGTCTGTCATTTTGTCCATCTTCTAACCCCCCCCCCGCCTTACCCACTGCACACCCCACTAATGCGAATGTCGACGGCATCAAAAGTTTCTCGGGCACCGTCCCTTTTGCTGCCGCTCGGCTCATTTCAACTGCACACACGCACACTCGGGAACTGTGTGTGTGTGCCGCTGGCAGCATGTGTGTGCCTGCAGATGGCAATATCAATCATGTTTCGGACCGTAGCCGCCCATGCATGTCCGATCGCCGGGCTCGGTAACGGGCATTTTCGTGTGGCTTGCCCCGTTTCGGTTGATCTGTCCGGGAAAGTGTCGGTTAGGGGTTTTTTTTGGTCTTTCGAAAGAGCCCATTCACCGTTTGCTTTTTTCTGCACAGTCCTGCGTGTGGCTGTTGTGTGAGTAGTAATAATATTTGTCGTCCATTCCATGTCCCATTTTGAGCGTTCTATCGAGCGTCATTGGTTTGCTCTCGGCTTTAGGCTGGGACAATGCTAAGCGAAGCCTTGAACGTAGGCATATTTACCAAGGTAATTTACCTAGGTTTAAAGAATGTTTTCAGTTAAATGCACAGATATGCAAACATGTAAATTGTTTAAAAATTGAATTTTTGAAAAGCAAACCTTTTCTTAGATTCGATGTCTTGACACATTTCGTAGATTTGAAGGCCAATGGCCAATGAACAAAGATGGACAGTTCAATGTGATGATGGTGGTGGTAATGATAGTTGAAATAGTCAAGCAATGAGGCATTGTTTGATGAATAATTTATTTTATGTTGTAATAATTTTTTTATTCTGACACCAGCTTTTTTTCGCTTTGCCGCACATTCATAGATCTGAATAAGCATTGTATTTAGTGACTTTTGTAAAAGTTTAACTAAAGTTTCTAGAACATATTGAATCACTGTCGCACATTCTGACACAATATGAATGAGAGTTTTCATTCTTTGTTTATTGCTTCTTGTGAAGTATTATTGCACAATTGTACTTGTGACTTTTTTGTTCTGTGACTTTGGAGCCGTAGACAAGTTATCTAAATCGTTAAACAAATCACCATGAGTTAAACTTATGTCTTTTCAAGGCGATGCAGACCAAATATGTTGAAATCAAGCATAGAAGATTACAACCTAATCGCCAAACAAAGAAGAATTGTTATGTGTATTTTTATATCTATTGTTTATATCTATATTTTTGATTTATTATACATTTTTATTGGTGTTGTTTCAGGAATCGTTTATTCATCCTCTATAAAATGATTTTTCTTTAAAGCTGTACGATAATGACAACGATCTTCATAAAGGTCCAACCATTTTCATCCCAAGAAAATCAAATACACCGGTTAAGTTTTTTTTTTCATGATTTAGAATGTCATGTGCCACCCACTCTTCAAAACTAGTTGCAGCCTGTTCAACGTTGAGTAAAGTATAAAGGTCCATTTTACCTTCGCTCCAAGCAGGAGACATAATTGAAACTGCAGAAAACGAACAATATTCAATGTACGCTACGCCCGTACAGCACTGGACATGGTCGATGCTGTCATGGCTGTCTGCCTAGCCTGTACATAATTTATGATTTTTATGGTTTATAAAACGAGAGTGAGCAGCTTGCTCCGGCCGATTCCAATCGCTGCCAGTGTAATATACTCCCGAAAAGCACGACCTGTCACGTCATCCACGTGTGTGCGGTACGGGCCAACGCCAAACGGCATCTCACCCGTAGCACGATCTGGCCCCACCAGAGCTCACTGTTTCATAAATAACCTACGAAATGACGTGAACAATAGAGTGTGTTTGTGTGGGCCCGAGGGTGGAGCTGTGCCGAGGCAGCACACCAGAAAGATACTGTCAAGTGTTAGTTTTACTGCCAATTCATCCCATTTGCCACATCCGGCAGTGCTTCTGGACGCTCTGCTGGACGTTCGCTCTCTTCCTTTCCGACTCGAGCCTGCCGAACAACGCCAAGCTCCGACCGAGGAATGCAAGAAGGCCATTGAAAAGTCATTCGCTCGTTTACCCGCCACGACAGCTGCTTCTGCCATTCTGCTGGAAGGTTGGAACGAGTCTCATCGCTTCACCGGGAGCGGGAAAAGGCATCATCAGCAAAACGCAACCGCCCACGGCCCGGGGCATCAGCTCGAAGATGCACCTTACGACCGTAAGATGCTTCCGTGCCGTTGGTTCGCACTGTGTGTGCGGCTTCCGGAAGAGGGAAGACGATCATGTTTACGTTTCATAAATTGATCATACTTTTGTGCCGACAATATGGCGCGTCCTGTGCTAGGACGCTCGGCTCGAGGTGGCTAGAAGACTCGAACAATGTCGGACCAATTTGAAGTGCATGATCAGGATATCATTGTTCGGATAATCACGCCGGCGCTTGTTAGCGTGTAAGGGCTGCATTATTGATAAACGAATGCATGCCGAGCATGGGGACGGATCTGTTCGGGTCGGAATTGTGGCAGCATGAGAACCGAGCGTCGTGTGGTTTGTGATCTGGGTAAAATAATGTGGAGGGTTTAAAGGCTTTGTAAAAAAAAGGCAACACATCGCGTGTGGAGTAATCTAAAATGGTTTTTACTTCGTTTTTCAACAGCAACAAAATTGAGTTTGCTATCATTTTTTTCTTATTTGCTAAGCATCACGGAATTTTTATTCATTTTTTATTCAGTAGTAATGGCCAGGCCGTGTTGCTTAAAGCTAAGTGTTAACAATTCAGTGTTTTGTAATACTTCATTTTGACGCTACAATCCATATTGGCTGGCAGACATTTTTTTATTTGCTAGGTATCGTTGAATTTTAATCGGAGCAGAAAACTGTCTGAGCTACATATTCAGATAATCAAACAGTGATTTTTGCTCAACAAGCGAACTGATAACAACCCCCAACACCGTTTATTAAAGCAAAAGGACTGTTTTGGACGTCTACACCCTTTCACCCTCGATTCAGTAGCAAATAAATAATTGAATGAATAATTAAGTATCGAAATCGGCTTACGCCTACTTTACAGCGATACAGAGGCTGTGTTAAGTTTCATGCCAGCTTCCTGCTAAACGCTTCACTTCAAGACATATTTCACGTGCGTTGTCCAAAACGCACACAAGCCGGGAGCTCATCATGCCTCTTCCTTTGTTTTCTATTGTTGGGTCATTGTTAGTCCAGCCTGAGACTAGAACTGCTGCAAGGAGAAAACGGGAAGGAAAGCGAAAGAGACCGGACTACGGCCCTCCCACAATGGAGCAGGATGCTAAATGAATTATTTCCAGGTCGATGAATTATTTGAAGTTAATAAGATGTGGGATTTATGGGAAGCAAACCGGGCACGGCGGTCCGGTGCGGTTACGATGGACGGGCATCATACGTTTCGGGGCCAGATGACAGCTGGCTTGGGCCGGCTCGTCTCATCGGTTTCGCCAATCCCCGGCGCGTATTCCTTGCGGGTCGTATTATTTGAGCAAATTATTTACTAATGTACAGATTTTATCACCCCCAAAACGGTGCGCTCGGCAAGAACGGTCGGAGGGATAGCGGTGATTGGAGAGATTGGTGGAAAACCTGAGGTGATTATAATTTACGATGAGCTGTGAAGTGAACTCAGATGAGCGGTTCCGTCGGTTTGCGCTCGGTACATTAATGGCAACGTGCTGCTAGTTTTCTTGGGGATGATTGAGTTCTAGGTCGAATCCCCGGGATCAGGGACTGCTACTGGAGGTGAGCTATAGAACGGCTCCAGCAATGCTGGATGGAGTTTTCCTGGAGCGAGCTGAAACCCCTAAACCGAATGCCATTTGCCCTGACGAACTGCTGAAAAGATGATCCTACTTATGTAAATCATTTATCAAGATGAATAGGCGTACCGTATGCAACGGCCGGTTCGGTTGTCGTCTTAAGATGCAGAAAGCTGCTCGTTTAATTAATTATTAATACAAACTTCTCTTTAGAGGGCTTGTTTTCAGGCAAGCGCTACTTGCCCTATATTTTGGGCACGACCAATCTAATCGTAATTTTGTGTATGACCTACTTTTTATGGTTTTTAAAATAAGCTTTTGAAACAATAATGCCTGGCCGTCTCTGTGGAATAAAAACAAGGTTTTGATTTCATGTCAAATTATTTACTACATCCTAAAAGCCAATAATGAATTATTTATATTTAGACCTTATAAAGATATAGATTAATACCTTTTCTCTGATTTGGTTAAATGAAGATTGTTGCCAACAGAAAAAAGTCTCTGAAAAAAGCATTCCCAAAAAGGTTAAATTAAAAACTGTGCTCTTTTCCTCTCTAGTGTTAATATGTCCATCAAACCCGATTAGACCATGATTTAGTGTGTTGAAGCACTCGTTCAAACGAAAAGCTTCATTTTTTATTTGTAAGAAAATCCTTCTGAGCATTGATGCAAGGGCGTTTCATTTTCCTAAACCTTGGGTTTCACTGTGCTGATGGGAAATCACACAAAAACCTGATACCCAGGTGTAAATGGTATGGATCATAATTTTATCTAGAACGGTTTTGCATTAAAATTTAACAAAGTGAAATTAATCCAGTGGAATAAAGGAAGAAAGTGTTCTAGGAATCAAAAAGGTGTACAAAAAAGGGCTGCTGACGGTGACAGTGAAAGAACGTGATTTGTAGAATAAATGACTACGAACGCTACTACGAACCAAGTGTGGCTTGAAGGAGTAAAGTAGCAGATAGAAGCTAGTATAATATTTTTTATGATGCATTTTTCAGGGCAAATGGAAGTTAAATTCCATTTCTACTTCAGCAAAACACTATTGTATCAACTGCAACTAAAAAGGCTTTTAAAACTAGCTTGAGGATTAAGGAAAAAGTGATGTAAATATTTACTTGCGAATAATTTAAGTACAACGTTACGTTATTTTAGCTTTTCATTTACTTTACGATAAGGTATTTCCTTTAAACAGTATTTAGTATTTAACAGACACTTACTGTTGTAAGTGCCTGTTAAATAATTTAATTGAAATAATAAGCATTATCTTTGGGGCTATCCGTATTAGAGGATCTCACTGCTCTTTTCCTTTCTAGATTCTAGAATTTCAGCGCTCTTCAGCGTCGTTTCGCTCTTTTTTCTATTTTACAATACATTTTGAACGCCTCTTTCATTTTTTTAACAGATTTCTAAATCTCTAAGACCTTGGGTAAAACCAAATTTTTGAGGAATTCCTAGTGGTTATCATGCAATCCGGAATATAATAAAAAAATCCAAATAACATTACCTTCTCAACACACAGGAATTGAAATTATAAATATTTTTTTTAAAATAAAAGCTGAAATGTGAGGATTGTTTGTCAGAAATTTACAAAATTAAAAAAAATTACATTTTCATAATATTACATTGAATGATATATTTTGCTTTAGTAGCAACACAGGATTAACTTTAAAATATTTACCCTTTTCTTACCAGTCAAGATCAAATTGAAATGGTCATTTATGTAAATACTCGTAAGTCAGTGTACAAAATTTAGTAGCATAACTCCCAAAATAGTTTATGTTTTAATTTTAGTTTGCTGCTTTGTATTGATTTCAAATCTCTTTGAATTCTTTCACTGCTATTTACCCCTTGATTGTAGTAGAAAAGTTAATGAACATCTACATTTCACAACCCTCCCGAGGTCAAGATTCGTTAACGTTGTGAGGTTCATTCAGAAAAATCGTGTCATAGTTGGTACCTCCCTTTAACCATGGGAATAGAAAAACACAAACTATACGGAGAGAAGCAGAGCGCACAGAGAAATGAATGCTCACGCAGGCCATTTGAAAAACCTTTCGGAAGTTGATAAAACTCTTTTCCGGGCGCAAGGGCGAAACGGAACCAACCTTCTCTCCTTGCCACCCCTGAAACGGGCAACCAGCCAAGCCACCCGAGGGTTTTGGTTGTACCCTCCGTGGGAAGTGATACCGAGCTGGAGCAGGCGCGTGGCTGGTACAGAAATACTTTTGGGGCTCAATTTGCAGGATGTTTGTTGATAGTAAATTGGATTTTGCAAACTCTTTCCCAAAGTCGCTCTGATACTGGGAAGGGGGAAGAACTACGCTACAAAGGAGTAAGAAAAAGAGAGCATAGGAAGGTAGGAAGATTGAAACACACATTCTCTTAAGGAGAGAGGCATCGGCCGGACAATACCGTGATTGATGGTTGATTCTTTCCCGGACGTGCGTGTTCTGGAAGCGGCTTTGTGTGTGTGTTTGTTGCTATGTCGGTCTGCTGCTTGTCATCGCGTCGAAAACTTTCGCTACATTGATTGAGGCATCCGCTGGCTTTCAATGGCACTCGCCGGTCAATGGGCACTGGGAGAAAAGTTCTCAGAGTGGACAGTTGAGCAGGCCCAGTTCGATCCTTGATTAAATCGACCGTAAGAAAAATGAAGTGAAGGTTCGTGTAAATGGGTTTTCTGCCGTACTCCTGCAGCATTGCCGTACTCGTTCTACAAACCCCCGGCACGCATTAGTCCACAAGTTTACCTTTCGTCGTCGACTGGTGTATAAGTGTATTATGCCGAGAGGAAAATTTAATGACGATAATTTGATTGTTCACTTATCGGTCCGTGAAGAATGAAGTGAAACCTTCCAAGGAGTAATTCCGGACCTTTGGCGTGTCACAGCGAGAGGGGTTTTGTCTTTGGCGAAACCAGTTGACTTCACTAACGTTGCCGCACAGCACAATTTATGCAACCTCCAATCAACCGTAGACTGCACGGATCAAAGGAATGGTCCGCTCGCTAATGTCCCGCTGGGAATTTTCACCCAATGTAATCTGCAATTTATTTTTTACGTTTCTCCCTTCACTTGCTTTGTTTCGTAACTATCCCTTTTTTTCGGGCATCCTTTTCCCCCGGTGAGTTTTAAATCTTGCCGTTTTTTTGTGTAGAAGCTTTGGTTCGATTTAATTTTAAATTTTTGCTAATGCCTCTAGTTTTGTTCTTTCCTTTGGGAGTTTCGGCCATGAACCTCTTTGTCTTAGCTTAACCAAGACCGGAAAGCTTAAATAAAAATCTGTAATTGCTATTTTTTCTGTTTTAGCCGAAAAATGATTCAATTGCAATTTTCATGACAGACTGATGTTTTTATTTCGTTGTAAGCAGGTTTCGTTCAATGGTTTCAATGTTTCAGTCGTTTCATTTCAAGGTGTTTAGAGTCTAAACATTAGACATGCTTTCAATACAAATAACATTCAAACTACCTTGCTCTGACTTTATGTATGAATTGTTTACTGAAAAAATATTTTTTTTCTTTCTTAGATGATCATTCAAAGTTTGGACAAAAATACAAAAAAGATATAGGAACAATTCAACTCAAATATTAGTCAAATGAATTTTTTTTAATTTTAGTTTAAATTATGAAAAAAGGTTACATGAATAATTTATGTCATTCACAGTTAAGTGTATGTTGTTTTTTGGCGATCGAACTCATCTTTGAGTTGGAGGAATAGGATTTCTAATGTAAAATTTTACTGATTGTAAAAATAAAAAAAATGCTTTTAAAATCACATTATGATAACTTTTTCATTCGGTATTAACGGTCTGTTCGTATTGCTAACATTATGATATTTAACAAGCACAATGTTTAGACCTTATGGAGATGTATTTTTACATTCTAATCAACAGTGATGAATTCCCTTGTTATGGTGATAATGAGTACACCTCTTACCCCAACATAGGTTTAACAATGGTAAAATTATCTTAAACTTTTTGTTTATAAGTTCTAACTGAATAACGAAGTGGTGGGATCAAAGTGATACTTCACGAGAAAGGCCCGGCAACTGTCTTTTCCTTGCGTGCAACGGTTAGCACGGCTTTCCTTCAGATGGAAGTCGTGGAACCACTCTCCGGAGTGCACGGCCAAAAAATGCCCTCTCCTCTTCATAAAGCTGGTATCTCCCTTGTCCAGCACATTGATGGGAGTTACCACTTTCTAGGATTGGCAAATTGAGCAAACCTTTTCCGTGGCCAGTTGGTCTCGTCGAAAAAATCATCAATTAATGGATTCGAGGCGTCTACCACGTGATCGCACCGGAGCAACTGATGCAGTTCCTACAGTAAAGTCATCTTAAAATTTCCACTGTTACGCGCGCGTGTCTCAAAGATATGTTGTCTCATACATTTTTTTACTTACATTTAAATTTACAAAACAAAAATCTCATGATAATCTGTGAGATGGTGATGACGAGTGAGATGTTTACAAACATTAAATTTAAATCAACGTTCTGGGGTCATGAGCGCTTCGAGTATTGTACTGGCCATGCACGCCTGAACCCCTAACTACTTCTGGAGAAGCCCCTCAGGAGTTTGAATATGAGTATCATAGTCTGGTACACTATCCGCTGCTCGACTGACATCCATTGCAAGACATCCAGCAAAACTGCAGATGGCGTATACCGACTACAACGCAACACTAACCTCATTACTCTATTTTGCACTTTTTGCAGTCTGTTTAGCTGTGTCCGATTGCGGAGTAACATTATTGATGGACAAAAATCAAGATGCGGTGAGATGATTGATTTGTAGAGGTGAAGTTTTCCTATTTAGATTGTTCTCCAGTCTACTCATCACACCACACTTCTTTCCTATTTAGATTGTTCTCCAGTCTACTCATCACACCACACTTCTTTGCCACCTTAGCGATGACCCCATCAATGTGTGCGCTGAATGAAAGCCCATCGTCCAAAGTGATTCCCAGATATTTAAACTGGGAGACTCTGTTAATTGCTTCCGTGTTGATAGCAATGGAAAGCTGGCCGATCCACTCCCTCCTCGACATCACTATGTAGTGTGTTTTACTAATGTTTAATGCGAGTTTCTTGTATTTCACGTCTTTTCGCGATATAAATATTATTGTATCATCAGCAAAAAGAGTTATCTCGCACCAGACCTGCATCATGTCGTTTGATATACATGATAAACAAAAATGGTACAAGAACACTACCTGGTGGAACCCCAAGGTTGTTTTCAATAGGGTTCTTATTCTTTGACTGTTAGAAATGAAAACTTACAATCGATTCTCTTCTAGAGCAATTGATTATAGCAAAAGCTATAATTATAGCTTTTCTATCCATTCTGGATTTTACAACCTACCTTTATTATTTTTAATCAGAAATCTGGCTTTTTTGCTTTTTTTTTAAAACGCAAAAACTTTTTTAAAACACAAAAAGAAAACAATAAACCTAAACTTGATAATCAATTAACGTGGTCTTTCTGGAAGCCCATAAAATGCTTCACATAATGTTTCAACGCTCCTTGCAAGTGGCCGGCCCATGAAGCTGTTTGCAGGTGACAAATTGTGAAGGTGTAGCAGCTGAATTGTTTATGTGTCATACCGTGTAGACTTTATGAAAGTGAATATTTAAGCGTAGTTTGAATAATCCATCGCGCCGTACACTTTCCACCTCTTTTTCATGGCTGACTCGGCTGCTCGGCGCTTCTGCCATTCCTTCGGTAGAGTGTTCACAAACCTTGCTTCCTCAGAAGAGGTGCTGTTTTCGGTCGCTTCCTACTGGGTTTCCGGGATGCTGGGTAAATATTTTACCTTACAAACAAGGTAGGGCGAAAAAAAATCCGGTTCTCTTCAGAAACACATCCCAGCACATCTTACCTCGCCAAGACGGGCTCGGTCGTGCCATGTATTCCCATACGGCACCGTGGCGTAAGCAAATAAAGAAGGAAATAGTGCTTTAATATGCACTCTTTATGTGCACCACTTCATACCGTACCATACAGTTTCTCATGCGAAGAAGCGTGAAATTTTTTAACGCATGCATGCATTTGCGTGTTTATTTATTCATTTCCGTCGCGGGATTGAGACGGAAAGCGAGCACTCCACTGCAAATTGCTGTTCTTATTGGCTTCTTGGATTAATTTTGCCCGCTGCAGCGGTATATTGTGCACTTCACATGTTGCCAACGCCTTCTCACATTCCGAGAGTTGCCATTTTTTATAAGTAACCATTTGTTGCACTTTGCAAGCATTCGTTCAGATGCACATTTTGCGGAAAGCTACGTTGCCGGTAAAATTTCTTATGAAGCAAAAACACGTTGGTTGACATCGACCTAGTGTGCACTTTGTTGCTTCAGCGTGAAAAGTAAAGAGGCCATATTTTACTTGAGCAAAATAAACTGTTAATTAGAGACATGATGAAAAAAGGAGAACGACGAGCTGTTTTTGAACAGGTGTAAAACATTTAATTTTTATCAAAAATCGTTTGCAACTCATGAACATCATGTGGATAAAATGGTTTGTCATCTTTCAATATTCAATAACACAATTTTACTCGTTTTTATTTGTTAACATTTGAATGAAGAACTAACATTAATTAAAAAAACAGCTTCAAAATTGTGTTTATTCATCTGTCATCGGTTTTATTGATGCTTTTTTTCAAATGTCGTATGGCTTGTTAAATGTTCAAAATCAAACAAATTATACATATTTTAATCAATACTTAATTAATAAAAACTGCTTGTAATCAACTACAACGTGATGAGGTAAAAGTAAACAACATAGCATACATTTTGATAAACGGCTTGGTTAATCTTTCAGCTCTAGCCAAGTGATTCCTTATATTCACCAGTACGTGACGGTATAAAAATTATGAGTTGTGTCATTTGCATAGTGCATAGAAGGACGTTGGGTTTATTCGGATTTCATAAAAGTATATCATAAATATCTTAATGTTTTTGAATAATTTTGCACTGGTTTTGAATTATATAAGATAGAAAAAGATAAATAGCAAACTGTTGATACTGCTAACATGGCATATCTTTAGATTTAATTTAACAAAATCAATTTGTATCTACAAGGCGAAAATAATAGCATATTAAAAAATTTAACGAATGACATGCCAATTTGTGTATTTGAAACGAAATATGGAACGTAAAGTTTTGTGTCATTGCTTTTATTTGATATAATGTAAATTAAAGTGATGATGGGAGTGAGTTAAAACATTAAGGAACTCTCTAGTAATACTTTAATACAGAGGAAAAAAAATCAACACATTCCAAATAAAAACGAATGAGAAAGAAAGAGATAGCAATCAAGAGATAGCAATCAAAGCTAAGAGATAGTAATGTTAAGCTTATCATTATTGTTCAAAACCGGTAAAATGGTTAAAAATTGTCAGCAAGTATTTCACCAAGTTGATTTGTACTTTAAGTATCTGATATCCCTGGAACTATAAATTATTTCAAAGAAAAAATTTATAGAACCTTTGCGACGTTTTCTTATCAAAACAGAATAAAAAAGCAAGATCAATTATACATGCATAGATTATTTGGTTTTCCAAACATTATCCAATGAGCTGTATCAATTAATAAGAAAGGCGTTGGATAAAAAAGTGTTTGAAAGCACTGCTTAGGATGAACGATGTCTAAAGATAGCATAAAAAAATCGAACAAGAAATTGAAGATTAAATGGTATCTTGTATATTCTAGTAATCAAAGATTAATTTCATCGTAAATTGTGGCCACAAATTTTCGCTTATTTCCAATCCTTCAGCTTTTTCCTTTTCCATAACGAAAATTACACTGCTGTCATGCATTTTGTATAAACTTTTCAAATCCATCATCTTACCGCCACGCTGCAGCTTAATTGCAATTATCTCACCAAATT
The DNA here is from genome assembly GCA_000349105.1 of Anopheles epiroticus. Taxonomy (NCBI): domain Eukaryota; kingdom Metazoa; phylum Arthropoda; class Insecta; order Diptera; family Culicidae; genus Anopheles; species Anopheles epiroticus. The sequence continues at coordinate 983,146 of KB671169.1, read as the reverse complement.
ACGCACACCTACCAGCGTTCGATAAACAACTTTATGATTTAATTTTGCACCATTTAATCCATTTTCGCACAATTCACTTACACACTCTTACCGGTGCCAATTCGCACGCATCATATAATGGCATTAAAAGTTCTTCGCAGCTAATACATTTCCCAGCGCCCCAAAAGTTATGGCCACCCCTCGGACCCCGGTTGCCAGCATGCCGCGCCCATCGTCCTAATTACCTTCGCGTGTTTCGACCGGTACCGTCAGCCGGCGACTCGACTTAACGGCCGTTTTAGCGCCAGTCGGTTCTCGCTTTGCAGGTTGCGCCTGCCAACGTCTTTGTTCTGCTGCCGGTTGCGGTAATGCAAACGCACCACCACCTCTCTCGCTTGGCAGTGTCATAAAGTGATCCAAATATTTGAGCAGTCAGCAGCTTATCCTCCGCGCACCGCACCGAAGGAAACACCTCTGCAATGCAAACAGCAGTGGCTCACTCCGGTGCAGTGTCCGACCGTCGCACTTTGTCGGAATTAGCTTATCACGTTCATCATTGCGCATTTTCGCCATTGCAACCGAAGCAGCAGTGGTAGCGGCGGGAAGCAAACCGTAACACTCAAGCATCATGGATGCGAGCATAATGGGCAAATAATTACTCCCATCTCGGTATGCTCACAGCCGCACGACATGCAGGGAATCATTGTTCGCGCCACCGGCATATTGTTCGGCAACCGAGGGGGCAGCATTAGGGGTGAACATTGCCAAACCGACTGATGCTCATTAGATGATGACAGTTTCTCAGAAGTTGTTGTCCTCACTGTATTTGTATTTCCACTAGCAGCTCGGCGTCGTACCGGTGCGCAACCTTTGCCGGGGTGGGCCAGGGAAACTGGACGCACCAGCATTGCGAGTTAACGACCTTAAATGTGGCTCATTGAAGCCAAAGACATGCGCGTCGCAAGAATTGGAAGCATCCCCACGCGACATAACGTAGCAGAAAGGGAGGCAGTGTTGCAGTTATAGGAAGAAAAGTCAACTGAGATGTCCTTTGGGGAGATGTGCTGCCACCGTGCCATGAGTGAAGTGTGTGCTTTCAGGAATTGGTGGAACGGGGCCAAATTGTCACAGCAAGCGGTGAAGGCTAGTCAGGCGCAACGTTTTACTTGCCAATCAGTGGAGTAGTAGCCGGGTTGCCGTGTTCGTCCCTGCAAGGTGTTAGGCAGGTGGTGATGCGAACGTAATCGCATAAATGAATGACGCGGGAGTCCTTTGTTGTTTTGTGCGTTTTAACGGCAAAAAAGTGATTGAAGCGTTGGTAATCCTAATTACACATGAACAACTGTATGGCTACCATAGTTGAAGGGATGTTTTGCATTTTAAGATGTTCTTTACTAACCAAGAACATTAAATGTATCAAAACTATTGGCGTGATTTATGATCGTTCAAGCAAAAGGTCTGTTTCAATTCTAACCTATAATATGTTGGTGATGTATAAAATGAGTCAAAATATCTCTTTTGAGTAGTATGGTACTTTCAGTATAACATTGTTAATTCTAAAATAAGAATTATCTCTTATTATTGTTCATTGTTCAATACCCATAAGGGTAACATCCTTCGCATTACCACTAGATAGTCAAAAAAAAAAATATATTACAAATCATATAAATTTTAGTTTATATAGGACCATCCTGAACGCAACCTACAATGTGTGCGTAGTAAATCTGTTTTTGTGTAACTTTTTTAAAATGAGTGCAACTTGTTGTCGCTTAACTTGTAAGGCTCAGTTTTTTCCTTACACTCATTTTTCTGGTTTTCAAATCAGATATGTTTTATCAATGTTTGAATTCAAATTTATTATTTTGAACTTTAAGATAAACATAGTTCTTCTTGATCCTTTTCGGGGATGGAGGTGAGACCATTATCATGATCATTATCGAGCAAACAAACAATTTTGAGAATACACTTACCTATGTGTTCATCTGCCCTACGTCGTCTAAACTCTCGATTAATTATCTGCGTTCGCCTGTATTGTGTTGCATTCGGAAACGCAGTCAAGTATTACCTCTTTTCACAAACCATGCCATCCACATATATTGGAAACAATGATGATGTGATAGACTCAAAAGTACGTGCGTCAATCTTTGTATAGAATGTTATTGATAGGTTTTGTACATTGTTGTTCCTTAGGGCATCAAAAATGTTGAAACATTGAGCATGTTTCAATAAACGTTTTAAAAAAATCAAATGTTCGTTTAGAAAAAAAAATGTAAATCAGGTAGCGAATATTTGATTTCACTTCATAACCTATTTTGGTTAAAATACACATTGAAGACATTCAACAGCATGTTATCTCAAGATTTTTTCTGTACATAACAACACTTGAAAGGCATGCCAAAGCACAGTGAGTATGGGGCGACGCCACAAGATCGAACTGCATTCGAAATAACGTTGGACCTACCGGGTCGCTCGTTTTCACAAGACTTGGACAAGATAACTTGCGATGCAACTGTGAAAGATTGGTGCTATATTTGCAAAAATATAATTTTTAACTCTTTCATACTAAGAGGCTTCTATTATCGAAACGAGTCAACACTTAAAACAAATATGTTTGAAGAGTTTTGATAGACTTTTATTAATTTATTTATAATTTAATTTTTTACATAAATATTAAATCCTAAGTCATATCTTAAATTGTAAACGTGAAAAATAGTAACAGATTACTTTAATAGACAATTGCAAATAATGACCTGAATATAAATTTTATTAAAGCGTTATTTAAGGCGAATTTTTCAAGGCAGCTTGTTCCCAGTTATACTCACCCCACTACCAATCAATGCTTCACATACACGGGTTATTTCTCGCAAGTCTAGACACAGGCACTGCTTGCTTCATTAGCTCTCCTCACCAAGAGAAACTGTGCTGAACATGTGTATTGGATGTGCTAAACCGAGCTACTGTCTAGAACAGTCGGTTTGCAACAAAAGCGGCTCCTTTCGCTTCGTATTTCCATGATGAAGGCATTTTGCCACACGATGAAATAAATTTCCCCATCTCTCGTCCGCCCCAGCCACCCTTCCACCATGCTGTGTGCAATGTGTCAAACACATGGACGTACGTAAGCCTCCCCCTCACGCCATTCATCCCTACATTCCTGCTAGGAATAATCAACCAACAAATCAACGGCTCATCGGTCGTCAACTTTTCACTACAATTTGCGTGCATTTGTAGATTATTTTGTGTGTGTGCTCATTTATGCTTCACTCCTGCTGCTAGCGGTTGCATCGAAATGGCATCACTGTTTGCCTCTATCGTTTCAACCCGTGTGCAGCACCGCGCAGCAGGCTCCGGTCCCGGCTCCGGTCGATAATTATTCATTTGCAATTTTGCACCAATGATTACCGGATAGCGAAGAAATCTAATTTCCATATCAAAGGGAATTTTGCCAGCTGACTTCATTAAGGTCGGCCGGTGTTTATGTAGCGTTGGCGGTGTTTCGGGGCTCCCTGGGCGGGTAAGCAAGGGGAAAACATTTTGTGCCATCGAAATTTGTGTGTAGCAAAAAACATCTCTGGACCCTCTGGTCTGCCGACGACGTGACATGTTAATGTGTGGCTTGTGGCGGGGTGAGTGTGCAGGTGATGGACGTTTAAAGTTTTTGCGTGGTGTTGGTTTCGCTAGAATTTCAAAGTCGGAAAAATTTAGCGAAAAAATCAAAGTGATAGTACGATTCATTGATCGAGCTTCAGTTAACACCTGTGCAAGTAACTAACAGGACGATAAATGTTTTAAATCGTATGAAAATTCCTACAATCTTCATGTCATTATCATCTCAAAACCTATTCCTGAATACCCAAACAAATTATGGGTCACACACATTTAAGTTTTATAAATGATTAAAATTGAAACAAATTATTGAAAAAAACATCTTGCTTGCTTTGCAGATACATTTTGCTTTCTAATTAATAAATGATAATATCTAAATTAAATTAAAAACATGATTTTGAATCAATCCTTCGTAGAATTTTATTCATCTTTAAACTGATTCGTTCCTACAAACAACGTGCATCCATCGTATCGTTTAGCTGACATGAAAAAAATGGCAACAGCTTTTTCTTCATCCTGCCTAGCCCAACATATGGTTCAGTTCCATCAAAGAATCGCTCGTTCTGTTGGCTTCAGAAGAACAGAGGCAATATCCTGTTGTTTGTTTTTCACCCACCTATGTGACGCTTTTCCACCCCCTCGCATAACACCCCAATCCATCCCAATGGCCATCGCACAATGGCACCATGGTACACAAATTTAACGGACCATCAAGTGGCGAAAGCGGTAATGCACTAGACCGAAATAAAATTTCAATTTACCAGCTGTGAAAAATTATCTTCACTCGCTTTTCTGTGTTGCGAATTTTTCCCATTCTACGTGAGTGTCCCCTCCCTTTTTCCCTCTATCGAGTGCAACTCTTTTTATGATAGTTTGTGTACAGCTTGATCTGGGTGTACTTCCTTTTTTTTCTATTCGCCACACCAGTTCACCGCTTGTTTGCCTTTTTTTACACGCTGCGCGCTGAGTGTTTGCCTCTAGAACCTGTGACACGTCGGAGCTTTCTATTTAATCCCGGGTCCGGTGTCACCAGAGGTACACACTCACCACGTATGGCGTACGGTTCGTGTGGTACGGTACGATACGGGACAAACGCCCTCCCAATCGGTACGTTTCTGATGGGGAGCGCTCGTTCCAGCTTCCGGTCCAGCAAACCGGATGCCCGACCGAGGCCGACCCAAGACCCGCTTGTAGTAAATCTCTCAAGAGACAACGGACCCTAAACCGTGAATGCGAACCCTATTGCAAAGCTTATTTTAATTTCATACCCCCTCGATATCGAACGATCCCAGTATCGTTTGCGTTTTACAAACTATTTAAAAGACTAAATGTGTGTGTATGTCTGCATTTTTTTTTTATTTGGTTCATAGTGCCCTGTCAGCAGTGTAGCCGGGAGCTTAGAGCTCAACTCGTCCCACACCGACCGGGTGTACCTTGTCGCCAGAGAGAGGCATGGAGCCGATGAAAGCCTCGTTTTTTCCCCCGTAGTCTGGCCATTTCTATTCGCTTGTCTCTTAGCATGGCTTTTTCCCATGTCAGTTAAATGGTACACCTTTTTTTCCTTTGCTCCCCGTATTTGTGTGCTTGTGTTTGCATGCATTCCCGGTGCTGCAGCTGTAAAACGAAGCGAATGGCAGTGGGCTAGAGCGGCTTGCGCGTATCTTTGAAAGCATCAGCATCATTTTTACACCGTACCCGCACCTTATAGGTGCCGGTTGGGCCGCACGATGGCAGGTGGCTGGACGGTGAGATCTATCGCAACGTCAACCTGACTGACGGTGGTGATGTTTGTTAGTTGTTTAGAGGTAGATTCAATCAAAATTTATTGGCCTTTAGTGGAGGCGCGTCGGTGTTTTTCTGGGCAGTCGAAAACTAAAATCGCATCTATATAAAATTGTACCATCAACGGAATAGTTTCTAGGAAATAGGCTTTAAAAGGTAAATTTATATTTTTCTATTTTTATGTTTTTTTCCAACTAAAACCCCAATCATTTTTTGACACGAAAATATTTATTAAGAATCAACCTGAATGAAAAATGAAAAATTACGGGCATTCCCGTTGGTTCGCTTCACAACCGGATGTTGTTGATTGGCTGGTCGTAGTTTTTATTTAGCCATTACCGCCTAAACGATATGCGTCCGGTGAACTCTGGGGAAACGAAATGAATAATGAAATTAGTGTCTGTTACCGAGCATTTGATCATACACTCGGCCTGTGCCGGGCTTAACTCGCTTCATCACGCTCAATAGTCATTTCGTGCTGCTGCTATTGAACATTGATTTCTCTGATTTTAAAAACTGATTCATCACCCACGTTTGACACAATTGTGTGATAGGAATGGAATAAAATTATATTGAGGCTGCTACATTAATCGAGGACAGACAGAGAGATGAAAAAATATAATGCAAATAATATCAGAAATAGATCGTTTTAATTGTTTGCGATGGACAGTGTATCGATATGATAAAAGTATCATTCAATTACTGTTAAGCAAGAAGGGGTATACAGCGACGCTATAAATTAATTGTTTGTCATGCATGAGTAGCTAATTGGCAATAAGTTTTAATCCGAAATTATTGTGATAAAATGTTTAGCGCTAGATTTGCTAGCGTCATGATTTGTTTGCCTGAAATAAAAATTTTTAAATTAAAGCATTGTTATTAAAACGACTAAGACGTTCCTATGTAATAAAAAATGTAACAATTGTTAAATTTACCCCTTTTTTCTTGTGACTGAATTAAGCTTAATGTTTGACTTAAACATTTAAAAAACAAGAAAATGTTTCGGTAAAGCAAGAGTAAAAAATGTTTATAAACAAGTATTACAAGGATATGGATCACAACCGTGAAAGAACAGCTGCCTGAAAATTGAAAAAGCTGTGTTCAATTGTGAACAAACTTAGCACCTTGTGTGACATCGACTAGCTGTCCGTGATGAATTGGTACAAGATTAAATTTTAAAGATAAGTCCAGAGAATTTCAATTGTTGCTGGTGATGGTTATGATGATGGTTATGATGATGCTTCAATTTTGAAATAAAATATCCATCATTGAACAATTTTGTGCAAAACCAGACAAAAACAAAGTTTTCTTTTTTCATACTTGTTTATGAAATAATAAACAAAGTAAAATCTGTCGACGCAAAAACATTATAATTACAGTATTTTATCTAATTTTATCTAATTTATCTAATTGCCTGATTTACTTTATTATCCGAAAAGAAACAGTAGAAATTGATTAATGCCATGAAACAAGGTAAGACTAGCAAAAGGCTTTCAATTGATTGCAGAACAAATCAGCTCTACTATTTTGTTTTTTCCTTGAGCTTGCAGGATACCAAGTGATTTTCTTTGCTGTTTAATTTTCCAAGCAAAATTTAATTATTTTTAATTCTTCCAGCATCATGCTGAAACCGTACTGCAAACAATGTCTTAATCAAAGTATAATTTATTAGTTACAGGCTTTTCATTGATGGAAAGAACGAATCAACTCTACTCGGGCTTACAAAATACCAAGGACATTAACTTACGACTTAATTTTGCAAGCTAAATTTATTCAATTTTGTTCTTCCAAAAAGCATGGTTTGTTGCAATTATTTTCTAAATCAAAGAAGAATTCAAAAGTTTTAGTGAATAAACGACTCTCCCAAACACTCCATCGATTAAACATCGAACGTAAATGCTTTCATTACAGTAACCACAATGGGCCTCAAGTATTGAAATAACAAGACTGTTATTATTAAATAGCAGTACGGCTAACATTTGCATGCTGGAATCATCTTTTGATGGAAATTTTGTGGAGAAAAATTATTCACAATGTTTCAACATTGTGCTGACGTGCTTTGCTTTGTCTGATGACTTCTTCGCCTCGCACGGTACACGATTGGGCACACAATGTGAAAGAAAACTCAGCCTGAACCGGGCCTCGGCTCGGCTATGGCAGAAATCAACCTAATACATGCTTTTTTATGTTTCAATCGATTCCAAAATCCCAAACGTACGCTTGACGAACGAATGACGGCAGCATGTAGCAAAAGCATGTCAGAAAAAGAAGGAAGCAATCCTTTGCCACTGACTCGAACGAATCAGCAAGCGCAAGATGGACGGTTTCATTCATGTTTGGCTGATAGAAAGAACCCCCCCCCCCCCC
>KB671169.1:736736-972067 GCA_000349105.1 Anopheles epiroticus | reverse complement strand
CCCCCAGAAGCGGACAGCAATATAAGAGACGAACATCAATGCTCGTCTCCCGGTGCCTACTGCACCATTTGAGCACTGATAAGTGATTCCCAGAGTGACGACACGCTGCGGCCTCGTAACACACTCAGGCCCAAGTACCAGGGCCACGTACGTCAACCGGAAGGACTTAACGGAGTGCTCGAAAAACCGGGGGCAATAATTGCAAGTGATGTCGACAGCTTTTTTCTCTCTCGCTCCCACTCGAAACCGTCGGATGTCTTTGCTTCGTTCTTCGCAGTGGTTGGCAGGTGGCGAGAGACAAACGGAGTGTGGAAAATACGGCTGGGAGCAATGCACTTTTAAGAACGTTTTTTCGCTTCTTCGCACACAGACACACGCGACACAGACACAGTCAAATAGGTTGGAAGGAAATGAGAAAAGGGAAAGGAAATGCCGTCGGTACTGTTCACACTTCCGGTGCGCCGGGTTTAGAAGGCTGGGGGCGAACTTTGACGAACACGTGCTCCGGTGACGGATCGAGGCAGACGTCGGTAAGGATGGGCTGAAGTGCTGCGAACGATCCTCAGCGCGTTGGTGGTGGTGGCGAAGCGTCGGAGTCGGTCTCCGGGGAACGGTTGTCAGAATGATTGGAAATAAATTTTCTTCCGCGACAAGTGTGCGCTGACGAGTGGCTGTCGTCAATGTGCGCGCGAAAGGGTTTTCCCGGTCGGTTGCCGGAGCAGTCTGTTTGGCAAAAAGGGGGCTGTTCGCACAATCCTTGCCGTGTGTGTATCGTTCGGAATGGCAGGGACGACGATCGGCAGCAGTGGTGGGCTTGGTGCTGGTCGTCTTGTAGTGTTCTGTAGCGAATGTAGTGTTCTGTTTGCTTGCGTGCTGCAGCTTGTGGAAGGAAGCGCCCAGAGAACTTGCATACCGACAGCCTGGCCCACCGGGGCGTAGGTAAAGGACATGACGTCAATGAGATGCTGCATACTTGTGCCTTTTGAGACATCATTTTCGAGCGAGATGAGTGTGTGGGCTGGAGAAAGGGAGATATCTGTGAACTCCATACAATCTTTGTAATTGTCTATTGAAATACAGATTTTAATGAGCACGGTATTCATGGCACGTACATGTGCCATGTGTGATATTTTTGGAAAGCAATGTTTAACTTTTAACGAAGTAGGGTGAAGTTTACGAGACATATTTAGTTGAGAAGAAAATCATTACGAACCTGCTAGAGTTATGCATTGAATAATGAGACAAGTCAGCCATGATGTGAATGGTCAATGAATTTGAAGGAAAATAATATTGAAGTGAATTCAAATGGGTCGCACAGAATGTCGGCGAGTCGTCCAAAAGAAATAAAAGGGCATTTGAATGAATATAACTACAATTCGAAATTTTGATCTACTTAATTAAGAAAAAATATGCCATAAGTTCATGAAATTGGAATACGTTACTTAGATATAAACGGAATCGACGAAACATTTACAATTAAGATTTAATCTTTAATCCTACGATAAAGACATGTAGCTGTTTGAGTGTGCAAGAACCATTGAACAAAATAAGAACCTTTCTTGTTCGTTCCGTTAGATAGACAAGACATGAATGCTAACTACAAATTATTTAGTCTATAAGACTATTATTTATCATCTTGAAATATCAACATTCGTTACACCCAATCCTCAATAGGGCTCCTCAATAAGGTTCGCACGTATCTCGCATCTTTGAAAACCAAACAGTTCTGACTGACTGAAAGGTGGTAACATGGAGTTCTGGGTTGCTCGCGGGACAATGAATAGTTTTGATTATTTCCTTTTAGATAGTCTTTTATAATACGGCCTACCGAATAAAAACTGAATACCGAATAAATTCCTTTTATATTTTAATATTTATTTTTTTTATTCCCTTGAAATACTATGGCGAAGTTTGAATTTAAATTTTGTAAACTAGTTTCAATGTTTTATCTGTCTGTGATCCTCTCACCTTTCGTTTCCTATTCAATTTCAGTTCAAATGAAATAACTGAAAATAAGTGCTGTTAAATGACGTCTGCTTGAATTGACAAGCGTATCGTTCTCATTTTATTCAAATTGAGCTTTCCAAAACTTCATCCATGTAAATCGTTACCGTTTAATCTAATCCATCACTTCTTTCAACCGAGCGCTATGTAAGAACGAGCCATGGCATTTATTAAATTAAAATGAACTGAGAAAAACGATAGGTAGCCATGGCAGATCTTTTATTTTTAATTTTTAACATTGATTGATTGATGGAAACTATCGTTGCGTCCTTGCCGTACACCCCTATGTACCTTTTGCATTGTTTTTCTATTGACTAGTTGTAGGCCTTTAGTACATGGTGGACATGTTTGTATTCCGTCAACAAAAAACAGTCGATACTTTGTTTGGTCGGTGCTTTTATGCAGTGCCCAGAAGGTATAAGGTTGGTTCACAGGAGAAACAATTCAATTTTAACACGCTATTTTTTATCTTGACTGCTCGAACAAAATGGACAAAAAAATCAGTCATTCCAAAAACCCTATTCCAAAACTGGTTCACTTGCTACCTTTTTCGGCTCAAGTATAACACAAAAGTACTCTAGTTTATCATGCACTAGGTGATTCGGTGCTTGCAATGATTTAATTAAAGTTGAGTTTTTTTTTCATTTTGTAATTAAATTTTCATCAAGTCGCATTGAAAAGCTCCATTCTAACCATTGACATCACTGCTTGCACCCGAGGCCGCAAACCCCCATTTACACTACTTACTTTACTGTCAAACAGTAAATACTTTTGTTTTTCTTTTTTTAAAATGAGCTGGAACAGAATAAATGTAAGCACGGGTAGCACATTTCCCGTACTGTTTGGTTGCTAATTAAGCAAATACGACATCCCGTAATACCGACGACTAATTACTCTTCCATTCAAACAAATACCAATGCTGGTAGGAAAATCTCATATTGTGTAAATAGTGTATTTTTTAAGACGTTTTTTAAGTAATGTTTTCTGTGACATTTCAACCAACCGTTGGTGAAACTGACAGCGATCGTGTTACTTTCATCTTGCCTCTTTCACCAAGGCAGCATCGTGACAACTGAAACATTATCCTCTGTTATCAGTTAAGTTGCTACATGAATGAACTCAAATCCCGCCCGTTGCTGCTGCACACCGGTGCGTACAAGTGTGGAACTGAAAAACTGCGCAAAGTTTATTCATACTGGTTCACGTTTGCGTGGGAGCACATTAAAACATCAATCAAACAATTCAGGCGAAATAAAAACAGGTCAACATCGAGCGGTATACGCCCGCACAACCATTAGCATTGCTCGAACCACGCGGGTTTCAATGTTGTGCCTGCTCTTCAGCCTTGTTTGCAGCGTTATACGATGCGTTGGACCGGACTTCATTACTTTTGAATCTACTGGAATGATGTGTGTGTGTGTGTGTGCACATTTAACGATAATTTGATCGGTAAAATTAACCCGTTCTCAGTGTCCGTCGCAGCGGAAACTCATTAGCGAATGCAGTGTGAAAGTGGTTGATTTTTATCTTCGTACATGAGGCCATCGTAGCTGGCAAATGCATTTAAATTTGTTGGTTACTGACCGTCACAAAAGATTATCATGTTGTTTTTTTTTTGTTACAAATTTTATGTTGGAGAAGATTTAAAGACAACCGTGTCAATATGAGAGGCATCGTTGAAATTCAAACAGTTATCATTTGCTTAGTAAGATAAAAATATTAAATTACAGTTTTTACTGATTTATTACTTTAAACAACTTAATTAGCAGGCAATACTAAAGGAAAAACTGAAATAGTAAGATAAGAAAACAAGCAAAGATTCATGTCTCAAACAGTACATCTTAGCATCGATTAGATCTTATTTAAATTATTTTATTCGGTTGTAACATCCCAGTACTGTCAAAGAACAAAACACAAACAACATCATATGCTTTGTTAGATAGGATGCTTTGGTTAAAAACTGACTACAATTATGTGCTTTAGTCCAATCATTTTTAACATCTGTTATGTTTTGTTAGCATCATCACGTACAACCGCTTGGGCTAAAGTGAATAAAGTGGGTGTGAACCGTGAACGTTTTAGATTAAAAGGATTTAAGTTTTGATCGGCAGGAAATTTTAACATTTGCCTTACTTTTGCTTAAAACTTCATAAACTTAAAGCAAATCATTAGAGTTAATTGACGTTCCTACATTCTCGTTTCACCGATACTTTCAAAGAGACAATTATCGTTTTGAGTACTTTGAACATTCCCTTTTTTACACAGTTTTTAGTGTTTAGTTTTTCACTTTAAAACGATATGAGTTTTATCGCCTTTACTGCAAAGCTTTTATATTTATTTATCGTAACTTAAACTCATCACCTCAATGACATTGGAGGCAAGTTACAAGCATTGAAAACAATAACGTTTGTCTTGCTTCCGAACATAATTTTGTTTTATTCGGTAGTAACGCCCATCAGAACATAATTGTTAATAAAAATGAGATTTTGATGTTTTTAACAAATATTTGAATTACACATTTTGTTTTTTATTTAATTTTTTCCTAGCTATTTTTACAATACCATCTCAAAGGCACATTTACTTGACATAAATTCGCTTGAAAAGCTCAACCCACTCAGTTTGAACCCTTTCACGGGTAACCACACTTTTTCGGGCTGCAAGAAATTGCTTGACCAAAATCTGATAAAAAAGCAAGAGAGAAAAAACCAAACACACACACACAAACACACTTACACACGCTCTTGTACCTACTACCACCGGTATCATCAGCATCAGTAAAGGTTCATCCTTGAACGCCTCCACCATCGTTACATCGGGTGTATGTTGTCTTTTCCATCTGGAAGCACCTTTTTTTTCCTTCTCTTTCTCTCTCGCTCCTCGCTTTTCTTATCCCCGACAACCAGCAGCCCGCAGTGGCCGGTGGGCTGAAGGTTCCCGTTATGCGAAGGCACAAACCTAAGATTACAATCTTATGCTGATGGGAGAAGATTTAACGCATCCCTCCGGGGACGAATCTTAGTCGCTGCTCTTGGTCTAGATACACCTCAACCAGCCTCACCTCGTTCGGTGAGCATTGCCTCCCTCGTTGGGAGCTTTTTTGTTGTTCCCGTGCGCCCGTCGTTTTCCTACCTGCCTGCCTGCGGCTGTCGGGAGGTTTGCACTGGGAGCTTTGCTCATCATCTTTGTCTTCATTTCGGTACGATTCCATTGCTGGTGGGGCTACTGCTGCTACGGCTGCTGCTGCCGGTGCCAGTTTTGCAGCAACGAAATGCCAAAACAAGGAACGGATCTTCTAAGCCCTCGGAAGACAACCACCAGCAGCAGCAGCAGCAGCAGTAGGGCCGGCAGTCTGCGTCAGCCCTGCCAAGGGAATCCTTTTCATATTTTATGATGTTCGTAACATGTACGTATTATACATACACGTACGTACATATTTCGCCCGTTCGGCCGTAACGGAGCGAGCACAGGAAGCAACCGTCTCTGCACCGCCGAGCCGGCGCGCTCTGTTCGCTTCAATAGTCCTGCGGAGCTCTTGTTATACGCCTGGCTAAAACTGTACCCGGCAGGAACGCACTTTCGGAGCAATTTGGTGAACAGTTTTGTGGGATTCTTGTTTTTTTCTGGTGGAGCTTTCTGTGTGCATGTGCGTGTGTGAGTGTTTGCTTGTTTTATTTTGTCCCCGGCTGGCCGTGCCATAACCAAGCGTTCGTTGTCATGCTAAGCCGCCCAAGCTAAGCTTTGAAGGTATTGTGGCTCTGTGTGATTGTTTGTTCCCCTTTTTCTTTCTTCCAGTCACACTCGCGCCTTCTCTCTAACATCCTTAACCCTGCCGAGAGGCTGGCCCATGCCCTAAGTGAGCCAGTTTGGGCATAAAAGAATGTCCCTTGCTGGGCGAGGAAACTGGTACACCGTACGTGCCGTTGAGTGTCGCCTTCGGTTGGCGATAAGGACTGCGAGACCGTAACCTTTAACGTGAGACCATCCACCTAGATGGTGCACCTACATGGTCGGGCTGAGGGGAGAAAGGGAGGAAAGCAGAGGAAGGGGTCAGCTGGAGGCTTTAAGTTTTTGGGAACAATTAGCCTCGTTGATGCTGGCTCCGGTCTGCTAGTGTTATTAAGCTGTAAAGGTGAAAAATGGTTGGAAAAGTTTACGGATGCGCTGTGAGAGATCAGGCTCGGCATTTTGTACAGAGTAGCAATATCCAGTAGAACTACAGAATTGTTTTTTTTCTTGCTGATATGTTAAGTAAGTCTTACTGCATTGTCTACATTTTCCTAATACTCCATCCAGGCAGGTTTCATTTCATTTTAAAATACAATGAAAAGGGTGAGAGTGTTTAAATGGAAATAAAAAAATGTAAACCGTTGCAATAGCCAGTTTTTTGTGATTTTTTCCTATTAAGGGTAAAGAAACGTTCACAGTAATGAAATGGAAAAACTTTCCCGGCACGGTAAATCATGTCACATGGTATGGTAAATACCAAAGTCATGGTAAATACTGCTTTATTATTTTCAAAAAACAAACGTTTATGTTTAGCAATGAATTCTCTTTAGGAATAAATAATAATTTGTTTTCCGATAAAGCGCTGCAACACTCAACTATCGAGCAGGCAATTTATCAACCAAATTTCGCAAGAAAAATTTTTCCGAAACATTTAATTCAACGGTAATAATTAATATTTTATTAAGTTCGTTTTTTCTACGAAGTGTTGAGGGTAAAAGGTTTTTTTTGTGTTTGAATTGAATGAAATTTTTACTGTTCTGAACAATTTTTTAAATCTATAACAAGTTTATTCATTCTACTCATTGAAACATTTTCGATCCATTTGTTTCAAAGCCAATCTGCTGGCCATCGTTACATTGTGGCGTAAATTATCACAAAGTGATAATAACTCATGCCCTACCATTACAAACTTAATAAAATGTAATCAAATAATTAAAAAAAAAAACATCACCAGTACCTTTTCTGTTTGTTGAAAAACATTGAAGTTTCTTTCTTTTCATACTGAGGCTATCTTACGAAAAAGAAAAACATTTGTCTACTCGGTTCGATTTTCCGAAAAGTGGTGACGTCATTGAGTAGCTTACTGACCGAAATTGGCCCTTCGCTTAGTGGCACTCTCAGTGAAGTTTGTAAAGCAGATGAGTTCTAGCTGCGACACTCATCCATTCGTTTTTTCTGCCTTTGGGTTATCTGTTTAAGGTGTTCATTCACTGTTAGTTCATTCTCACTTCATGCGAAAAACATTTCCAATTTTTTTTTTATTCAGTTTGTTAGTGGTTAGCACGTGATAACATACTATAAATCTGCATAAAAATACTCAAGAATACATCAGAATAGTCAACCTGCAATATCACTCAAATTATGAGAAGGCTGAAACTCTATCCTTTTATTCATTACCATTTCTCCTTTCTTTCTTACTCCTGTCCAGTTAATTTATGCTTAGGCTCGCTTCTCGTTTGCTTATTTCCTTCTACAAGTGGGACACATAAAACCTGGAATCATGCACGATTGTGCCCGTCAGTTGGTGCAGAATGCCAGCCAAGGATGGCAGAGACCGGGCGCGTCCCGGATGTCAACCCGGCGGACAAGTGGACATCCGGCGTTCGATCGGTTTATGCAGATAGTCGTCATGAATATTTAATCGCCGACTGTGACAGTGAATTGATTGTTGACTTTATGCGTTTTTTATCGCTTCCACTTTCCATCAACCTCACGTGCGGCATGCCATTGCCTGCTGTCCGGCCATCCCGATAGCAGCCTGACCGTAAGGGTGCCTTTTTATTAAAAGCAACTTCCGCTATGTGCACAGCGGTGTGCCCGATCGTATTTGCCGGAGGGTGTTGGATTTGCCCATTCACACGAACAGGACACACTACGCCTACTAGCGCTTACTTTTCTTCCCTGCACACGCTGCGGCTCAGCTTTGACGAAAACGTGTCCGAATGCTTGGCCCACGCGCGATCGTTGGATGATTTATTATTAAATTGATTATCTAAATGGATGAACGTCGTTTGGAATGTGCTTCCTGCTAGCGGGACGTCCGGGAATATAGTATGCGCATCGCATAATGATGGTGTGTTGGTCGAGGGGGGGGGGGCAAATACGGGCGTGCATCGCCATTTGCGAGACACCGCTCAATGGGTCAGCGGGGTTTTGGTGGCAATCGATTTGCGTCCTGGCACACTCGCTGTTGCGTAGGATGTGAACAAGGAATTGTTTGTCAGATTGCTTTCATTTAATGATGGGAGGCTATTGATATGCGTTAAAGAGTTTTGTACTGTACTTGAGCTCGTTTTAAGTAACCATTAAAGAGGAACATACACTGGGAGAGAAGTCAGTATATGTTACCAATGGTCTTCAAAGAAACTTCAATTATAATAATAATTGAATTTAAGTCCAGTATATTAGATCAATATTATTTATAAACTTAATTGCACCTCTTTTCTCAAAGTATTTGCTTCACTTTATGAAATTAGTATCAAGTTAAGCATAATTTTATTGTTATTGTTTTCTTAAACAAGTCTTCGATTTGTGAAGAAATCAATGAAAATGGACTATACAGCGTTTCTAATTTTCTTTCTTTGTTCTTTTTATTTGTTCACTGATACAGCGATTTGTTTGTTAATGTACTAATCATTATCCTTAAGTTTTTGATATTTTTTATTAAAAAATCAAGCGAAAATGTCTTTTATTTCGATGTTTTGATTCCAAGTTTATTTATTATGATGATTTGAGATGCAAAAGACTTATACTAATTCCTTTATGATGACTGCATGCATAAAATGCGCTTTGTCTCTTGTTTTTATCATGACTACAAGCTGTTTTGAATAAAACGCTAAATGAATAACTCTTTTAAAAAATGAATGCATATATTTATCAATTAAGTTAAATCTCGATTTTTAAAACACGATGCATATGCTTTTTGATGTACTGTTTTACTCAATTTATAAATATATTACTAGAAGGAAACTCAACATTCATTATTTTTGTTAATATATGCTCACTGGAAAAAGTTACTCATTTTGCACACGAAAAAGATTTCAAATTATGTATCTGCATTAAATTTGGATTTAATTAAATGTAGCAGGAGGTGAAATAAGAGAAGCTTTTTTTTATTATATACATTAATTGCTGAAAAGAGAAATATTTTGTTTAAAATGCAAGAAGGTCATAGTCCCTTTCTTAATGCTTTCAAATTTAAGTTTCTGGACCAGGACACTATATTAAAGTGCAAAAAGTATCAAATGATTGTTCGATTTTTGCAAAAGCGTCACCTTAAACTTTTAATCCTTACAACTGAAGGTAACAATAGAAAGCATTGCATTGAAAGTTAGCCCTCGGGATGGAAAAAGAAAAACTGAAACTAAACCATGTTACCCTAGTACTCACTGCGACCCGATTACTCGCCCGAGTTACCAAGGTCATGAAAATCCTACCTTTCCAGGCCATCCACCCCGCCCTCCCTTCACACACACATTCACACACACGCCCATACGTGAGATCGGTTTTCCCTCACGAACGTGGCCACAATCGAACACGTGTTGAGTAAGCGGGTCACTCAATAGCAATTTCACCGAGTGACCGATGTGAGTGACCTCGTTTCATCGACAACGGCTTGCCCGAGGACTTTTGAATTTTTCTACCGACTTTCGTCGATTCGTCGATGAAAACGTGGAGGAGCATTTTCCAATCTTTGACATAAAACAGTTCTGAAAAAACAGAGAGAACGAGAGAACGAACACCGAAGAGAGCAGGTTGGGTGTGAAAAGCTCCTGGTGCCTCTCATTCTCTCTCCGTCACAATCCTGACGCGAAAAAGCACAGTGCCGCGCGCATGTCCTTACACTCTCCGTAGCGCACACTGTCTCTCGGTTTTTCCAAATGAAGTTTTCTTCGGCTCGGGCGTTTTCCATGCTCATTTTCCAACCGAACCCCGTGCGCTAGGGCTCGGTTTGCTCACCAGCTGGTTTGCTGCCATTTGACAGCAAAAACAGAGAAGCGAAGGAGAGAGAGAGCGAGAGAGAGAGAGAATGGGACGAACTGTCATCTGGTCAAACAAAAATGGGAAATGGCAGGGGGAGCGCATGCATGGGCATGCTGGTCCAAAAGGCACCTGTCAGATATCGGTTCGACCGTGAGCAGCGTGAGCGTAGCGAGCTTTTCTCACACGCTCTACTTTCCCAGCAGCGCGGGAGCGGCAAACCGTCGCACGTACGGTACGCGTTCGTCCTAGGGCCGGGAGTCAGTTCCAATTCTCGTCCGTACGGAAATCCATCGAGCGCGTGTAACCGAGCCCAAGCAGGGCCCAGTCATCGTGGTCGCGGTCGTGGTTCGCCTGTCGGCGGCTTCTTCGTAGTCGTGGTCGCGTTTTGCTCTTACCGCGTCTGTCGTCGATAGTTTTGAAAACATTTTCCCCCGAAAGGATTTGTGGCGTGAAGTAGGTTCAATGTTATGTCTTATAAATCAAGCTGTAAAACAGCAACTGGGATTACTTTAGCATGGTTCGGAAAGGAGAAAAGTGTTGGAAAGTGTCATTTATCTTTTCTTTTAGTTCACGCCTTACACAAAGTGGGCGTGTGAAATAGTCAGAACGAAGTGAACCCTGCTGTTCGGATCCTTCCAAAACGGAGTTGTATGTGAATTAAAACTACCTATACTATTTTCGATCCACTATTTGCACTCCCTGTGTGTGTGAATTTATGCGTGTATGTGTTCGCCAAATGTCAAAAATCGACTCGCAAGCAGACCGCGCTTCGGAGTGAAAGTTCACGTAGCTAAAGCGTTTAAAAAACAAATAAATCCATAAAACCAACAGAAACTGAAAGTAAAATCAAGCGCCTGTATTTGTGTCCCTCTGCGTGTCCAAGTGTGTCGGTGTGTGGCAGCCGTCGTGGGGCAGCTAGGATAGGCAAACACCAGGCAAACGAATAGCCCACAACACGGCACCCGTCTGGTGTCGAACGTCGAAGTCGAAATCGATTTCCACCACGGCACTGTGCGGTGGAAAGCAAAACAACCGCAAAAACGGAAAAGCTAGCTTCGCTGGCCGGTGTTTTTTTTTCTCTCTAGCTTTTCGGGTGAAAATGGGCATCGGAAGGCTCATGATGAAGAGCGCTTGATTGCCACCAGCCGCCACCAGCCGCCACCCCGCCCCAGCTTACCATTATTCGCGAGGACGGGGAGGGTTTCTTCGACGAAATTATTTGCCCTTTTTATTTTGCTTTCCTTGGGAGCGGCGTTGTTTCGCTAGCTTTATGGGAGGTTCACCCATCCACACCCACCTCCCTTCCAATTAGGTTTGTGCGTGTGTGTGTGTGTGTGTGGGAGGGAGTGTGCGAATGATTGGTTGATGTGTGACCGGCACGAAACGGTACCGTGCCGGGTGGTGCTGGCCCTAGTTGCGTAGTGAAATGTGTTAATTAGTTTGACGGTAATGCTTTATTTATATTTATGGCAATCTCGTGCCCGCTCGTGCTCTCCGCTGAAGGTGGGGTAAGGGGGTGGGTGCTGTGCGGGTGGGGCAAAAATATATCAACATTGTTAAAAATTCAACATCTATGACTCGCTTATGAGCGGTGGTGAGCGTTGTGGCTGTGTAAGCTCGTGCATTAATAAAACATAACAGAACCGAACTTCGGGTGGGGAAAGAAAAACCGACGTGTTTGGGAATAATTTGTGGAATCTAGTGCAGGTGAACCGAAGGATTTCTGTTGAATTTTCTTGAATAGGAAGGCATTTTTGTTCTGTTTTTTTTTTTTGGAATATGATTAATGAATTTTTTGTGTGTGTGAAAAGAGTGAAAAACGTGAGAAATAATCATTTTAAAAAATCGCCTTTTTTACGCAGAATAATTTACATAGCATGGAAAAATCAAGAAAAACGTGTAATTGTGTTCGTACCGGTTGATACTGAAACGGAAAAGATCATCCAACACAAACGAGTAGGTGCTGTGTGTGTGTGTGTGTGTAGTTTTGTGTGCACGCGCGTGGTTAAGG
This sequence comes from Anopheles epiroticus, assembly GCA_000349105.1. Lineage (NCBI taxonomy): Eukaryota > Metazoa > Arthropoda > Insecta > Diptera > Culicidae > Anopheles > Anopheles epiroticus. Next base: position 960,063 of record KB671169.1, on the reverse strand, counting down.
TTCAAGTGTAAATCCCGCCTTTTGAGTGGCACAGCTTTCTGTTCACGAAAGGGCGAAATAAAATAAAATCAAAACATCATCATACCCTTTGCCCCTCGCTTCCCACCTACCACACACTGGTCACGCCATCCGTTTGAATGTTTGTGTGTGAATGTTTGAAGCGATCTCAGTGTCCGTGTGTGTGTGTGTGTGTTTTAGTGGATGATTGTGGGCAACAGAAAAAAAGGAATGGAATGGCAGTGAACGCAAAAGGTCAGAAGAAATAATATTGAAGCAATTTCGGCTGGCGAATTGTGTCGGTGGCGTGAGTGCGTTCCAGCCGGCCTGTGGTCGGTGGTGGTGATGCCACCGGGTGAGCTATAAAATCGTGTAGCAAACGCAAAAGGATAAAACGGTCGCCACGCCATAAACCGACCCATTGCCTTTGGGCCCGACCGCCGCCACGTTTGTGAGGCGCTCCGTTTTTCACCAAACTCGCACATTCCGGAGACGACGTTTCCGGCCTTGCGGGCTTTCCTCACCGCCCAACAGCCTCCCACCCAAGGGGGAAAGTGTACGTGTGCTTTTGTCCCTTGTGCTCTGCCAGTAGGCTTCGTGTGTTTGTGTGTGGTGCTTGCTGAAGTTTAGTGGTGCAAAACAAAACACAGAATAGCGGCAAAGCAAACGAAAAAAAAAAAAATAGGAAGGATACACACTACCACGACGTCATTGACCCCGGTGGCCTAGAACGCATGTGGAAATTCCAACGGAGCTTACGATAAAAAAACGCCCAGTTAAGCGCAGCACCAAAGCGCCTCAGCCGCCAGCCAGTGTGACGACGCCTTCGGAATAAACAAAGTCATCAAAATTTAAGGTTTTTATTATTAACTTTTGTGCCCTTTTTCCGCTTCCTTTAATTTTTAGGGCATCCCGGTCTGTTTTTGCCGAAATCCCCAATTTTTGTTCGGGTTTGCCGTGCACCTGGGGACTTTCACCGAGTACAGCCAGCCCTGGCTCTGGCTCGGCCCTTTTGGGCAGGCCAACACGCTTTGGCCACTGCGTTTTATTGCGTACCAGCAAAAACAACGCGATACACACACCTAACGGTTGCTTTACTTTTCATGTGTTTTTGCTGCTTTTTATGGAGGTGGGCCGGGTTCGGGATAGTGGCAAGAACGGCTTCCGTGCCCGCGGGGGAAAAAGGGATCGGGCCCGATCGGTACCGGGGTTTTTTTCCGGTTACCGGAAGCCACAATCCAACTGGAACGCTGTAAAGACGGCACAAAGGTTCGGCCACGAGTAGCCCCCAGCGGCCAGCCTATTGCTGGTGATTAATTTTTCATTAGGATTCTGGTCAGAGATTCGGGCAGTGTGGAAGAGCACGGTGAAGGAGGGAGGGAGGAGATGGTAAATTCTTTATTTTGCTCCTTCCGAATCAGTGTACTTTCCGTTCCGAGCAAGAAAAAGACACACACACACACATTCTAAAATTCTGTTTTCCGTGGAACTTTCTGGAGTGAAACTTCTTTCCCCGGTTGCAGCCCCGGGAGTTTGGGATTAATTTTAATATTTGATTACAGTTATTTTCGATTTTTGGATCATTTCTTCCCTTGGAGCGTGTCCTTGGAAGAAACTTGTCTTTCCCTGCTCCATCGTCATCGATTATACATGACGCGTTCGGTGTCCTTGCCCAGCGCCCGTGGGGTTCAAGAACAGTGTAATAAGAGATCTTTTATTTTTTTGTCCTAGCTTTTGAGGAATGTTCTCACATAAATCGTTAACCCAATGTCATCGTCAAGATGGATGGTGGTGCGATGAGTTGGTGATATTTTTCAAACCCTCCGATTAAAGTTAATTATCTGGATAATGTGACGTACAGGCATACAGAAATAGGACCATTCTGCTTTATTTATATCACAAACGGTGGAACATTCAGGGGTCCATAAATACCGTTTAATTAACACACCTTTTATTAAACGTCTAAATCATACGCCACTTACGCAGGATGGACCACAAATCCTTAAAATCTACCTAAGCCTTGGAGGGGCAGTATTAACTCGTTTTCTCTCCGACTGGTTTAATTAGAGATCTCGTGCCTTCCAAGAACATTGGCTAAATCGAGCGGCAGATATCTCGCATTAATGCGAGACGCCAAAACTTTTCATCGAATTTACTGCTGCCGACACCCAAGGGGAAACGATTCATTTGCAGGCTTCTGTGGGAGTGCCGAGCGTGTGCAGCAAATACTTTCTTCGGAACTAATTTCGATAAGCAGATTTAAGATGATTTGTTTCCTTTGTTCTTGACACAAGTAACAATCGGAAAAGGAAAGGAAAAGGAATGAAGCGATGCTTAATGAAGTCGAATAGAGTCAACACGGAAATATTGTTGAAAGCTGTTTAATGGAAGGTTTTTGTTTGATTTTCTTATAAACAGTAAAATAAATAGAATAAACATAAGACACGTTAGACTGAGAAGAAAATTATCCCCTTTAATGTATTGTAAATGAGCATTTAAGACAACCTCTCAAGAAAAGCAAATTAAAGCTCAAATTGGTGCAATTTAAAAATGTTTGCCTCCGGAGCACCTGCAACCTCGCCAAACCAACACGGACCACGTCTTACGGCACGTAATAATGTTCGTAATTACATTGTTTTTCGGGACGCACGCCCGTGTCTGTGTCCCTTTTCGGTCCCAGGACCAGGTGGGCTACAGAAGCTTCCTAGAATAACAATTTTAATCTGTGCCTATTCAGCGAAGCAAGCAGCCGTTTCGCGCCGGGGCTCAGATCAACATTATAATCATCCACCTTCCGGGTTTGCTTGCAAGCGCTTACGCGACCAGCAATGAAGTGGAACGGGAGAAAATGGAAATAATGAACCAGTTTTCAGCCGACCGGGAAGACAACGCCACCTACTCGGGGAGGAAAAAAACGCGGCGACATGAAGAAAAGAAAATCACCCTGGAAACAATACTGTCCGCCCGTTGCTGTCCGGGCAAATGGCACCATAATTGAGACGAGGGTAAAGTAAACCGCCCACACAGTGATAAGCAACATTCCTTGACGCTTGCGGTTTTGTCTTGCTGCTGTTGCTGCTGCTGCTTCAGGGCCACATTCCGGTGGGAGGCATTTTTCTTCCTTGCTTTTTGCATCTCCCGCTCCCCCGTATCGGTTCGCTTCGCGGTTCCGAGGTGAAATTCATAAATGAGTCTGGTGGAATAATTGGAAAACTGGGTCAATGGGAGGAAAGATTGTGCAGCACTGGTGAAAGATGATGAATGTTGAGTCGGGCGTTTGCTGCCACTGTGGTGGAGAGACAGCCCCCTGTTTAAGTGATCCTTGCAGCGCTAAAGAGTAAATTGGAAAGTTTTGCCTTAACGGTGCACTTGCAGAGTGCGTTCCTTTCAGCTGTTTTAAAGAGGTAAAAGTTGAAACAATGGCTGGAATAGGTGGGATAAGGAACAAAGAACGAAGAACGAAAGTTCGTTTTAACAAGCTGTACTTAATCGTTGAGTGGAGTTAGATTTCTTAGTGGTGTTTCTAAGTGGTCAAGGAATTTAAAATTGCAATGGTTAGCGTAAAGCTTAGTTTTTTGTGCTTAAAGGAAATACAACTTAATGCAAAATGTTTTGTTCTTTAATTATGAATTACCTATGGATGAGTTGCGATGAGGATTTCATTTATTTGAAAGCGATATGGAATTTTCGCGATCGCTGATTCGCTGATTTTATAGTCGAGTGGATGCTATACTAACTAAAGCACTTTTTGTTAAACACTGTTTCCTGGATTCAAGATTTATAAATGATATCGGTACGGGGAAAAACGCCAAATTTACATTAACGGTAATTTCATACATATTATTTTACATTGAGTATCATTTGTATCGAGTGTTTGGGTTCAGTTTACATGCGCTAGCAATATTACAGCATAAATTACGAAATCAATATGATTGCAATTCCATAAAATCATTCATGTGTATGTTTTCAATTAGGGAAGAAATATTTAATAAAAATATTATTTCATCAGTTGGTTATTTAATACGCAGTGCCAGCGTATAATTTTATCCACAGCTCTGTTTTCATTCGTGGTGGAGGTAAAGGAACTTCAAAAGTAATTAGTTCAAAAGCGACAAATATAAATAAAGGCCGTATTGCTTAAATTTTCGCTCTCATTATCGTCACTTTTGCTATTTCAATAAGCGTTTTTATGAGCCACCATGCTATAGGGCGTATATCGTAGCTACCAAAATGTTAAACAACTTAATAAAAATATTTTAATAAAGAAAGTATTTAAACAACATATTAAATGTTACGATTCATCTTTAGAGACAATCGGAAAATAAGTTTGCTTGAATGATTTTTCGTATTCTCTTACAATCAAAGATGTATACAATCAAAGATGCAAAGCAAAGATGTACAAATACTCGTCCAAATCCTTCCTTGTCTTTTTTCCCATTGGAACCTCTTATGTTCAGAATTTCATAAATTACAAATCCGATTGCAGGATTGCTTTTACAATTAAAAGTTTTTGTTTATATTGCTCAAATAATTTAAAAATGTTGCTACATAGATTCAAATCTATGATTAAATTACATAAGTCTTAACAGTGCATGAAAACAAACAAAAACGATTACATTTCTATAATGAGGCTCACCATCGCAAGAAAACAAATCCAATTGCCTGCAGTCAGTTTGTCTATGCTTTATTACAAAAATAAACTCATTAAAGCTTTCCTTTATACCAGTACACGGAATTCGCCGCCCATCCGAAGAAATGCTCGGTCCATTATACCATCTTAAAATAGACTTTGCAAACTCTTGAATTGACAGTTAAAAATAAAATCAACCATCATCCTAGGGACCGTGGGCTGGACAACTTCTTTCCCGATAAAGTTATTACAAGTTAAGGTGAATAACTAACCATCACCACCAACAACAACAACAATGGCCGACAGAAATGGCATCCATTTTGTCCCATTCGCCATCATTCAGCACGCCCCTGATTGACCCTATACTCCTCCCACACACGTGCACTCCTGCGAGCCGGCAAGAGAAAACAATACACAACACAACACGCTCCCCTTTGCGGCGTACCGTCCCGAGCATAAAGTTATCGTGCGCCGAAAATCTCGTTTACAGCCATAATGACACTTTGGCCCCGTTATTTATCGCACTCGCGTTGCCCATTTGTACTGAAGCAGCGGGAGGGGGGTGTGAGGGGTGCGTTCGGAAAGCGCGTAAGTCCTTGCCAAGCGCCAAAGGACCTGCTCCGCAATTCGGTTGAGGTTTTCGGTCTCACCATCCGCCTCCTACCTTGCGGGGACATGAGGATGGTTTGTTTTGTTATTATGGTTGGTTACCTTCCGCACAACCACTACCGACCCTCTGACTTTGTTGAACCCCACATCAGGGTGGGATCATTTCACTGAAATATTCAATTTCCGTCTGCTTTCGCTCGTAATAATTCACCGTCGTCATAACCTGCAAGGGACCGTTCTTGTTGTGCGTTTTCCTTTTCACCTTTCAGTTCTTCGAAGGGGATTTGCTTTTTCCAACATCAGCCGAGCTTTCGTCAAAAATGTGTCCCATCATCGAGCGGCTCGCAGTTCGTAAGCCTGCAGGGCAAGCTCCTTGTAAGACGGCCCACGACATTCGACGGATCGGAGAGGACAAAATCTAAATTAACCTATTAAGTTGACCCCAAGCAGTGGTTGGACACGATCTTCAGAAGTTGCGCCGAGCGTCTCGCCGGAGCGCTCCTGAAGGGCGGCAAGTCACGAAAATTCACACACACACTACTGATGGTAATTCCGCGATAAGCTTCCAATCATAACACGCCAACAGTGAGGCCGCACTTTTCTCGCCTCTTTTTCCCCAACTCATCCACCCCGGGGGATGGCGAAGCTTCGCGAGCCGCGCATATGAGGGTCGTCGGCCGGCTCGGATGCCGTCGCAACGGTGCCAAGCCCCGGTACACCCTGGCAAGGTGGAGCCTTTCGCCCAGCTAAGAAGTTTTGCCGGGCGTGACTGTTTACAGTCCGCGGAAGCGAGAAAAAACTTTTCCAATTAACTACACACATACACACACACACACACAGCCCTTCACCACGGTGGATGGGAGAACGGCTTTTTGCCATAGCCGGCCATTCAACGCTAAAGTCTCGCAGCAGGCGCTTGGGTTTGTACTAAACTAAAAATGTTTTTCCTCCAAAAAAGGGAAAGAAACGCGCCCCATCAATACCACCGGACCTGTGACGGTCGCCTAACACTGCGAGACACGTTATGAGCGATGAACTGGCAAAGTTCGTATGGTTTGAGGCGGCCACGGTTCAACGTACACACCCAAAACACGTCAGACAGCGTGCCTGTATGTAGCGTGAGCGCAGCACCAAGGGTGCGTGAGCCTCCCGCTTTGACCCCTTTCGTGATCCTCTAGCGAAGGGTGAGTTTGACTTTTGGTGGTGGTGGTAGTGGTGGTGATCACTGCTAGGGGTAAGGGGTAGAGGAAAGCGAGCTAGAGTGCCGGAACGGAAGTTGAACCGTCTTTTTTGTTGCTGGCTTTGTGAGAGCTCGTGGGTTGGGTGAGCCCTACGAGGTGGATGTCAACGACAAGCCGCTGAGTGAATAATTTACGACACTCGTTCATGGCATGGCGATTGGTCATGGGAAGGGCACGAGCTGCTGGTTTGGTAAGGTTCTGCGCGTTTAATCGTCACGGTCACTTTGGCATAGGTTCGGTAAGCTAACGTTGTGATTTTTAGTAGAAGAAGAAGGAGAAGTATTTTGTAACATATTGTTTTAAAAAGTGTTTCAATGTTCTTTTTCAAGGAAGCCAACAGAAAGCATCAATTTGGATGGATGCATGCGAATAGATGCCGTTTTAGTTTAAATAGAGCATTGATAATTAAAGTGCCAAAGATGATACATCACGTTATGTTATATTTTAAGCTGATAAAACAATTTCACAATCAATGAAATCAACAACAGAACCTAACGGTTTATTTAGTAATTGAGTGATTTTCAAGATCAATGTTATCTTTAAAGTTGTGACGTTGTTTGAACTTCATTAGTTCGAACTCATTTAAAATATCTATAATGTTTGTTGTGCCATAAAAATGAAGGTCTGTCCACGTTCCTTTATTCAGTTTAACAATTGCTTTTCGTTTTTTTTTTGTTCAATACTCTTCTTCAATTCTAGCTGTTTTATAGATCTATGATCTGAAGTAAATTACTCATCATAACAAACAGTAAAGTTCCTATCTTCCAGTAAATTTCAAGTTGTTTTTGGTAACAAATGAAGAACACTATATTAATGATGTTCATGTTAATCTAAATGTTAGAGAAGCAACTCCCAATCCAATTAATTACAATTTTCTTTGAAGTTGGCTTAACGAACTTTCTAATAGAGTTTCGCTTCAAATCATAAAGAACAAGTTCAATTATGTTCCATAATCTAGAACTATTAAATGAAAAGTCTCTCCTTACCATAGGCAGCTTGTCTTAATTTGTATGAATTTCGGGACACGGATTTTACAATAGCTATCTTTTCTCCTGAAAAGCAGTCCGCCTGTTCACTTTATTCTTCTACTAGTTTCTAATTCAATAATTTAAAATCATTAAGCTTTTAATTTACCTGTTTATGATAGTAATGAGTAAAGGGTTATTTTTCATTGAGTATTAAGTAGTACCTTATCTGTCATAGTTCAACATCATTCAATAGAATTGAGAAGTTTGGACAATTCTTTAGAACTGTTTTATCCATCGTGATTTTACCAGATACCAAGAAATGAAAGAAATGTTGTTCTGTTTTATATTTCTATGTCTTTACGTATGTCATGCAGAGATCCACTTTAGTTGATTGATATTCTATTAAGAAATCTAACAAATGAAGAAAAGTTCCTCAACACCATCGCTGTCTTGTTTCATCAAATTGAAGTGTTCTTTAACATTTTCATTTACACTTCAGCATTCTATGTTTCTAAAGGTTTAAAGTCGATTCAACAAGTACAAGATACTCTTTTCATCTAAGGTCCAACGGTACGATTTGACAATCAGTTTAATTATGTACCTCTAGTCCACCAACAGCAACAAATCTTCTTCTCGTATGATTGAGTGCTTTGGATGCAAAAGTCCATGAAAGCAAAAAACTAGTTTCTCCAACTTAAATAGCTTTCCCTGCTATCCGCTCGAAGAAAAGCAATCAATGTAATGAATCCAATTGAATTCTTTAATTACCTTCCTGCCCAGCAAATCAGATCCCGGTGTCTGCTGACCGTTTCACCACTGAGCACGGTGCACTGTGAGAAGAATGATGGACAAGCACATCGAGTGCGATAGGAGAATTAGATTAATTGCTTCCATTAAGTCAAAGCACTCGCAGTTGACGTGGAACACGCTTGTCCTGGTAGCTCCGACCGTGGTGGTGGTCCTGCATGCACTGTCCGCTCGCTGTCCTACCACCGCAGCTGCTGCTGCAATCAGTATGTCACGTGCATTTGCATTTGCCGTCCGTCACAGTTAGTTAGGCGGGCGGTGGTGTCCCAAAACCAATATCTATCACTGTCGCGCGGAATTTATGGTCCTTGTTGCAAGGAGCAGGAGGAGAACGTGGAAACATTCAGAACGTTCCGCACACAATCGTAGGTTTGTTTGACCGGTTGTTCGTTTTTGTGTCTGTCTTCGCTTCCTGCACCACTCGATGCGATCGTTTGTGGACGATTTTTTTCATAAGCTTCCACGTTGGCTCGTCAAACATAAATTATTTACATCTCCCGCGGCGTTCCTCCTAATGGTGGTGAGCTCCTGTGGCGACACAGTAAGTACCAACCGTCACCGTGCCGATTGTGTGTGTGTGTGTGTTGCTGGGAACATATCACTCTATTATCGTGTGTTCAGGAGTTGACATCGTCCTTCCTGTTATAAACGTCCTTTTTTTCGCTTTAGTTTCGGATCGGGTTTGTTTTTGCTTCACTCCCCCAACGCAAGTCTTTCCACCAGGGTGGAAGGGGAAGGTTCCACCTATGGGTCATAAATTTCTCACCTGCCAACTGGGGACCTGTCATAAAAATAGAAAATCTATCGAAGCTATTATTCTTGCGCTTATTTATTTTCTCGTTAGAGCTATGTCCCCACCCAAGCCCCAGCTGGCCGGTGAGGACACATTGGCATAAAATTCCTGCCCTACGGGGAAGGTGGGAAAACAGTATGCACACATTCCACCCACATACGGTGACACAGTGGACAGGGTGATTTTAAGAGAGGGTTGAAGGGTAGTCCAGGAAAATGTTGGAAAGGTTTTGTTATGCATGCGGTCGAAAATCCAGTGGAACGGCAAAGGCATAGTTTGTTTCTCTTGGGCGAAGGATTTTGAGTCGATTTCGACACATTCTTACCCCTAAATATGTTTGCAGATTCCGGGATGACGTTATGCAGGTGGATGAAAATGATTTAATATGCACAGTAAAGTTTGCTAACACAGTCGCTTCTTGGATAACGCGTTGTATTAATTGTGCTCTAGGATTATGCGTTGATCAAGGCATTGGTAATGTATTGGTAAATTATTCACGTTTTGGAAGATGCATTTGAGTTGCGGATGAGACATCAAAGGCAAACTCATACAAAGTAAACCTGACATTTTTATTTCGCTTGATTCCTTTTCATCGAACATCAATATAAATTCGTAACGAACGATTTTGTTTGAATGTTCGATAATTTGAAACTGCTTTGCAATAAACAAACTACTTCTAGTTTAACTAAAGCTTTTCTCTTAGTAATTTAAAACAGCTTTTTGAACCATGCTTTTTCTTGGTGAGGTTTTGAGATTTCGTTCATGATAACATTTCTAGATATTGAAAGGATGTTATTAAATGTTTCGCTCCGTATTTACATTATTTTTTTATTAATTTTAAGTAATTAATCATTTCATTGTACACGTAGTAAGGACAAAGTTAGAGTCTATTTGGTTTGACCGTCGCTACAGAAGAAAAACAAGGGAATATGCTCGCATTTTATTCAACACATGTTTAAAACTAACACGGTTTTTGAATTGAATAAAAATATAAAATATTACTTTATTCAGACTATGTATATTAAATAAAGCCTTCTATAAAAGATACCATATTTTAAGATTTCAAGCATGATGTTGAGTTCATTTATTTTAAACTCTCGTTGTTTGGTATCTTTGGTATGTTTAACTTAATTAATAATACTGATTAATAACACATGCTTTATTTTTGTTTTGCTATAATGATTTAATAAAAGGCAATACGGCCAGGCCGTTATTACCGAATGAAAAAAAAAATGATTAAAAACAACCATAATACTAATATCTTTGGATTCAAAGATCCGCGGACTACTCACTCGCGTTCCCCCAACAATGAACGGTTCCAGCAACATTCTCAATTGCAAACCGACCTTTCTTCTCATTTTTTTTTGTCTGCAACATTTTGCGTTTCACAAACCATCCTTGTGAGCCGTACCTTTGTCATAAGGCGACATCATTTATCGTACCACAGTAAGGCGCACCACCGTCGTCGCGATGCTTTCAGCGTCCTTTTCCGCTCCCGAAACGCCAAAGGAAATGGCAAACGGAAACCCGAAAGCATAAGCAAACGGTAAAGAAAACAAACAAAAAAACCCGTTCACTTTCTTCCTAAGTGACTGCAAAGAAATACGGCCACAAGGGAAGTTTGTGCACCGGCTCAGGCGAGTAGTGCTGCTGAAAAAAACAGCTGCACAGGAAAATCCCAAATATGTCTCTATACGTGTAGCGCGTGCTCCATTAGAAGGTTCCATGACACCGAGCAAGAAATTCACCCGAGTGTAAGGGGTTTTATGGCGACTGAGCGTTGGGGCAATGAAAAACAATATGAGCAAAGCAAAATAAACTATTCAGCAGCAAGATAAAAATACAAACACACACCCAACAGAGGGTAGAAGAATATCAGGAGCATCCAGGACCTTCATTTCGAGGAATGCAGCATACGGAAGCTCGCACCGCCGCCTTATATTTCACTCCAACCATTCCAGTTGGCACGTAGATTCAAGTAGACCATGGAGCCGAAGAGGGGAATGTTGCTTTCCCCCCCCCCCTCCCCCCGCGCATATCGATTGCGTACAATCTCTCAATAAGGCTCATGCAGCTGTGAAATCGCTGGTGTATATAAGAATTATTGAAGATGTGTCGCTGCACGGAACGCTCATCTTTCTCTAGCAGGAAGTGATGAAGGACCGTGTCTCGAGAGCGTGTGTTGTGTAAAAACAAAACAAAAAACACTGCCACCCTTCCCTACGGCCATTGACAGGTCGCTTCCCCACCCGAAGCCTTCACATTCATGCACGAACGGAAATAAATTGTTTTCGGGATGTGCTGTTGCTCTTTTTTTGCTTTTCTGCTCACCGCAACACCGTCACCATCTTCAAGGATTTTGAAATTCCAGCTTCTAAGCTTGTAGGTTCGCTTGCGCTCGCTCCTTCCGGGAAGTGGGAAGACCCGTGTTCGTAAAGCAAAGGAAAACCTACCCTTACAAAAAAGGAAGCTAATGCTTTAAGAAAACTTCCCACACATGCAGCACACTTCTCACGCCTGTCCGCAGGGAAGCATCCTAAGTTCGGTCCACGTTTAAGGGCTTCGCTCGTGAATTGGAGGGGTGAGAAAAACATTTTGTCGGATTTTGTAGTCGTATGATGGCCCTTTTTGGGAGTTTTGGTCCGGTTTGCGAAGAACGGTTCGTCCACATTGAACACCTCACCAACTGGACGCCAAACTGTTCTTCGGTAGAGGCGGGTTGACTGAGTGTGGGCTTAGGCAGCGGTCACACAATCGGCTTTTTCGGAAGTTTCGACGTTTCCCTGGCTTCGGGTTTCTTGGTAACCTGTTTGGTGGAGAGAGAGAGACGAAACGGAAGCTGCTTGTGGGCTGAAGATGAAAGAGGCAGTTTATTTTACAACTCACTCATTCCAGCGCCAGCATCGCCCCACCCTCCCCTGATCCGTACACGTACACGTGAAGTTATGCGGCATGCTGCCAAACGCACACACCGCAGCCGCACGTCGGCACACATCAGGTTCCGATGTTAATGTGTTGTTATTGAAATTTGCTGAATTTATTACAAACTGTCCCCACGCAGCTCGACGGCCAGCTGAACGGAACAGACGATGGGGCCGGTGCAGGAGGGTTGACACATATGTTGAAAGACAACTTGAAATGGGTTCACCCGTGCGGCCCATGGGTGTGCCGACGTAACCCTTTGCTTCGGCAACCGAGCCCGACGGCACCAGCGGAAATGGTGCGTTTTTGCGGTGCGATTGATGAGATACATGTTTTTCAATCAATGTGCTTGAGAAACCCACAACCCCTGCCCCTTCCACTTGCGGGGGCAAATTGGGGCGGGAGCGTTTGCCGTATGGCACAACATAAAACCGGAAAGCCGGTGCCCTCACCTTTACCCAGCCTGGCTGTGACGCAATGGAATACAAATGATCGGTAGTTAACGCTGCCAGCTCCGGTCCCACTAAGTTGTGTCGCTGTGGGTGACGGTAGTACGGGCAGAGCATAATCGAACCGGGTGGCCTTACGGTGTCCCCTGTTCATACACCCATTAAGAGGATCGACTGTCACACGTGAGAAGGGTTTTCTGCAAACCGGAGCAGTGGAAGGAAAAATAGAAGCAACCGTTCCATAGCGAAGGGTTGATTCCGACAACCTTTCGTCGTTCGACGAGGGGAAGACGGGCACGGAGGCGGACGGGTCGATTGATTTGTTGGTATCGGGGTGGTTCTCACTTTGCTATCGAACGATTGCTGCAATCCGTCAAAGTGATTATGGTACCATGAGTGTAAACAAGTGGATTGAGCAATCTAGGTGAATGTTTCAATTTTTTCTCACACACCTGCTCACTCTCTCTCTCTCTCTCTCTCTCTCTTACTTCCGGTAGATAGATAAGGTGTTTATGTTTATCTTGTGGAAGATTTTCGGTGCGTTCGATGAGATTATGGATTAGACACCTTTCTGCGAGGGAATAGATTGCTAAGATAAACAACATGATGATGTGGATGATGTTTAACACTGAATTAAGGGAAAGGTTTCTTTCTTGAGAGGAGATAATTTTGAATATGATGTATCGAAACCTTAAAAACATGACGATTTTTTCTTATTTTCAATAATAGAATAATTTTCAAATCAGCCTATTCTGTTGGAATTAGATTTAATAATTTACCAGACCTTAATTAGGACTATTGTCATAATAGAGTAAGCAATAAATAAAAAAATATGTTTAGAAAGAGTTATTTTCTATAAATTATTTTCTGTCTTTTTTCGTTGTCTGATATAGCTGGGTAAATTTGATCTAAATCTATCTTCTGAAATATGATATTTATGTTTACCTTTAAGATTCGCGATACGTTTGGTTTTGCATTGAAACAATGACTGGACTTAATTATCCACCTGTTTTTATTTTTAAACAGCAACCATAATACACTAAATCACGACCCCCCTACGCAGGACTAACAATCATGATATCGATGTGTACACTAAGTCACAGAAAGAGCCAAAGCACATACGTGCTCTGGTTAGGCCTTGACCCTAACCCTGGGTTGTTTGTGCCACCGAAGAAGAAGAAGAAGAAGAAGAACCTCAATACAAGTAAATTTTGAAAAACAGTAACGTTGCATTTGAAACTCCACTTACTTGCTGTAAATTGCATACTTGTTTAATTTTTAAGCACATTTCAATAAGGATATCGTGACCACGATGTTTCCGGAAATCTAATCACATTTTCAAATCATATTTACGGAAAAGTATTATATTTAATGTTGAAATGGTAGGTCTTATCTGGATAAATTCGGGGTCTTAAAGATGTATATTTATTTTTTACTTTTGTTAGAAGTTATTCGTTCCCAACAAAAATTTTGCCCTATATCTACTTAGGGTTGAGAACAATAACCAGGCACTTTTAATTTAAGAGCTTTTTCATAGTATGTTTTTGCTGGATTAATGAGAATCTAGCTTCTCCTACTAATTTGGCATTTGGTTGGTCTAAGGCCTAAAATAGATCTTTTATTTCTGTTACTTGATGCACCTACTGTAAGAATGAGTGAGTGCGTGAACGGGATTCAAACAACTTTGGGCCTTAAAAAGAGGCTCACGTAATCACGTTTAGACCACTACGCCATCCCTATTGGCTATCACAAAAGCCGTTTAAAATACCCAGCATAGTCACGCGATGCTACGTGCTTAAGGTTCCTTTGGAAGTTAGGATTTAGAAAAATCGATTTGACAATACATAAATTGTTGTGCAGCTACTGTTTTTTTAAACAACTTTTAAAAAACAACTTTATCAAATATATTGCAATTAAATCAACCCAAGTCAAAATGCACAAAATAGCAACACAACAGGCGATTGTTGGCAAAGTCAAAAACGAAAAAGTTTACCGAACGCAACAGCATTTGAATAAATGGTCAAATGGTCAAATAAATGTCAAATAAATGGTCAATTTGAATAAATGGTGCTCATTTGCAGCATCACTAGCTGTGCTGATGCGTGTCGGTTTGCCAGTTGGCACGAAAATGCCCACCCGTCACATATATTGGAAAACAAATATGTGCTGCAGGCGACACTTGGTCACGGTTTTCGTTGTTCCATTTGCACCGATCGGAAAACAGAGCGAAATACACAAAAAAGCAATATACACACTCACATATCACACATTTTCCACCGTCACAAATTGGGGAAAATCGATTTTTCGTTTAGTATGCTTGTTTTTGTTTATCTTCCACCGGCCACCACAAAGCCGTCCCATGCCAGCCTTCCAGCAGGAAGTGTCGATCCTCTTCTCGTTGTCATCCTGTCTGTTGCCATTTGGAGCAGGAGAGGTTAATGTGAAATAATAGGAAAGAAGCAGCTAGTAGGATGGTGCCACTTTCCCAGCGGCTCGATCGATTCTGTTCGGGTGGGTTTTGTTTTTGCTGCCTCGTCCCTTCCCACTTTGACTGGCGGCCCGTGACGTTTGTCAGCTGCCGTCGTCAGTTTCATTGTCGAATGCCGCGAAAATGGTGCAGCTTTGGCTGTAAGGTACCGAGCACGGGGGTTGGGATCTATTCCTGACGCTAAGGACGCTGATGTTTTTGTTGTGCCACCGTTGTTGTCAGTTTTCATTATGAAAATCCTGACGGCTTTTTGGCCCCGGAGCGGTGGTGGATTGATTTATTAGTGAGGTGGCTTAATAGTGGGTAAGGTTGAAAAGATGGAATGACTCTACTGGGATTGGTATTGAAGCATAAAGAGGGGTTGATGTGTTGATTGAAAAAGTTGTACAAAAAAACCATAATTCAAAACTAGCTCTCTTGCAAAAAAGTATGTGGAAATTATTACAAATTTATCCTGGAGCCTTACTTGTTTGCATATTACCCCGAACAGTAGTTCATTTATGAAAATCTTTAACATTTTTGCATTTTTAAGTGGTGTATTATACATGAACAATTCTTTATTTTACAAAATGGTAAACGCAATAACGCAACTTTAGTTTTTTCAAGCAGTTATAGGATAATTTTATAGCCTCAAAGCATTGATATAATTTAGTTTTGTGGTTGGTGGTTGGTTTTGTGGATCGCTGAATGCTTTGAGGCTATAAAATTATCCTTAATCATCTTGATTATCCTATTATTGTTATTTTTGTTATTATTTTTATAATGGTTTATTATTATTTTTATGGTTTTATTATTATTTTTTTTTATTTCTATTTTTACTATCATTATTATTATTTTTTTTTTTATTTTTTTTATTATTATTATTGTTTTCTCAAGAATGAGCTCAAAATATCAATATTAATTTTGATAATGATTATAGTTTTCTTTACAAATCAGCTTGAAAAAACATATAAACTTACTGTAGCATCAATAGAAAAG
Source organism: Anopheles epiroticus (assembly GCA_000349105.1). Taxonomy (NCBI): domain Eukaryota; kingdom Metazoa; phylum Arthropoda; class Insecta; order Diptera; family Culicidae; genus Anopheles; species Anopheles epiroticus. The sequence goes on along the minus strand of KB671169.1, from coordinate 944,181 downwards.
TGCATGTTTAAGCTAGATTGTATGATTTGGATGTACAATCAAATTCGTGGTAAACTGCAACAAATTAGCCAAAACAATGTTATGAATCAAGATCCTTTTTTTAAGAAGCTTGAGTGACCGAATTGAACAGAAGTTTTACTTTAGTTAAATTTGTGCTGAGTAGGTTTAAGCTTTTGCAACAAATACAAGCTTTCTTTTATGAGACAGACAGAAGAAAAAAAACTAACACAGCTTTCAAACTACCCCATTAACCAACAGAAGCTACTAGCAAGAGCAACGAAACTGCTGAAATACTTCTCGCAGTAGTTTGAAAAGATCACAACCCCGCAGATAACTAACCGCAGCAACGAAAGGGTCGTCTGCGTGCAAAGCTTCTTGTTTGCCCGAGCCCGCACCCAGTTGCTCATGGCAAATTCATTTGGAACAAAGCAAGCTTAACCCACCACAATCCTCACATGCCCCCCTCGCCCTAGCGAAAGCGGGTTCCTTAATCCTCGTCAACTTGGCCGCCAGAATGGCCGTTCGATAGACTTCGCCCGGCAACGCTGGCATCGCCGGTGCGCGATGAGCCACCCTTTCCAGCGAGGCAAGCGGCAAAAATCGTTTGTGTTTAGTCAGACGAAGCGCAAACAAACGGAGCCGTGGAACGTGGTGCTAGCGAAGGTGCGTCCAGCTTTGCCAAGATACCGGTTTTGGCGCAAGCGGAGAAAGTTGTACACACCGGTCGGAACGGTCCAGTGACAGCGATAAGTGTTTGTGTTTGCGGTTGGCAGCCGTTCGTGCTGCAGCGAGCGAGATGAAACGGACGCACATCCGGTCGGCACGGTACGGTATCGTGTTTAGTTTTCGTCGAACAACAATACACACACAAACACACACCCGCACGCAAGCACAACCCACCCAGAGCAGGGGGTGGATCCGCGAGTGGCGCGGGAAAAGGGGTTACCGAGGAACGGGGATAGATTTTACGCTCGATCAAGCGAAACGGAAATAATAAATTGTGAAGTCGGATTTTCGGCGTGAACGCGTCCATACTTTGACGAAGATTCTCGCCATGATCGCACGGTTGCTCGAGTGGTGCCGAACGAGGGGATTTGCACTGGGTGAGAGTAGAGGGGAGGAGGGAAAAGCAAGATGGAAAACTTTCCGACAAAGCAAATTCGTGAAAATTGCTAGCCAAATTTATCTGCGGCCAGGAAACGCATGCGAGATGGCTGCAGCGAATCGCGTAACTTTCGTCCTTTCGAGCACGATCGATGAAAATTTGAAAAGTTTGCACAGTTTCACCATTCGGTTTCCGGCTTTCGGGTGACGAAGTGCTTCAATTCGAATAGTGTTGCCAGGGGATGTTCTGGGTGAGCGGCCGCAACGTGATGCAGAGTAGCGAACCAAACGTAGCAGCAAATTGGCCCTGTCAAGCTCTTTGTCAATAGACTTTGTTTGGTGGGAGATTATTGCAATCCCATTCGTGCGATGATAGGAAGCTTTTCATGCTGAAGAATACAAAGTTTCATTTGACAATTTGGAGCCATGTTTCGAGCAGCATCATCCGTTCCAAAAATACCACCTCTAATCGCTAAAATATGATAAATATAAAGCCTCAACTTTATAATAAAACGCAACACTATCGGAGACCTGAATCTCTGACAACACCTATCAGCAGCAGTTTTAAACAAGCGCTCGGGAAGCACCCTGAATCTTCCACCATGCTCGCCGGGGAAATGTTTTTAAATGACTGGCTTACGCAAAGTCTACGCTTTGCCGCAGTGCAGTGGGGCCGCCTCTCGAGCTTAGTTGTCGCCACCGCCCTGTAGGCCACAATGCCGCATAGGAGTCGGCTAAAGCACACCAGTGCAACCTTATCAGCAACTGTAACCATTCTGGGCGAAAGTTTTCCGCTTAATGTCACTCACCGGCATACAGGGGAGGGCATGGGGACTGCACGACTTTCTTATGGTAACTGCTCATGGTCATCATCATCATTATTATCACCGTCACCGAAGCCATCATCGGCGTCGTCAGCGCTGTCGTCACCGGTTGTACCATCGTTAAGAGTGGATGGAAGTTTTAAAGCCATGAGAAATTCGCTATTTTAAACACCGACCATGGTATCAGTGGACACCACGCCCAGTTAAGTAAGGTAAAATGTTCCTAAAACGATAACTGCAGAGGTGATCCGCGATTTCGAGTAATGATACAAAAATAATAAAATTTGTTGTGAGGAAGCAATAATTTTGATTCTTCTTGCAGATTTTTCTTTTAAATTTAGCATGTTCTTAAATGATAATATTAAAATATCATTAACTCTTAAGGTAACGATCTTTACCTAGTGTTGTATCGTTCGTAGAGTTGTCTTCGTTTTAACATTCTGCACAGTTGAATTGTCAAACGCAATACTTTGTGTCTTTGCAAAAGATTGGATGTCCCGGTAGTCTGGAAATAATGTTTATTTCAAAATCTTACATCAAAAAGCGTGATTAATAAAAAGTTTTTCCATGCCAAGATTTACATACACCTAATACGGTCCATTCGAGCCAATATTTTTTATTGTAGCAGGAACAGGAACAATTAGTGCTGGTGGAAGCTGGGTTGTTCCTGTGTTTCTAACTTGCTTTGAAATTTTATTATTTTTTTTTCATCATGTTTTCAAAACATATACCGATAAATCCAAGCGGGCAATACTTCACGTTTTTCTTTTGGGTGGCACAACTGTCGAGTAGAATCGAGTACTACGAAGACACTAAAGTGTCTTGGCTTTTTCTGTGACTGTGAGTGATTCATTGGAAGATTTTCATTCCTGCAAAAGGGCAGGATATAAATTCAGATCATTCATTTTCTAAAGATCACAATACGGCGTGGCCGTCACTACGGAAAAAAATCTGAAGATTTTAATTTCTTACTAATAGGGCGCTACAACCGTTTTTCGACTGCTGTGACAAACTCCAAAACCGCTCACGCTCTCGCTCCATTGTCTGGCAATCCGTTATCCCGGCTTTGATGCCGGACGCCTCAACGCCTACCATGCCTCCTCTGTCCATGTGGACGGCCTAAGAGGACTTTGCGGGCAGGGTTGTCCGGGTCCATGCGTATAACATGACCAGCCCACCGGAGCCGGTCGAGCTTAATCCGCTGCACGACGTAGAGTACGTTGCTCGTCGTTGTATCGGCTCCTCCATTGTCTCTCCTCACGCATGGGGTCAACAATCCTCCTTCCTCTCGAACGCGGCTTAGAGGGTTTCGTCAGTTTTGGACAGCGTCCATGTCTCAGAGGCATACGTGAGTACTGGAACTATATAGGTGCGATATAGTCTCAGCTTCGTCCGTCGCGACAGGTTTTGTGAGGTGAAATGCTTCCCAGAAGATATTAAAAGGTTTTATAGCATGAACACAAGCTAACCATGTTTGAGGAAAAGAGTAGGAATCATTTATGTTTTATAAATGTTTAGTGAAAAAGTTAAAAAATCTGTGTCTTAAAAATTTATTTTTTCATCTTATGCTACCCAGATGATCCAAATGAATCTAATTTGTCACAATTGTCTACAACTCTACTACAACCATAATTACAGAGGTGATGTTAAAATAATTTTAGGCAAATGATTTTTGACCGAAATATTTTTAAAATTTTACTACTCTCTGACATGTCATGCAGATATCCCAGATAAACTCTAATATCATAAATTATCTTAGAGTTCGATCATCATATTGACAATTGTATAAAAAATACGTTGTTGGTTGATTCTAGACTACAGTGCTGGGAAAGAATTTCCTTCAACGAGTTAAAATCCAGTCAAAAAATGGTCCTGTCGCTTGATGTACCTGTTTATGTTTGCTCTTTGATAACATAGCAAGTAGTGTTGTGTTGCTCCGAGAAGTGCAGCTATGTGCACAGTAACGGAATTCGAAATTCACATCACAGATCTGCTTTACAGTGCACTCCGGTAACAGGGTGAGACTTCAAAAGAAATAACAAGAAGCAGACCCGTGATGGTACTGTGACACCACTCATATATGCCCAAAATATTAAACAATCTTTTTGATGTTCTTACTCTAACCACAGCTGCACACACCCGCGCCATCTCCTTACACATCTTGTCGCTCAAAACAATACCGAAATGGCTTTATTGCTTTCAGCAAATGTCTTCCTGGTATCACCAAATCTTCCTAGAACCGGTGCCAGCAGTGTCTTACCGAGGAGGTGGTATAGTTTTAACTAAATTGACGACAGCGAAGAAACCTTAACACAAGAAGGCTGCCGATGACATCAGCAGGAGCAACCATAGACTCGTTTTGTGGTCTGTTAGTTTCGAATTTCGTTCACGCAAGACATCGACGCAAAACATCAAAGGCTCTGTGTTTTTGCCCAACCGGAAAGCATCGACGAAACCAACAATAGTTTTCCAAGCCCGGCTAACCGATTCGCACCCTTGCCGCGTCTCCGTACGGCATGGTTAGTGTGTGTATGTATTTTGTGCTCGCTTCAAAGCCACCGTTGGCACAACATTCATCGTGCGCACCGTTTGATGATAATGCTCTAGCGATCCTTTCGCTGGAAAATGAGTTTTGTTCCCTTCGGAGAGGAAAGGGCGACATCTAGCGCCGGGCTATGGAATGCGACATCCACGGCATGTGCTTGTGGTGAACGGAGCAGACCGAAAGACGTATTCGAAGTCGGGAAATCGATCGAAGAGGATTTTACTGCACAACACACGCACTAGTTCATACATAAACAAACTTTCTTAAGTACAGGCGTACATGTACATTAGTTTTGAGGTTTCGTTGTCAACGTTACGAACGTACTATGTGAGAAGGAATTCTTATCACCACAGGAATTGCTGCCTCAGTAACCATAATGAACAGAAACTGACAAAAAAAAATCACGCAGAGGATTGTAATTTTGATTAAGCTTCAATGAAACATAATAATAAAATGCAGATCCAATGCCGGAAGAAAATTGCTGCTGCTACTTTCACACTCTCGTATGCCGCTCTCCGGGCGCATACAATCCTTGGAATACATTATACTTTACGACATCGAACGAAAAAGTCTCCGCTCTTGTAATGTTGAGCGTAATTACAAGTTCAGAAACAAAAACCAAACCGCGTTCGAATTGGTGAAGCAATGTCACCACCTCCCATAAAAAAGGCATAACAATTTCTTACGTCACGTTGGTAATTGAGCTGACGAAGCCTCGGGTCGGTTGGGAAATATGGCAGCAGCCGTGAGAATTGATTGCTTTTATTGCATTCACTGCTATCGCTTATCTGCTGCTGCTGCTACTGCTGCTATCATTCAATTAAGTTTGACACAGAAGAAGCCTCCAACAGGGTGATCGATTGCCTGTAAGCGACAATTAGTCTACCGACGTTTTGTCCATTTCGTGGCAAGAAACAATGTCACTCTTCCCTTGGTGTTTTGATTGATGATCGTGAAATTTGTCGGCGGTGGAACAATTGATATATCTGGAACTTTTGCATTGTTGAGGTGTATAGTGCGGTGTATGCCGCCTGCTTACGGTCGGTACCGGAGGATGTTATTTTTGGACCTGTAAAATGTATTTCTTCATTGCTTTTTAACAGCATGGGAACGCCTATCGCCTACATTTGTTCTATTGAAATGAAAAATTGTTAAACTATGGATACAATTGCTTTAGGGGTGGTAATCACCATATCAGGCTTTGTTGGTTCAGAAATGTTCATCAACAAAGGTGTTTCTTTACGTTTAATGTGTAGCTGTGGTCAGAGAGTTACAATAAGTTACAATTTGTTACATAGGGGGACTTGAAGGGAGGGTGGTTACCTTTTTTTAGGCTAAAAGACAATGAAATGAAAATGGAACACGAGATTTATGATCCATTATTAAAAATGTAAAGATCATTGAAACTCGTAAAATAATTATTATTATGTTTTCTGATGAATTATACTTATATGATCCGATACAAAATTTGTTTTTTTCGTTGCAATATTAAAATAATTGAAGTATCTTTCTAAAAACAAGCATCTTTTCATTAAAAGCTTTTTAGGAGAAAACTATGATATCAGAAGAATTTATTTACTTTTTAGAGGCATTTATTTAAGATTTTAGAGGCAAAGTATGACAATTACTAAATCATACATAACCGTAACTATAGATTTGGATCAACCTTTCAATGCGGATAGAAAATGAGCTAGTTTTTAGTTCTTTTTAAATTAATATTGTTCAATTTTATCCGATTCGTTATACGCAAATGTGTTATCGTTTATTTGTTGTACCTTAACCAGAAATATACAAGTTTTACTAGATATTTATCCCGTAATCTAAATCTTCGTGCGCGGTGGTTGCCTCCTGATAGCGTTTCATAGTATTGTTAAATCGATAGTATATTTAATCTTTTTTGTATGACCATGACCGCGGCAAAGGTCAGACAATCCTTACATGTTTTGGTTTTCACTCGAAATGAATCCTAAATGTCAGATTAGCCATAGCCTGCAAACATGACATATCTAATTCCTTTGGATCTTTTGAAGGGGTTTGATGCTTCTACCCATTTTATAGTAATGCTGCTTACAATTTCTGTAGAATATAAAATAAGGAACGTCGCTTTGCTACCAATAAAGGTCTGCCTGAGCAATTGTTTCGTACTAACGATACATTAGTACCATTTAAACAGGAATTGATTCAAAAAAGTAAAAGGCAACTGTGATGCCGGTCTTTACAAGACAGGATTGACGAGCAAATCTCAGACCGTTTTCCCAGCGTGTGGACTGACAATTCAGCTACGTATTGATGTGGGTACCATGACCTAGAAGGGCGTTAAGCATAGCAGATGAATAAAGTGAATTTAAAGCATTTTTGGCTTCAACAACATCCTGATGTTAGCAGTACAGCTCGGCCGTTCTGAAGGAATAAAAAAATACATCCTGATATCACAAGAAAGATGTAATGATTAAGTGAATGTGGCTACAATGGAACGAGCATAAAAAATTATAAATTTTGTCCACTGTTTTTAAATATACAGTTAAACGTACTGCAAGAATATTTTTAAACGTTTGCATTCAACAAACTAGAAAGAAGGGCCTTTTATAGCACAGTCCTTTTTTATATTTCTTGATTATTGATAAAACTTTCATAAAAAATAAAGCCTGACCCTCCTTAGCAGGTACATATAAAGAGAAGTCTATGCAGCTAGTGGAAAGGAACAATACGGTGTATCCTCAGCTTTTGTACGCCATTTCCATTCCAACCACTCGTTCTAGAAAACTTTTCAAACTCATTTATGCAATCACTTCCAAGATTATTGTGCTCCAATAAAACCATGCCTCTTAGAGGTACACTCAGTCGGCAATCTCGGCATGTCAACAACGGTGCGAACAGTCTCGTATCTCGATAAAGCCTTTGATTGCTTGCTCGTTTGACTTTTTCCCACCGCAATACAACTAAACCCGTTCTGGCACGGCTATCGTCCTGTAGCCGTCTCCGTACCGGTACCGGAGCGGGAGAAAATAATTCAACCTGAAAATAGCTCCATCGATGTAGCCAGCCCACCCCAACCCCACACCGCACTCTGGCAACCTTTCGCAGTGCCGGTTGGCAAGCTTCAACCTCAAGCTCAGCCACCGATTGCCTGGCAATAGCTGCTCGTAGCCCCCACCCAAGACGAAAGACGATCTATTGACGTCGGTGGTCAATGTTTCGGGTACCGTGTACCGTGTGTCAAGCGAGAGCCAAGAACTGAGTAAGGCATCCATTCGACCGGGTGCCACCCAGAACCGAGAACCGCAAGAAGACGTAGTGCTGTGGCAACCTGTGCAGCACCGAGCAGCACCAAAAGGATGCTACTTATTTGCCTTGGTCATCGGGATCGGCCGAGAGACCAGAGGCAGAAAACGGAAACCGCAAGCTATAATCATCCCGTGCCTTGCTCGGAAACCAGCCAACACAGGGTCCTTTTGCGTTTCAGCTTCTTGGTGAACCGCCACTGCACACAGACGCCACTGCACTGTAATTGTGTTATGCGACAGATTACGCTTCATTGTGCCGTGCTGTCCCGTGCGGTCGCCCGGGAATCGATACTAACCGAATGATTTCTCTTTTCTATTTACAGGTACGTCACCGCCCGCTGAGCACCACTTCACCGAGGCCACATCGAGCATTGCAATTTAATTAGACCACTTGAGCGGCTGCATGCCTTTGCATGCGCCGGCCCTGACGTGACAAACCCGGCACCCCAATGTCAATGTCGTGCGTTGGTGGTGACCGGCCCGGCTCACACCGAACAGCTTGACGCTTTTCCGGATTTGCCGAAGCAACCGTAAGCCGTAATGAATTTAATTCCCAACACTCACAATAGCATCTTCGTCTGCAAGTGCTTAAACCATCTTGAATTTTCCAGCGCAGCCGTTCGGACTCTCGGGGGTGAGCTTAGCGTTTCGCTTTTGTGTTGTAGAATTAAAAACAAAATATCCTTAAAGGCACACCATCTAGAAGGAAGATCCACTCAGAAGCATTTCGCAACGGTGGAGATGCTGCTCGTCGAGAACTAGCTGCCCGGATGTTGGCGCTCAATCGACGTAATTAATTAAAAATCTTCAGCACGGCTTTTTCTTTCCCTCGAGTTGGGCGAGGGGGAAAATGGAAAAACCCGATACGTACTGTGTGACAAAGCGCAGGCAGCGTACCACCCCACCGTCCGGTCAGTGCTGGCGCTGCATGTAAAACGAAGCAGCACCGTCAGGATTAAGCTAGCGAAGTAAAGCACTTGCTGCGGAAAAAGCACCCCGAGCGTGGTACGCTCAAAATAAAGAACCGGCCTGATGGGATTATTCCGTCGCCGTCCACTATCCGGGGTGGATGATGGTGCAATACGCCCGGACATAATCACCCGGGAGCCGGTTCGGCCGGGGCAACCTTAAGACAGTGACGGGCAGTGGTGGGCATGGAAATTGATTTTGGTTCATTCCGTGGCCGCTTTCACCACTTTCGCCGCCTGCCGGTGGGCTGTGGGCCGATGGTGATGATAAAAGGATTAACGTGCCGTGGGGCGACCCTGCAGTGCACGGGATGGTTTGTTTTAAAAAGGATGCATTGCGGTGCGGTGGCGTTAAAAAAGTATTCTTTTCATGGCGATGAAGGCTTTGAGAGGTGCGGTTTTTGGTTGCATTATTTTATTCTGTTTTTTCGTTTCCGTTTTTGCCTTGTCTTGATGGGTTTATTTTGTTTCTCTTCTGTTTTTAATCAGAGAATCATCACTTCAAAACTTAATACCAACTTTCATTTAGTTAATTACTCTCACAACAGTTACTTAGAGTTTTTTTCCTTTGTTTCTACTTGTTCTGCAAAGCTGGCTTTTGTTTGTTGTGATAGGATTGAACAGTAAATAAAGGCAATTTTCTTTTTGTTCGTTTAGCCGACTTCGTTTAATAGTGTTGTAATGCAGTCGTTCGTTGTGTCGAATAATACAACATATTCCTTGATATATTTAAGCATTATAATTATGAGTATGTATTGTTATTTTTATTTCATTTATATTTTAATAGTGTTGTGTTATTACTAGATTTTTTATAATGTTGTATTATTTCTTACATCTTTATTTTTTATGCGGTGTGATATATTAGCAAAAAGGCAATCGTCTAACACATAGCCATATTTTAGAGCAACATGAAATTTATTTTTGTGTTGTATTGCATTGATTCAAAGCATTTTTTTAACCTTACATGATAATGATATTTGATTGCAAAATAACAATGCAGCTTGTTTTATTTATTGTGTATTATATTTTCAATCTTTTTTATGTGATTCAGCTCATTTGATCATATATTATCTGATTGGTTTTTTGTTACTTTGTAGTTCCTAGTTGTGCAAAAGAAATATCGAGGGACTCGGAACAATGGCTGTATGTATTCACTGGTCCATTAAATCACTATATAAGTATGTGGTATTCCCAAATCATTCACTATTTGTTTTTGCTACTATTATCTTCCTAAAGTGGCATTTACTTACACTTGATTGTTAGTAATTTAATTGAAGCAAATAACAATCAAACAAACTTTACCCTACTTAATCAAAAATTCGTTTAATTTATCAATGGTTTGGATGCTATCAAAAGCAGCATTTACGGACCTTAAATTAACAAATGAGAAAGCAATGAAGAGCAAACTTCTTTACTACACAAAAGCATCTGTTGCAGGTGTATAATTATTGTGAAATTTCAAATGATTTTGTCCTGGGCATTATAAGATTACACTTCCCATGAATGATGAATATACTTTAACCACAAGCGTAAATCAATTGATTAAAGCAGCCTTTATTGTAAGTGTGAAGAAATCTCCAAAAATCATATTGTTTATTCATTGCTTGGTTTCTAGTTCAAGAATGATAGTGGTAATTGTGAATGGAGCATCCATCGGAACACATTTAGATTGACGATAGAACGATTGGGTGAATTTGTGAGAAAGCTTTCTAGAGCAAAAACGAATAAACAGTAAAAGCAAAATTAATCAATTTGATTGACAATTGGTTCACAACAAAACGCCTCAAAACGCCAATCTCATTAGAAAGGTATGTTCGTGTCTGCAACCTCATACGCTAAATTTAACAGACTGTAAACAAGAACACATAAAAAAAGGGTACGAATCACAACTCCTTCCTCACTATGCTTAGGATTTGTCACGCCGTGCCCCGTCTAGAACGTTTTCCAAATGACAAAGCACTCGAACCTGCTTCACTGGAAAGCATAATAGCATACAATTATTCACCCAACACGAGCAAACGACAGCTGGGGGGGGGGTGTACCACAGCAGGTCATGTACCGGTTGTTTAAGCCTTTGCCATTTCCCTCAACCGAAAACCTTGATTACTCGATAATTATTCCACCGGAACAGCCCCATTCCGCTCGTCCCTTTGCCTGGTGCGAAAACAACCTGCTGCTGCTGCTGGCATAGCAATACACCCGTCGTTTACCTTCTACCCTCAGCGTTCCGCAACCGTCTCCGCCTGCCTATAACTATAAAATTTTATGAAAAACGAAAATCATAATTAATCGCCCTCGTTACCCTCGCCTTTGTGCTGGCCAGTTCCGAAACAGCTGCACCACACTATACGAGCATTTTTATATTCAGCTTGGTGTAAGCATGTCTCTCACCGTTTCAGGCTGGGAAAAGCATAAGGCACACGCATGCTGCCGGCAGGGCGGAGACACGCGACCATTCTACTCGTCTGGCAAGCAGGGGAAAGTATTTTCCATTTCGTGCATGCGGGCAGGAAGGAGAGCCGACCCCATTTCCCGGGCATTGCTGGCGATTGGAGCACTTTCATTTTATTCACTGAATATTTCCATTCAACCGTTACCGGTTATAATTGTTGTAATCCCGTGCTGATAGCGACATTCTTGCACAGATAGCGAAACATGTGCGAGCGAAGGGGTGAGAGAACGTTACCGGGCCGGGAACAAACGCTAAGGGAGACGACCGAAACGGGACCATTTTCTGGCGCCAGCATGACACTTCGATGGCGTCATTTGGCACCGAATCCGAGCGAGAAGCAGGCAAGACGGGCGAAAAAATCCATGGGAGGGGGAACGAAGCGAGCAAAAACTTTTTACATGCCACCATTTATCGCCCATGCTTCCACACACACACTTTCTAGTGCGCCTTTCCGGTCCCGTCCGCTCGCGTTTGCCTTTCTTCCTTTTGGTGGTGTGGAAAAAATTGTTTTCACAGCGCCGAGGAATGATAGGAGCTCACGATAAAGTGAGTGAGCGAGAGAGAATCACGGGGAGCGAGAAAAAAAGTGGGCGAAAATAATTAAAAGACGAGCAAACAGTCTATCTGGGTGCTGCTTTCGGCGGAAGTACTGGAAGGCGCACTGCTATCCCCAGCTACTACCACCGCCGATGGTGGCGGGAAAAGCGAGAAAAAAGAAACTGTTGGAAAACACCTTTGTTAGGTTACAATTATCTTTCGCCACTCGTTATGAAGACGTGTGAGCATAATGGCTCCTGGTTGCTGGTGTACTTTTCCGTTTTTCCTCGCCGGGCAAATGGGCGGGCAAAAGCTTTCCTTTCTTCCGTCACCGTCAACACGTGGCCTACCAGCTTAACGGTAAGTGCCAGCCGTTGCAATAATATCGACTTTTGTGAAAGGATTTTCCTGTTGCCGGCTGCCCGGGACCGGCTGCCGTCTTTGCCCGCTGCAATTATGCACGAAATGGAATCTTTAATGTGGCGGGCAGTTTGGGCCAGGGGTTGGACCACTTTGGAGGGTTCATTCTGTGCAAACTGTGGGATGCTTAGGTGCATGATGATGATTTGCCAGACAGTAATGGAATTTGCTGATACGGAAGCGGGTCCTTTGGTGGTTCACTGCTTTTTACATTTTAACGTTGAATTTGCATATCAAATAGCGCTTTTGGTGCATTATCGTGTAGTGTTAGTGTGTGGTGCTTGAAAGCATTCAAGGTCCTGCTTCTTATATAAGGTGTAGTAATTATTAGTTTATTAAGTGATTGTAGAATTTTAAAAAAGAGTTTGTTTAGTTTCGATAATATTTTCACACCACGATCAAATGTCTTTGATTTCCGTGTTTTAATTTTGAAATAAAATAGCATTGTTTTATAATTCAGTAACACTAGAAGTTAAAATACACGAAAAACAAAAGAACGTGTAGTGGTTGTTTGATTCATTTTAAAGATGTGTTCAAGCTTTAGAATAAAACAAAATTTTTGCCATCAAAAATTTTATTTTTAGTAACTAGATCTTTAAAAGATAACCACAGGTGCCATTGTTCCCCCATTTTCGTAACATTTATTGAGGCATTGGAAGAGATCGCCTGCAACTCATGCTCTTTATCATGATAAAATATAAGCTGCTTGCGTTTCCCTAGAGGGAAAATTTGAGCATTTTTGAAATTCAGTTCTTGCTTGCTTCATGTTTTCAAATTCAGTTGCCATGATCAAGTCCCATGCATTTTCTCTCGTAAATGCTGTTAAACATTCCAAAAGTACCCTTTATTTTTTATAGAACCTTAAATGATAAAGTTCACTTGACATTTTTCTGGTCGTTTAAGAACGGCTAGAGCAGAAGATGCCAACAGATGCACTTGTGCAAGCTCACGGACCCAACGGGGTGTCGGAATCGAAATCGGTATGTTGCTTGAGAGGGGTTTTTGTTCATTAATCAAATGGAGTTTTTCTCTGTCTCTCTCCTGTTGAAATAACCTAACATCTGAACAACGTAGAGGGTAAACATGATGAAGGAATATGGCGTAGACAGTTTCAAAAATAGTTATGTAAAAATATTTTCAACGAAATCCTAGGAGCTACAACAATTATAGACCAAATTGAATTTTGAAACTAAATTTGTTTGCATAACAAATCAATAAAAAGCACTGAGCAAAAAAATTCTTCGCAGTCTACAACTTTTACAAAGCCCGAAACAACAAGCTCCGTCTAAAAACAACCGGTAAAATGTGTAAAAAAGTTTAGCAATATGCTGCTCGCTATTCAGTCTTCCAGACGCCATAAGTCTACCCGGTTTGCTGACGAACGTTCACTGAAACGGCACATTAAAACATACTCCCAAACAACATATTGCAACAAAGGACAGGCAAAACAACAACCGAAACACCCGAAGCGAAGATCCGAGTAATTCCACGTACTGCTCAAACTGCCATAATTTAAGCCGTGCCATTGAATTGTAAGCATTCCCATCGCACCGCAAACTCCCACTTCGGGGACGCAAATTTCTAATCGCTTGAGCTAAATCCTTTAATGCTCGCTGGCGTTTGGCGCACTCCTGCACCGGCACCCACCCCCGCCAAGGTTTTGCACGCGGGACGGCATAATTTAGTGCGATCTTTTATGGTATTGTAAGAAAATTTACAGCTTTATTATGAGCGCCCCGGTGCGTTACGCTTTACGGTAGATTTGTGGAGAAGCTTTATGGACTGGCTGCCGTTCTACTGCTCAAGCCCTGCGTCGTCCTCGCCCGCGACGAGCTGTAAATGGTACGTGGTGCGCTGACAGTACATTTTTCGATGTCCCTTTCTATCGTTCGCTTTTCCCTCAAGGACGTAAAGTTGTTTAAACAAAACCGACAGCCAATCAGCGGTGAACCGCGTGTGTGAGTGTCGATGTGTGTGTGTGTGTGGAACATCCTTTTATGCACTTGTGCAAGCTCACGGACCCAACGGGAGGTCGGAATCGAAATCGGTATGTTGCTTGAGAGGGGTTTTTGTTCATTAATCAAATGGAGTTTTTCTCTGTCTCTCTCCTGTAGGAAATGCACCGGAGGTGAAATGTGATTGGTTGCATGTTGCCTTTGGCCGCCCTTGACAGATGAACGAAGTTAGTTGTTCTAGAGTTTGTGTGTGTGTTACATCTTTTGTATGTGTTTAAATTGAACCAGTGCCAGCAACAATGCCAGCGACCAGTGGAAGTTAGTGTTCTTACGGGTCAATGGATTTTGGAGGATACAGTGGGTTGTCCGATTGGATTAGTACTTCTATTGCCAGGTTCGATAGAACAGATCCAATGTGAAGTAAGATAGAAATAGCAAATGGAAGAGGTAAGGCGAGAAAATTTGAACAGCGTACAAGAACTTAATGAGATTGTTTGGTGAGGTAAGAACACATGCCAAGCGCAAATCAAGTGCCAAAAAGTTTGCTCCATTGTATGTTTCCAGCAGAAAATAAGTCCGAAGGTGTTGCTTATATTTAATTCGATTTGTTCCTTACTTAGAAAAATATATACTTTTTCATGCACTCAAATACCTTTTATATTTATTTATTAAATCAAAAATCAGCTTTTGTTTTTACTGAATAATGTAACTAAGCCTTTACTGTATCAGGGTGAGAAACATTTAAATTGCTAGACTGCTACTCCCTTTCTTTGGTAAGCTGTGTGTAATGAAAGTCAAACATTTTATAAGTTTTTCTTCATTCCAAAATGTTTTTTTATTCAGTAGTAACGGCCAGGCCGTATTGCTATTCCAAATTTTTTATCATTTAGTCTTTTTCATTAATTTTAAATAAAGCAAGATACGAAAACTTTTTCAATAAATTAAAAAAATTAAGTGTTACCAAATGAAACACTCTTAGCTCTGAAATAACTGTTCTAAGCGAGAGTAACATATAACGTTATTGAGCTATAAAAATATTGATACCTTGTTAATAAAACTCATTACAGAATCTTGTTCAACTATTCGTTCAACACATTCATTAATTTAAATAAAATTAGGCACAATTTCGCACAACTTACCTACTTTGTGGACTTTAATTGCTATCAACTACTAGGCGTCTCCATTGTCATAACTTGAATGAGTAGAGAGTAGTAATAGAAACAACCACTTTCAAGCGCAATTAAACTAAAAGTTTACAGGTTTTCAAAATAAGGTTTAGGTTGAATTTTAATACTGGAGAATTTTCAATACAATCTTCAATTATCACAATAACTTTTCAAAAGTTAAATAACTTTCATTGAATCAAGTTTCCGCTCCGTTCAGCAACTCACTTAGTGCAATTTAACTGATCCTTTTTATAGAGACTTTGGCATTTGACTAACACTGTTTAGCGGTGCATGTTATCAGTTTGTTTCGAAAACATTTGCCGTTTCAGCATTCTATCAAATGGTGTTTTTAAACGAAAAACTTTTTATGATAAATATTTCTTATTTTTTATGTTTTCCTTTTAAAGCTACTGGAAAAGATGATCTGTTCTGTTCCCAAAACCGAACATTAAAGGATACTTTAGCAAATTGAAGCGTTATTCAGTCTTTGTACAGCATTTCTAATATCCTGGAAAAGGCTTAAATGAAAGAAAATAATGGTTATTAAACTAGTTAAAGCACTTTAATTAAACGTCCGCTCTTCCTGACAACAGTTAATTTTTCACGAGATACATAATTATTCATCAAGCTCGTTTTTATGCCTCTGCAACAAAATCTCTCCATTTTTCCTCTCCAAATGAAGAGCCTGTCGAAAAACTGTTCCCTGTACAAAAAGCCGCTTGTCAACGAGCCAAAAACTTTTCTTTGTTTTTTGTTCAACTACTTCGAAACAAAACCGAAAAATCGTACCGTGCCTCCCAAATGTCCTTGTTTTTCTTCCTTCTTTTTTTTTGCACCTTCTGGTACAATCCTAAGCGCTTGTAGCCAAACGTTATAGAAACTTGCAAAAAATCTAAAGATGAAAGAAGTAATGAATTTTTAACAAGAGCCGACACGCTCCAGAGTTTAAAGACGAACGGTCCGTGCTTTTGCTCCAGTGTCCCGTCGTCGGAGCGACATTGTAGCTGGAAAATAAATATAATTCGACAGCCGACAAACAGCTACGGCACTTGACGGGAATGTGAACAGCATCTAGAGGGAGCGAGAGAGACAAAAGAGAAACCGAGTCAAGCTTTCGCATTCAAAGTAAACCTCCCGGAACGGACCCGGAACCCTAAACAGCTAACCGTGGTTGTTCCGAATCGTTGTTGCGTTCGGAATGTCTCCGTTTTCGTATTTATGCCGTCTCGCACTGTTTCGCGTTTCGCAGAAGAAGCAAAGGAAAGGGACTGCTAAACATCAAAAGGAAAAATTGTCCACCTAAGCTTTTATTTCTTTCTTTCATGCGTGTGTGCGTGTATACGTCCGTCCGTTTGTATATGTTTGGAAAGTTTTTTTTTTTCACGCTGTGTCTTACTCTTACTCCTATTTTATAATTTTCTAACCCTTGTCATGGGTAAACTGATGATAGGCCATCGATTTTCGGCCATCCAAAAGATGGTTTCTTGCACTGCATCGTCAACAGAAAATATTAAAGGAAGAAGGAAAAGAGGGCCAACAGTTTGACCAGCCTCCCCAAGGAAAATGAAAATGATTAACAAAATGAATGAAAGGTTTTTCAATGGAAGAGGCAACCCTATTGGGGGAGGGTTGGTGCTCTGTGTGGCAGGGGGCGTTGACTGGACACATCAAAGCAATGATCGGGTAAATTCAAGGGACCTTTTTTGTTCCATTAGCGTGTGTTGATTTGAAAACAAAAAAACAGAGGATGAACAGAACAGTGGCTGATTGCTTTTTGTTAAGCTTTAGCGTGCGACCAAATTTTGATTGGTGCATTTAATGGTATTGAAGCATATTGGGAAGATATTTTTTTATGGGTTTGTTAAAACATCAAACGCTTGCAGCCCTTGTAATTAATAATCACGTTTGAAAGGGGAAAATTTAAACAAAAAAAACTTTAG
This sequence comes from Anopheles epiroticus, assembly GCA_000349105.1. Lineage (NCBI taxonomy): Eukaryota > Metazoa > Arthropoda > Insecta > Diptera > Culicidae > Anopheles > Anopheles epiroticus. The sequence continues at coordinate 926,986 of KB671169.1, read as the reverse complement.
CTATATGACAGATAAAAATCATACTTTAAACCGTTGGAAGTAGAAGAATTTTTCAAAGCTTTAAAACTGCCATCGATATCGCCCTTCTCAATATGCAAATTCCACGCGGAGAGTGATTTGGTATTCACTGCAAATCCTTACAGAGATCAACCACCACACTAACATATCATCAAGCATCCGAACATGGGGTCAATCTCTTGCACCGCCTCCTCGTAACATCCACACTCCCACACACCCAGTCTTCCGAGATGTTCAAAAGTACCCTTTTTTTATCGACCACAGTCGAAAACCTCGGAGCAAAGTCTTTTTGGCTTCAATTTTCCACATGGTATCATTTCGTGCCAGCGCCCGGTTTTCCCATTTTCACGGCACGGGCCGCCTGGCCCCCGCATTCCGTCAGCAATTGCCAGTGACCATCCCGTCCCGCTGTGTGCGGCATGGGTGTCGGTGGAATATAATTCGACTGCCAAATCGCACCCCGCCCTTAGCCAGGACCGGCGGATGCTGACGCTCCACTCTGCACGCTTCGGTTGAATGATTCATTTCCATGAAATCGAATTTTCACTTAAAAAGGAAAGGCGATAAGCGAGCGAAGGATTCCAATTCGAAGCAGCATTGACGCTGTCCCCTGGTTCGATTTTTTTTTGCTATTTTGTGGGAGAGATTTTTAGAGAGGAAGGTGGGCGAAAGAATTGCGGGAAAAGAAAAGCAATAGAACGAAGCTGAGCTGGCAAGCACATCGACATTTTTTCGGATGGTTTATTCCCAACAGCTGGCCGACAGCGAACCAAGAATCAGCAGGTCAGTTTCAAACGGTGCAAATGCTTCCTGGGTTGCATTATGCTCGCCCACCTTCCTACCTACTGATGGGGCGAGCGGAGGTCTAACAATCAGACAAGGTCAGTCTAAGTGAGGAGGGTAGATTACGTTGGCGTTTTTTTCTTCTCCTCGATGCCACCGTTCAGCAAACGAACATTCATCGTTAGCCAACGATTTGGTGGTTGCGTGGAAGGAGTTCAAATGCAAACGGAAAACCCTTGATAAGAGGTTTAATTTAGCTGACGTGACCAATCCACCGTTTAGAGATTTGGTGAACACGGAAATGAGCAAGCACGGACTGGAAAGCAGTTAAGCACACAGCAAATCGTTTTTGGGCAAATAGCTAGGTCTGGTATGTGACTGAATTAAAACCACGTAATATTAATGCCAAGTGGCAATTTTGCTCATCTATTACAAAGCTCAACGTTGTGCAATTATCATTTGAATTGGTTGCTTGCATGAGAGATTAGCTATCCTGCTCTATGCAGTCGAGTCGAGGTCCTTAGATAGGTTATTTTAAAATCCTTTACTAAGGCCTTATAATATAGGAATCTGCATATAATTTGGCATGTTTCAAGCTTAAAGCCTTTAAGCTCAAATTGCTTTTGAATATTAAAATTAAAATGTGTTTGAAGATCAAGCTAGCCTTTGTGTTCCCTTTTACTAGTTTATATAATGTATATTTAAAATATAAAAAATAAACTTGTTTAGGATCACACAAGATGTTTCATCATACTACTTGAAAAATGGAACTGTTTTAATAAATAGGTGCTTTTTGCATACCGTTATTCGGTTCTTAGAAGAAATGAGTTTTTCTTCTAAATATTTAAAGTACTCAATTTAAATGCTTGATTGTTTTTTTTATTTAATTTTATTTCTTAAAATAAAAAACAACAATAAATTGTGATACAAAAGAAATCATTTCTCTTTTTTTTAATCTAAACATGGTAAAATATTGTGCTCAGCTTGGCACGATATGACAGCCTCAAGAAAGAAAATCATACATACCAAGAAACTATCTACAATAAATACCCAAAAATAAAATACTATAATATTCAAGCAAGGCAGCAGCACGTGCGGGGCAGCAGCAGAATACTATAAATCGCATCGACAAAAACCGAACGACAATCGTTGAAAGTTAGCGCACGCTGTTTGCTAGCTGGATTAATTCAACCCTCCTTTTCCCTGCACAGAAAGCTCCCCAGCGTAGCTTTCACTCGAACGAAATCGGCACACGCTATACCGACACTCTTTGTAAAGCGGTAAACGCGGCAACATAAAAAGCGAACGGGCGCATAAAAGAGACGATAAAAGGAAAAACACACTTGCCCCTTTCCTTTTACCAACAAAAAAAAAAAAAAACAAACCCCGGGCAACAGCTGGAGACCTGTAAAGGGCATATAAAAGAACGAGAAGCCTTGATGCAAGAATGCGCTCTCGCACGCTAAATACAATCCCAAATCCGAAAGGCAACTGAAGCTGGGTTGAATGAAATCCATAAAATGAGGAAGCAAACAAAACAAAACAAAAAACAACGACGGGACAAAATAAATCCTTCCACTCGGGCGCCCACCTCACCAACATCCCCTTCGGGGCTTCACGTGTGGCCAAGTTTTATCTCGATTGCCATAATATTCGGCAGATAAATAAAAGGGAAAAATGTTAAATCATCGAAATTGCAGTTATTGCGGACGATAAAAACGCGCTGTCCCGGTGGCTGGTTTTAGTGGAACAGTTTTGCCAGAGAGAGAGAGAAAGAGAGAGAGAGAGAAAGGGAGGGAGAGAGTACAGAGAGAAAGGATACGGTGCATGGCATCGTTGTGCACGTGTGGCCTTGCTGGAGTAGCCGAAGCTGCCAGCAGACAACGATCAACACCGGGCGCAATAGCATATCACCGACACGCAGCGAGCAGGGAGATGGATGCATTAGACATTAGAAGTGCACGAAGCGAGAACGAGGGTTATCGCTTTTCCCTGCGCGCGGCTCGGTTCGGACGTGGACGATTTTCTCCACCATAAACTGCAGCGCACAATGCAGGGGACGGTGGAACGGGGGAGCATTCGCCAATTCACGACGCCACTGAGGTCAGAAAGTGCAACCGACTGCAGTATAAAATGGTGGCATATGAACCGGTCCCTTTTGTGTGTGTCTGTGTGTGTGTGTGTGTATGGTGCACTGTGTGAGCGTGTGCTTTCGCAAAGCTTTGTGTGTGCAGCGGCTGCTTCAAGCCGAACGAACACAACTTCAATAAAAAGCCATAATTTTTGCCCCAAACACGCTTTTCCCTTTCATGTTTTGCGGATGGTCAGAGGGGAACGGGGTTTTGGAATGGAGAGCTTTTGTGCTGTGGGTGGGCAAGTAGTTTGGTACGCCAGTGAGAGCGCTTTTCGCTTCTCTTGCATCTGCCGTTCATTGGATATTTAATGGACGAGTGTTTCGCGGTGCCGACAGGGAGTGCAAAGCGTTCTTGGTGCCGTGGTCCGTAAACCACGCAAGCAGCAGCAGAGGAGGTGGCAAAATGGGGAGTGGTGGAAAGATTGGTGGGTGGAAAAAAATGCGAACAGCAGCACTGGCTGATGATCGTCATGATGAGATGTGCCAGCGTAATGATAAAAGGGTTGTTGAGTGATTGTTGTGCAAAGTGTTGGCGCTGAAGACGGACGAAAATTGCCATACGCGTGCTGCGAAAGCAGCTTAGCTATTTTAACAAATTTGGAAGCATATTATAACAAGTTTGAAAGGGTTTTTTGCACAAGAACTGTCGGTAGAGAGTAAAGAACGAAAATAATAAAGATTTTTTTTTTATAAAATCGACGTTACTGGAAAGAAAATATTGACACTTTCGATTTATATTTATTTTTGAAACGAACCTTAACCAACAGACGCAATTTGTTGAGTTAATCGTGTTTTATACTAGCGCCATCTGATGGCAACTAGTAAAAGCTGTTAAAAATAAATAAGTTGCGCAATTCTAGTTTTCGTAGTAGTATAATCTGTTCACACCATTTTGAAATACGAACATAAGGCGAAATGGTCACAGATTTTGAATAAGGTATTTAATAGCTTTTTAAAGATTAATATTGCTTCTATCTGTAAAACGACTTCGCCAGTTACCGCCAGGAGGCGCTAGTGCAGATCCGGATGAGACTAGCCAATGTCTTGCCAATAGTATGCTGTCTCATTTTTCATGCCGTTAAAGTGTTTTTTATGACAATTCATAGAACTAAATTTTTATGTTTTTGATGCATCTGACATTCGCATAATTTGCTCATAGTAAAAGTTGCTCAATTTTATTATGTTTTGAAAGCAAAAATTCTTTTTCAATTTAAGTTTTAAAATACTTTACAACCAATTAGGTTGATATAATTCTATATTTTTTGTAATATATTTTTTCGTTGTTTATTTTTGTTTTGTTGTTCTTTTGTGTTTTTCTTACTCAAAACGTTCTATTTTAGTTTGAATATTCATGTTTTATTTAGATTTTTATCGTTTTTTTTCAATTTTGTTGTATCGTTTTGCTTAGAAAACTTTATTTTTAATGTGTCTTTTTGCTCAGCTGTCTTTTTTTTTTCTATTTTATAGCTATCTTTTATATAACTTATATATATATATATCTTTCGCTTGACCTTCCTTTTTCTACTTCCTTTGGAAAAAATAAGATTAGTTTCTTTGTGAATTTCTTCTATTTTCAATGATTTAATCAAATATTCTCTTTCGTTTTCCTTTGCATTATCACGCGTGTATATTGAAACAGCTGTTCGCATTATACTTTACATTAAATTAAATTTTTCAACGTCCTGCCTCAACAAACCATCCTCAACCCCCCCCCCCTCCCCCCTTGCTAGAAAGCTCCATTCCATTCCACCCGTTTTGCATTAATGAAAAGCTGTTCAGTTTGCAAATCCTTCCTTGTGCTCGCTGTCATGGTTCGTTACGCACCAGCCATGTACAGCCGCAACTAGCGCAGCTGCTGCTGCTGCCGTTTTGACCTTGACACCGTGCGTCCGCGGATTACGGCATTAGTTTTCCCGGCCGTCTATAAAATTCCATCACGAACAATCGTGCATCAATTATTGATGCGAGTGAAAACCAGCTAACGGCAGCAGCGGGAGCTTCTGCTGCGGGGAGTAAAAGCAATGGCTGCCAGAGCTTTCACCGCTTGCCCCGGTTTCGCCATCCCCGGGTGTGGCAAATAAACGAATGAATAAATAAACCATTCCGTCGAGGTTTTCGAGGGCGCAAACGAATGACGCTGACTGCTCCGTGCCGTCGTCCGCCTCTACCTTCGGTGGCCAAATATTTTAAACTACTCAACTCGGCGCACTCCAAGCACGATTTTCTCCAGTCGACCATCCCAAAGACGATTATGGAGGGTTTTCGGATGTTTTTGGGGGCTCTCTGTTTTCCTTCAACCAGCTTGAAGTGGCAATGTTGCCAGAGCAGTCGCCAAAGGACCGTCTCCTCCATGCTCGCACTCTGCCCGCCCCGTGGTGGTAACTTTCCCGTCGAAGGAATATTATTTCTGTATTTTGTGTGAGTGGTGTAGCTTGTGCAGCAGGCTTTGCAGTGTCGGTTGACTTACTTACCAGCCTTACCTGTGCTGGCAAACTGGCGCTTGGCACCGGGGACTCAAGCTAAATCCCAAATCATGCTCACTTTTATTTCACTTTAACATTCATTCCCAGATCGTTTGGAGCTTTGGCTCCGGTGGTCCACCGAGCGGAGAACGTCCAACAGCAGCAGCAGCAGCAGGCGAAGGCGAGCGCCATAACATTTGTTAGTTTAAAGGCTTTTTGGCAGCGCACCAGAAGCGTTTATGCATTTATGCATGCAGTCGGTTTAATGGAAACCTGCAGGCGTAACGTGAGCGCGGACTGCCTGTTTGCAAGTGAGTGCAATAGAGAGGCGTTTGGCAAAAAGAAACGGACGACGGCAACGAGAAGCGACCGTTCCGTACCTTTTTTTCCCCCAGCCAGCCGAATGTTTAGCCAAAGCTTGATTTTTTGTTTCTCTCGCCGTTCTGTTGTGCAGTGTACCTTTTTTCGCTGTGCCAAACAACTGCACCCACTTCCGGCACCCGATGAACTGCCGGTCGGATATCCTTTCCCCGTACTACAGTGTAGTGGTACAGTATGGACCAGTAGCAGGGGCTGTTTATCATAACTACTTCATTGTAGCGCCATGACAAACTATCCCTCCGCTGTAAGCCGGACAGACTGGTGAAAAAGGGGGAAAACAAACACGGACAAAATTGCAAGCATACACACAGCACTGTGAAAGTGCATCGGGCAAGCAGGAGGAAGGTGGAGTCGGGTTGTGCTAAAAATATGGAGTCTTAAGCCGGCGTGTGTGCTGCTATGCTGTTGATTTTTTAAATTTTTATACTTCGGCAGCAGCCGGCCGTGTTCGTGTTGCTGCTAGCTTCTGGTGTTGTCTAAAAACGGGAAGGGTGCTTTTCCAATCTAGAAATGATTTGTTTTTTTTTCTCTAGCTACAATGCTTTATGAAATTTGATTATCTTTCTCATGGAATTTTTAGCGCTGGTTATGTTTTTTTTTTGTTTTTCATAGTTTGTTCTTTAAAAGTACATTTTTTCCACAACAAAATTGTGAACCACACATTTACACTGGTTTCATTCAAACAAATTGTGTAAGCTAATGGAAAAAAGTTGGAAAAAATGATTTTTGTCTATACAAGCTTAGTGTACGATTCTTGGTTCATTTTTGGTGTTTTAAATGACCTAGTTTTAAGAGTTTTTAGAAAAAATCGTTGCTTTTTGAATAATATTAATAAAATTCTCAACAACTAAAATTCAGCCATAAATTGAAAATAAATTCTGTTTTATTCATTCAAATCATATACAGTTTTTTTTCTTATGTGTTTTACTCATTTTATTACCTACGTACATTGTGAAAGTATGTGTAATAATCTTTGCTCTGTGAAAACATTAATGAAAGCATGATTAAAAATTTCCAGAATTAATCCATCGAATAATTGTTCGCTACGCTATTTTTCACACATTATTTATAATCATTAATTTATGTCGCATCATTATGGATACCTGAAGGTATTTTTGGTGATAAAAAAACTTACAGAATAAGATTATTCTGATTTTTAAATTTTGAAATCTTTATATCGTTCGTTCATGTAGAGAAAAAAATCCTATGTAATTCCCATAAGGCTTAAATATTGTTTTAACTTCAATGGCTGTTTCTTCGGTGGTTTTTTTGCTGTGTTTTCAATTTAAAACGTGATGAAGCAACCAGACACTATTTCCTACCCATTTTGCACCCTCTTTAATGCAATTGTCGCTCCCGTATCCTAGTATCGGGGATTGTGATTATTACCATGAACGTCACAGCATGAGCATTTTCCTTCCCTCAACTAATGCCGACCTAACATTCGAACACCAGCCACTACTCCTAATGCGCCACATTCCACACCAATTCGCAATGCTCGTCCTTGAATACGATTATTCGATTAACCGAGTGCCGGTATTGATCGCTTCGCGTTCGTTTCTATTTTCAAAATGGAATTTTGATCCACCTATTTTCACTTCCTTTGCTGCTGCAGCCCAGAAAGCAGGGCACGGATAGTTGCAGATGGTTTTCATATTCCCAGCACGTGCACGGCCGCTTCCGTGGGGGGGGGGGGGCGGGGCGGGAACACCAGACGTACGACATTGGCCTTCTTTTTTACGCTTTTCCGCTCAAACAGGACGCAATGAGGGGAGAGAAGGAGAAACTCATCCCAATCTGCGACAGTCGATTATCTCAGGGACAGCCGATAAAGTAAATTATAATACAACCAGTTCATGACCGACTTACTAATAAATGCTCTTAGCATTGTCAAGCACACTCTCATGCCATTGCTCTATCAAGGGGGGGGGGGGTGAAGTCAGCAAGCTGGGTGGAGACGATTCATAAGAAGCTAAAAGCGCGCAGAAAATCCTTTTCCCCGTCTTTCTCGAGCTAACACAGCATAAAATGTCGGCTGGCATAAAGCATGCGATCAAAAGTCTTTTAACCGCAGAAAACCATTAAGCTTTGGGTCCAGTGTGTGTGCGTGTGTAGCGGGGTTTCAAATTGCTTCAAAAGTAAGTCAAGCCAAAAAAACTTTACCCAAGTACGCATGGGTAACGATGCTAAGATCCAGCCGATCGGGCAATGGGAGTTTTTCATTCTCGACGGGTCCGGGTCCGTTCCGATTTCAACCAATTACCATACCAGCGGCGAGATGCTCATAAATCCAAAAACTAGAAAAACCAATTAAGTCAAAAAGGCATAATTCATCGTGTGTGTAGCTTCATTTATTTTTGAGAGCAAAACTTCATACCCTCACATTTTATGTTGTCCGGAAGGTGCATGGGGATACTACAATGCCCGGTAACAACCCGGTGGAAGAAAAATCGTCCATAGAGCTTTGGAAAACTTTCCCAAAATCACACACGCTCCGGGTATCCTCTCCGGGCATGCTTGGCCAGGATTTCCTGGGAGCAATCTAATTCGGGGAAGCAAAACTCCGTTGGCTTAAAATATATGGATGAGGCTCTTCCCTCGATGGAGCCAGGAGAGCAATCGGTATGTCCGGCATATTTCCCAGAAGCTTGTAGTTTGATCCCGTGTAGAAAACTAGTCCCGATGCTCATGTGTAGCAGCAATATACTGAAGAAGAAAAAAAAGAGAGAGAGCGAACCAGCGAATAATATATTGGCGGACAGCAAATGGACCGGTGAGCCCGGTGTGCTTAATGAGTGTAGCATTTGGTCAGCATTTGGATGGGAGCCCATTTTTGGACGATTTTTTTCTCCTTCTTCCTATGCTATGTGAGTGAAACGAACACCACACACTGCCCTAACCACTAGTAACCTTTTGCGCTTTAACTCGCAACGTTGCAGGGTCAACGGTAAGTTTCGGAAGCAAAGGATTTATGGTCATATTATGGATTTATAATAGACCAAAAATTATTTGAATCAGTTTTTCACCTACACAGTCCAGTAGCGAGAAATGTGTTCCCCGGTCCGGGATTTATACGCTTAGCCAATGGAGAGAGGAGAGAGCAATGAAGGGCGAGGAAGCTTAAGCTGAACTGCCCCTATTTCTAGTTACTTGGGTGCCGGTCGCCGGTATGACATGCAGGTGGGATTATGCGAATTTATGGTTGCTAGTGGTTTGATTCGGGATCCATCGACCGCAACCTGTTCAGAATACCCTCACAAACACACATAGCAACCAGGCCATCCCGGTCGTCAGTAACACAAGCGTTCACACCGAATTCTATATATTGACGCAGCGTGTAGTAATTGAAATGCAAAATCATTAGCACGTCCAGTAATGACCTGTGTGGTTGGCTCTCTCAAAGGAGGAGGCGGGGCTAGGCGCAGGATGGAACAGCCCTTTTTGCGGACGGCTTAGCAAAATAGTTGCCTTTGCGTTAATTACGCCCGGGCCCTGCTCGCAACCATGGTTTTGATCGTAGCTGTTACATTTATCACCCGTTGGATTAGTGATGTAGTGGATGGGGAAGAACTTGGGACGAGAAGCTGGAGGTTAGTAGAAGTTAGCGTGGTTCTGATGGATAACTGGAACTGGAATGGAACAATAGGACTGATTTTTGATGGCTGCTAAACGGTTTAATATTATTTTTGGTTTTATTATTATTCGATCCTAAATTCAGTGCAAAACCTGTATACCTATACTTTCATCTTTTGATTTTACTGGTCATAATAATTACGGGAGAAAATAATTACAAAACCTAGGAAAAACAAATTCAACACTACGATCTTTTGGCTGCGCAGTTTTGAAAATCGTTTAAAAGTTTGTGCCAACTGTCAGAAAGGAGCACAAGTTTACAACTCCAGATTAGCAATGGGTTCTCGGAACCGAATCCACGACTCCGAACCCTGCTGAGCAGCTTTACTCCGGAACCGGTTCCGTCATTATCAAACCTACGGCTCTGTGTGGAGCCACTCGGACGCCGTTGGAGCCGTTCGGAGTATTGCACCTACGTTCCGGAGCCGCTTCCGAAATTTGAGGAGTCATTTGGAAGCGATTCCGGTTTTTCCTCGAATTTGCCCATCCCTACTCAGGATCCAGCTGCTTATTAACGGCTCATGCACTCTTGCCTTAAGTGTGGTTGTTAAAAAAACCATCTGAACTTAAGAAGCTGGAACCATAATATGTAAAATGCTTACCCAACGCATTTGTGTCCTTAATATGCTAAATAAGTGCAATATGGCCTAAACATTTGTAGAGAAATAAAATACTTAATGCGTCAATACGTAATAAAATAATTAATACATTATCTTCTTCGTTTCTGATCAATTTTTGATCAATGATAAATAATGAGTAGATTTAATGTTTTAAGGTAAAGTTTTAAATTTTTCACAGCTAAAGTTAAACTTTTTCCGACATTACAATAAAGGCTCACGCAAAAAACAAGGCCTTTAGGGGAAATTTAAGTAAAAATAGTGCCCTTAACACGTTTTGAAATTTGGCAACTGATAATATCAATGAACTTTCAACTAACATTAATAGTGTCAAACACCTCCAACCTAGGTGCAAAAGTTTTTATTTTTAGTTCATTTTTGAGAATAATTTTACAAACCAGCGTTCGGTGAACAAACTTGGTCTGTTCCGTTCTGTTTCAAAATCTATTACCTATCACTAACGTCCAGCTTGATTTGTATCCTTCTCGGTATGAACCTTTTGATCGAGCCTGTTTCGCCCACTTTTGTACACACAAAAAATCTCGATCAACAACTTTGAAACTGAGAAGCATATCAAACCGAGAGATTTCAACCAAAAAATTCTAAATGAAAGAATAATCCTACCGATTCCAACTTTTTACAGCGTGCAATCATAAACTCTCCCACATTGCGCCGCGCTGACACGACACCGAGACTGATGCTGGACAAATGCACGAACACACCGTACTACACCGGCTTACGCTTGGGCCGCCGGGTGTAAGGCACAATAAAATTATAACTTTTATCATTAAAGTTGAGTTTTTAATTAGCGTACACAGGCGGTCGAAGGTGTTGCACGCCCGGAGACCGACCGTGCGATACTCAAACCGCTCATCCGACCGCTCCTGCCGCTTTGCTCGGTCCGGCTCAGGGTTCATAAATCCCGGGGCCGTGGCTAGCGTGTACAGCGGGCTGTCCCATGTAGCGCCCGAACCGTATGGGGTGCGCATTGAGCGGGGAGACGATGAGCAAACTTTAATTGGAAAATTTTCGGATTGAGTGACAATTATATCGCTGGCGGGTGAAATTGAGCACGAATTCGTCCCGGTTGTTGCTGGATGGCCATAAGCGGAGCACGCGTTTGGCATGCGTTTGGCGCACAACTTTCTCAACCATTGCAAATTGTGCTCATGAGTTGGTGTATGATTTTTTAATAAATTTGCTGCGGTGTTCTCACTTTGGATGGTTTGCTGTCATTTCGAAGTCGGAGTCGATTTAGTTGGAGATGGAGTATTAAATAGAAGATCTTGAATTTCGACGAGTGTTTGCAACTCTTCTGTCAACATTAATGACATTATTAGCGAAATCAAACATAAACATAAAATGTTACTTCAAACTCTACACACGTCTCGCTCTCGTTAACAGCTTGAAATGAAACTTCAGCGAAACTTTTAGACGTTTAAACCCCCTCCAAAGCTTATTGGAAGTGAGCGAAACGGGTCCTTTCTCCTTCCTCTTCCCAACAATGCTCGTAAGCTCTGCTCAACCTTTGCACTGCAAATACATCTAACGAGTGAAATGAATTTATCTTACAAGGGCACTGAAATGCCACGCTTGCTCATTTTGCAGCACGAAAATTTATTCGCTTGCTACCGGTCTAGGCATCCACAAAACACCAGGTGAGAGCCGTGTTCGTTCGCAAAGAAATACTTCCCCCGGGCGGTCCAATCTCCCACACCCCATACAAAGGGCAATTAATTACGTGCCCTTTTACGGTATTTTTCGTTAAGCGAGAAGCAAAATTATTTCGAAAATGTCGAAAGCCACTCACACAAACACACACACATACGCGTTGCAGCAAATTTGGGTCGGTTGCAAGTGGTGCATGCCAAGTTCAAGCCTGCAATAAATATGCTCAACACGGCAGGAGTACGGCCCCATTAGGAAGGATTATTTCGCCCTTTCTGCTACCCGGGCAGTGGGCTGGGTTTGTTGCGCTCCACGCGAAAGCTTGATCGATTGCTGGGAGGGCAAGCCCTCGCGTCTTTACAGGCAGCGTAGGGCAAGAAGAAGAAGAAAGTTTCAAGAGCGTCGTTAGGATTCGGGCAAAGTATTGCAAGTCGGTTGATAGGGTGCACCATATTGACGGTAAATTATTGGTCGATGCCAGATTGGCCAAGTTTTGAATGAGAACGGGTGGAGCGAAACTCACGTAGCTTTTAAAATGTGTTGAATTCGTAGAAAGTTTAAAATGCTTAAGAATTTCCTTTTTTTTTTTTGTTTACCTACTCTGAAAATATTGACATTAAAACTATAAATGTTAAGATTCAAACTATCACGATGCAACACGCGATATGCTGTTGGTGAAATGACGAAAAGCTTCAAGCTTTATTATTGTGATCATAACTTTATCTTGTGTTGCTAGGATAAGTTTAATTATAAAGTCTTCTGTGCTTCAATGTTCAAATAAATTCAGCTTTTAAGTGTTAAATTGAGAGATTTTTACTTAAGCGTTTGATGCTGATAACTGCTTATGTACTGCTTACTTTTGCTTATTTTTTTATTTGATAGCTGCTAATTAACCATCTGTAGTGCTTGATAAATTTATAAGTGTTTTATTTGAGGCGTTTTTAAGCATTTCAATTAGCAAATTTGCCACTTTCCTGTGCTGGTCAATTATTCAATTTTGGGAAAATAATTTATTTATAAGTAAGTATATAAAGATTTTCTCACTTGATAAAATATACAACCGTGAAGATAATATTTGTCCTAAGGACTAAAACAGCGGTTGAATGTAGAAACAGCAGCAAAATTCAAATGTTTTATAAAGTTGAATGAGTTGATGCGCTACTAACAGCTTCAATTAAACGCCAGCTTCATTTTTGAAAATAACAAAAAATACATGTTTGAGTAGTTTATCTTTAAGTCAATTATACTGAGTTTTTAACAACCAGTCCACTCCTGCTTTCAGTTTCATTCCCATAAAGAGTTCGTTTGATTATTTTGGAATATAGAGTACGGCATGTCATTAAAATTTTCCCTCATCAATATTTTTAATGCCAACGGCACCCAGTTGTAAAGCAGTTTTGTTTTTTTTCCTAGATATTATTGAAATCGATATTGTATGTTCAATGTTTGCATAAAGAAACTGATTTACTCTATGTTCAGAGAAAAATATTCTATTCTGCTTTATTTCATCTGTTCACCGGTACAGACAACAACAGAAAAGTATTGATTTATTGTTTGAGCCATCACATAATGATAATGATAATGATGATCATAATGTAATGATGATCATAATGATCATAATGTAATATGAGTAACCAATTAACAAATTTGTACCATTTTTTGGAAAACATTAAATAAAAACACTGAATTTATGTGTTACACAAAATTTATTTCACGACGAGCTTACATTTCAGTTCTTTCTTATCCCGTGTTCGTATTGACAAGGATAGTTTTAACGAGTAAAATAACTATAACATATAATGTTGCTGCTGTTGCTCACACGCGTATTGGTTGAATCCATTGCTCAAGCACGGTTAAGGCGCGAATTGCCAAACTCTACCGCCGACTTCCACGGTTCGTCTTCCGACGACTGGTCGAAGTAGAACGCCGTCTGTGCATTGCGCTGTTGTATCACTGCCGATAGTTTGTCTGCGTTGAGAGCGCGCAAACACCAGTACAGATCGTCCGCCACCTGGCACTGGCCCAGCTCGCTAGCCTTCACCCCGAACCCCTCGAAATCGCGTATAATCTCTGCAACCTGCGAGCAGATAGAAGTCACCAAACGTTAGCGAAACCTTTCGTACCACTGATAACTAAGGGTACAGCCACTTACATTCACGCTACCCTCCTCGGTGATCCACCGGAACCCGTGAAAAACGCACTCGATGGCGGTCCGGTTCGGACAGGGCCGCTGCTCCTCCTCAGCCCACACAAACCCGTACCGCTTCTCGCAGTAATCCACAAAGCTCTGGCCGATCTGCTTGACGCGCGAGCCGAGGCGCTTGTACGTGACCAGGATCTTGCGCAGATCCCCATGGAAGATGTCCAGTATGTGCTCCTGGTGCACCGCGTAGAACGGTGCGTACTTGGCAAACACGGTCGCACACTCGTTGTCGGGCAGTTCTCCGGTGAGCAGCCGGGCCGCATCACCGTACAGCGGCCGGATGTCGTCCGACTCGGGATCGTCGTGGAACGCGCGTGCCTGCTGCTCGAACCTCTCCGGCACGAACTGCCGCCGGGCGGGATCGTACAGCCGCAGATCCTCGCTGACACACTTCACGTAGCACTGGCTCTCGGGCGACTGGTCCGGCTGCCACATCACCCAGCGGATCTTCATCTCGATGCTGGCGGACGAGTCGTTCAGGCAGCGAACGTACGCGTACAGCGTTTGCTCGGGTGTACGCGGTTGCCAAACTGCCGGGCGGTTCGCGGTTTCAGCGGAGCGGATCAGTGGACATTGCGTTTCCAGCGGGCTCCCGCTAACCACGAGCGCTAGCAACAGGACAACACCGAAGGTAATAACACTTTCTAACGCGACCGTCACCATCGTACCGGACTGTCAACGACGACAATACGCCACTTGCATCTGATCAAACGAACGGGCGGAGAGCGACTGACGTCGTGGGGTTTCTTCGCGGGCTGGTGGCCAGTGCAGCCGTCCCGAAGCGCTCGTGGGATAGCCCCAGTTGCCCCGGGGCGCTGCTTATCAAGCCGATCCCCTGCACAAGCGAACCGACAGCTCAATTTCTTTCTTCTTCACCGCTCAATCGCCAGAGCAGATGATTAACTCTAATCTTTGCGAGACGATACCGCTCGGGTATGCTCTGATTCTCGCCATATAAATAGCGCAACCCCTTTCAGCGGTGCTACAAACATCCACATCGTCCATCTTTCGTTTCTTCCCGCGACCGTCCAACAAAATCTCTCCGGCCACACCGTTCCCATCCCGGCAGCGCGATTGACGGACGCCGGTACGGAAATGCCGGTACCGCGAAGCAGCGATTGCATTCAGCTCGCCCGGGCCTTTCCTTTACGTATCGCTGCGCTGCTAGAGCACTGGAACCTCGTGTTCAGCTGCTGATAAAGACAGCCATTCTGTTGGTTTCGCTTGCTGCAGCGTATTCACTGCGATTGCCCGTGATTGCTCGACTGATCGTGCTGTGTTTGGGTGTTTGGCTTGGGACCCGGCATCCGGCTCCCAAGGGAGGACTGTTGCCTTCGCGTGGACAACGTGAAGTGCATAAGCATATAAATCAATAGCGTCAGCTTCGTACGGACACACACAGGCGCAGCATTAAATTTTCAACCCAACCCAATCAACTGGACGGTGACGCTACACCCTGGAAAGGAAAGGGTAATCTGAAAGCGATGCACTTTCAAATAAAACCAGACCCAAACACACGGCAACACAAACACGCTCACTTACTTTCTGGGTGTGGTGGATTAGAAAACTTCTGGAATGGTGTCACTGCAGGGAGATCTTGCACAAAATGTCATCCCAGAAACGGGAGATCCTCCGCGACAGACGAGCTGGGCTGAGCCGCCGTTCAGCACCGGCAAGGGGATGGGCTGGACAAATGTGGCTCGGGAAATGTGGCACGATGATTGATGAGATGATTGTTGGCGATAGGCGTTGCACTGGTTTACGGTGGTTGCACCAGTGCGGTGACGATGCATCTTTGCCCTAGAGAAAGTGATGCACTGTTTTGGAAGCGTAATCTATATTTTGAATTGACGAACTGTTTAGTTGGTAAGTTGGTGAGCAAACGCGATGGTTGAGTTAAATATTTTCATTGCAAACCGTTTTCTATGGGAGGAGTTTTGTTGCTCAAACATTTTTGAGGAACTGACTTTTTATTTTAATTTTTTCAGTCATCAATTTATCTCATGTTTTACTTTTTATTGTGTAAAATTGATATTAAGAATCTAAAGTCAACCTTCAAGTGTATGCGTATGGAATACTTCAATTTCAAATATAAGTTCAACCAATATTGTTCATTACTTAGATTTGCCCTAATCGAATCAATGAGTTCTATACCAATTGTTAGGAACCTATTCAACGAATTTTGCTATTGTGTGGCCATTAAAGCTCTGTTCTGCTCTCTTGTTCGACCCTCTTGTCTTCGACCAGTTCTCAAATACTGCTGTTTGGTTGCGGGCTTTGCTGGGAGAGACAGTTGTTCTGTAAGTCTTAGATTGTGATCAACAAGAGATCAACAAGAGATCACACTTGTTGCGACATAGCTATGTTAATGCGGATGCTGCGAAGATAGCACACACTACACAAGAAACTTGATCTTTTGTTATATTATCAATTATCAATTATCTTTTGTTATATTATCTTTTATCCCGTTGTAAAAAAGTTCAAATCTTTGTATCCCAGGAACCAGGAATCATTAAGTTAATTTTCTCTTTCGTTTCACCGGAAAGATAACATCGCAAGAATATGATGTTATGTTAGTAACAAATAATAAATAACCCTTGATTACCCCATTGAAAAAAAGTTCAATTGTTGTTTGTACCACTCCACCACATCTACAGCCTGTTTAACATTAAGTCAATTATAACTTGTTTACACTTGTATAACTTGTCTAGAAACATCATTCGAATCACGAAATTTATGAATTGCTTCTTGCTATCGGGCTCATGTGGAATCAAGTTTACTAATGAATGTTATGCGCTTCACATTGGAATACATCTATGAAATTGATGGAATAGAACTTATGGAGCTTAAGAAAACTTAAAATTAAGATAATTAGGAAGTTGTATTCAATGATAATATTTGTCGATCAAAATAATAATATTAGGTATTTATCCTCGAATCAGTTATTAATGAGAGAGTATTACATTTCCATAGCATTAAATTTAAGACCTTCATTTTGAAGAAAGTTTCAAAAACCAAGAATTTCCATATCTTTGATTTACACCATTCCTAAATGTCACCCTATAGCTTGTAATTAAAATTATCTTCGCGCTTTGACCAGAGTCGTTTCAACAGAAAACTCTTTGTCTTTTTCCGGAATAAAAATCCTTGTAGCAAACTTGTCTTACTCTCCCGCTGGGAAGATTTTCCAACCGTTAAACACAACCACTGACGAAAATGGCTAGCGTCCAGTGCAGACACTCCCCGGACGATTGTCCCGCTGTTTGGCCCTGCAAGCCCTCGCAATGATCTGAATTAGGGTGTCTAGCTCTTAAGAAGAAAGCTATAAAGAAAAACGCAAGAACACATAATTCCTAGGCTCTTGAAACCCGAAGAGTTCTGCTTTATTACCATCCCTCTCCCTTGTACGTTCACTGTGCCTACAAGAATCTATCGAAAGGACACAGCCAGTGGTCAGAAGCCGCCGGTAAGATCGAGACGTACACCATGAGCTGCCGGTGACGCCGTGTGCGAATGGTCATTAGAATAAATTTACATTTAACTCCCCCTCCCCAACCTCCGACGAACTTGAGAGATCGTTTCGGTAGGCTCTAGTGCCCCCCCCCCCCAAAAAGGCTATCCATAGGGGAGGGAGCTGTAGGTGAAAAACTTTCGCCGCTACTTTCCATCGCTTGTGGCGCCCCGTTACGGGCGCATGCAAATGAACACGAGGAAAGCCGCTCGCGCTAAGCCTCTTGGAAAAGTGGGTAGCCTCTGTACGCCCACCAAACACACACACACAGAGAATTGCCGAACAAAAAGAAACATTCTACCAGAGTAATGAGAGTCTAATGGGCTCCGGGCTGGCCCTCTTTTTTGTCTTCTGGTCCGGTGCACTGGTCTCAGCGGACTGGTCCTGCGGCACGTTGTTCACACCGTACATCGTAGGCTTTCACTGGTTGGGTATGGCAATACCGGCATGCAAGACAGAAAGAAAAAGTAGTAATCGTATTATTAGATTGATGATTGCCAACCTTCGGAACACTGCACACCACCCCGTGCGGGGCGTTCGAGGGGGCGGTTTTTTGGAGGCTGTGAAGTCGAATGGGGAGTAAAACTTTACCCACACCACCGCCCCGACCCCGACACCGTACCGATGGCTTAAAAGCATTATGAGTTATTTATGATGAGAGGAAATTGATTCCTTCCTCTTGGTCGCCCGAAACGGTTCACCTATAAAAAAAGGGAATGGGTCCGGCCCGGATGGGTTCTGCGGGTAAAGGGTCCTTCAGCAGGTTGGCACAAGTGCAACACGACCAGTACGGTACGGTGTTCCGCCGGCATTCGGGTTGGTGAAATGGTACGCAATCTTCTCGCCCGCATTGCTGCTAGCTGACTCTTCATCACACCGGGCTCTTTACACGAGAGCTTCGCTAAAAAGAAAACACTGACAGGCTCTTCCGAAGCTCTCATCGAACGTGTGCTCGGAGGGGGGGGGGAATAGGTGCACCTGAGGGATGATGCTGTCAGTCCTTCCTCCAACGCAACACTCCCTCACAGCCGTTCAAGTTAAACAGATTGTTTACGGGGAAACTCTTTTGGCTTAATTGAAATTTATAAAACTTTCCTCCCACTACACCTCTCTCTCTCAACTCCCTCTCTACCATTGGTAACCGGAGCTCGGTGCTTGAAAGCGTACAAAGGGGTGGGGCCTTAGTAAATGGAATCTTTGAATAAATTAATTTGGAATGTTCAAACTCTTTGCAGCAGCATTTGGAAAGTTCATCTCCGGCGTCCGCATCGGTCGCGCTGCTAGTGGTCAGCTGCAACTATTTAGCTGCAGTGCTTTCCCATCACGGTCCCATTTTGCTCGCCTACCCACAACAAGCAAATGGTCAAAATTTGGTTATAATTTGTGTAGCAACAGAAGCGGCTATGCTGCAGTCAACTTTCCGGACCATCATCATCTACCACAATGAGGGTGATGGTCCGTGCAGCATCTCTCTGATCTCCGAGTGGAACGCAAAACTTTCAAATACGTCATCAAGCATTGCAGCTGTACTGAAATGGAATGTGTTTCAAGCAATATTCTGAATTGCCTTTTTTTTGCTTTTCTCAGAATTGGCAAATTATTGCTGCAGCCATTCTAGTATCCATGGGGTTGGTTTGATCGGTTTACCGACCCATTTATTCAGCACAGTACACTTGAAGTTTGAGTAACCACTCATTTACCTAGCTCAAATCCGTCCCACCCGGGGTGCGTTTGCAGTGGAAGCACGGCACCAGAACTTTTCCATTATGTTTGAAAGCTTCAAAAAGCGCCAATAAATCGTATTTTTTACCCTTGGTGCTGTGGTGGAGGGGATGGATTATGAATATTAAATTACAGATAATTACTCAAAAGTTGGACCGAGTGCCATCATTCATCCGGTTGGAAGGACATTATTCAATAAGCTTAATGAGAGTCTACTCTTCTTCGCGTGTAATGCATCAGTCATCGAAAGTCCTTTAGGTTTTAGATATTGAATATCCAATTTTTCTCTGCTGGAATAAAGAGATTGAGGAGGTAGGCCATTTTTAAAAAGTTTGAATAACATATATTTTTTATGTTTTCTTACCGAAAAAAAATATTTGTTCAATGAATTTCATCTTTAAAATAATATGAAATCAGCTATATTTTGAACTAGTACTAAGATACCTTAAAAAGCACATATTTCATGAGAATCGTGGTTTAAAATGAAGTCATATTTAATTTTTTATTCACATTAGTGACTCATTTAAAAACAAAATACAAACGATATGGAAAGTAATAAAATGGTAATCAGTTGATGCATTGATCTTGCCTTGAACAATTTGATCTAACATTGATCGAAATTTGAAAACAGTTTTGCAGCATTACAAATTAAATGTATTTGCAAAGCAGCCATAATGCTCCTGTCCATGCATGAGAAACACTGCATGATTAACGCTCTAGTTTGTTAGAAAAATAATTCACATCGCTGCTGAACCGAAAATCCTTGCCAAAGCAATTTAGTTAAGGGTCCGTTCAGCGTTCCCCAAAAGCGATTATCAACTTTCAGCTTAGCAAAAACAAAACCTGACTAACGGCCACGTTCGGCCGCTGCTAAAGCCATTGTTCACGGCACCACGACTATTGCAAACCCCTGAAGACGCCATCCCTGCTCTATCTGCTTAAGAAAACATAAATGCCAAAAGCGTGATTGCATCAACCGCTTTACCACCGCCGTGAACCTGCTCCTCCTAAAACACGTTAACAAAACACACGTCGCCGAGGATGAGAAGGTTCCCGCCAAGAAGCAAAAAGGAGTGCCTGTGTGGGTGTGTGCCCTGCTCGACAGCTTAGTGTTTTCGTTTCGAGCTTAGGAAGATTACAAACAATCGGTTAAAGTAATTTCGTAACGCACCGTACCCGGGTGGGTTTGCTGCACGCTCGGGCCAAGAAATCGTTCCATGCCTCCTTTTGTGCGAAAAGCGGCCCCTCCAGGAAGTGGTTTTTAGTAATGAAGCACAAACGTTCATTATCGCGCAAACCTTCGGCGCGCGGTACAAAGGACACACTTCGGTGGTGCTTTGTGTGCAGCAGGAGCGGTGCACGTGAGAAGTTGTTTAGCATAAGCCTCTTACGCTCGATTTCGCACACACCCACACACACACAAAGTGTGAGGTAACGGACGGTAGTTTTGCTAAACACGGTGGTGTGTGCGCTTTCGGGTAAGGGTGAACGGTAGGAGGGACATAATTATGCACAACGCCGGTGCATGCTTCAAAGTGCACCACGTTTTCGTAACGCACAATTGCACTGCTAACGTTCAGTCGGTTGGCGTGGGCTCCCTTTCGATGAAATCCTGCGAGCAAACGAAATAAAAAAAAATGTAATCCCATACTCACTTAAACACGGACGGTGAAGCGAGCGGTACGATGTGCAGTCAAATGCAGCCTTAACCCGGTGTGCGGTGGCACCCTTCGTTTTCACTGAAGTAGTTTTTACAGGCATTTCATAATCATGAGCTGCGGGACAAGCTCCCGTTTTTTTTCTTCTATTGCCAGTTTCATTTCACACTCCCCACTTTCGTGCAACGTATCTTCACGTGACGGCGCATAAAAAGTGATAAAATTAATTCGTGCTTAGTGTCGGGTTTGTGTCTTTCTTTTAATTTCCTCCTCCCTTCAGTTTGAAACGACCAAAAGCATACGCTGCGGGAGGATTTAAGCGTCAGTTACAGTAAGCGAGCAAGCGAAAGTGCATCCGGCTGCCGGCGATGGGATGCTTTATCGCCCGGGCTAGCGCAAAACGGTAAGCTGTAGCACATCAAGCGCATAAGAAATACGCAATAAATTGGTACGAAACGCATGCCGTCGAGGCGGTGACGAGTGAGTGGGGGTAAAAAACATGAAATGCTGAATTACGTACGTAGTCAACTGCATCGCATTAAATGTGGTTCGCGGCGTAAGGCACATGCAACTGAGTTCGGATTTCAAAGCTATGTACGACCGCAAGGGAAGCACTCGCAAGCGTTAAGGGTAAGTGTTCTAATGCTGGCAGGATGGCTGAGCAAGGAACGCATCTGGAGAGGGTGTTAGTGTGTGTTTTTGTGGCATTACTTTCATGTTACGCACGGGAGTGCAAATCTTGCACTCCTATCGCGAGGGCACGTAAATTGTAATGACCCGTCACAAGGGGATGCTAGAATTTCTGTGAACTAACTTTTGGTGTAGTTTCATGAGGGTAGCATGAAACTCAAAATTGTCTAATTCACTTTAATTGTAGGACTTCTGTGGTGCAGTAATTTACTTTGCATTCTCGAATTTTAAAATCATTGCAACGAAACAATTTATCCTTAAAAGCATATGCATAGAAGTTTCACAATGCTGTGATACAAGATAACAAAAAACACTATGTATAAAACGAAGAGTGTTTCGAAATAAATATAAATTCGAAATTCGAGAAACTAATATGTTTCGAAACTATTGGGCAATAGTTTAAAAATCGTGTAAAACATTCGCTTATAGCGTAATGATTAAAGAACTTGAATAAAGAACACATTTAACTAAGAGTTTAATATTGTTATGCAATAACCTTGAAATCGGATGTGACTTCAAAACATTTCATTGGGATGTAGCACTAGATTATTTTCGAACATATATAATATCTTCTGCTTCTTTTAGTTTTCTTCTTCTGGCGTTGCATTACCATCACTTTTCCAGTCGTCAAACAATACAAAAATCCCTACCAAATTTATATAATTCTAAGAAAATCCAAGGCTTACGACTTGAATCAAACAAGACACGTCTATTGAACCAGTTTGATTTTTGCATCGGTCCTATACTCCCTTTTATCTGTGCTTCCCTTCACAGTCATAATAATTTGCATGCCTGGTAATTGCTCAATTATTGGTGAAATACGATTCAAGCAGCATGATATCTGTTCAAAATGATTTACTCAAATCGCTTGTCTATAATAGCGATTCCAGTAATGTTATGTTATTTATTTGTTACATTTAAAAAAAGGAAAGTTGCTGCAAATTATGTTATGAATAGATACAAGCTTTTTGAGGTTAAGAAATCCCAACAGCATGGATTCAATCAGAAGATTAATTCTTTTAGTTTAATTTTTAATTACTGTAATGAAATATCTTCTTACAACATCTACCAAAATGTTGTTTTTTTGTGGAGCAACAGCTAAGATATAAAACAAAACAGTGTTGTACCTTAAAAAAGTAATTTATTGTAAGAATATTCTCAAGAATATCATTTTCATTTTGAACCACCCCTTCAATTTCAGCTTTGGAAAAGGACATGTATGAACCTTATTATTGGTTCATTTATTGGACGGCAGTTAAAAATACATCAAATTTGCCATGCATCAATCAACCAAATTGTCACCGCTTGAAATAGACCAAACCTTGAAGTAATGCCAAAGAATGACTCAAAGTAACGCTCCTACTTATGTGCAGACCCACCACAACCATAACCGTCTTCAATTTTGATTTCGTAAATGCAGTCCCTGAAAGGGAAAATAAAACAGTCCAAAAAGAAAAATGAAAAGCGCTCCCGTTGCGAAACGAAACGATTCCATGCAACAAAAACCCTCAGCCCACCGATCCGCAACGTCCCACCGATTGTTGGATGCAATCGTAAATGCAAATCGAGAGCACAAAGACTCATCCGTTTCAGTCCACACGGAAAGCAGGCCAATCTGTGCTCTCCGTTGGCAATGGCCTTGGTGACTGCTGATTTCACCGTGACCGATTTCATCATGTCGATGGGGGTTTGGGTGCAATTGTTAACTTCAAGCGGGGTGGTTGGCGCACCGTGCCGCGTGCGAACGAACCGCGGGTTGGGGCCAATTATACTAACGCTATACCAACGGAGACCTTTATCCACGAACGAGTTGCTTCGTGGCACGGTGCATGATGATCCTTTCTGGGCACACGAAGAAACTGACTGAGTTAAAATAGCTTAAATCTACCACCTCTAAGCGTAACAATGAAGCGCTGCAGGACTGGCATAACAAAGGACCGAATGGGGGCGGCCGTGGGGCACCGCATTGCCGGCAGGTTTTCTTTGCCTCTACCTAAATCACCCTTGGGTGTGGTGACTTTCCAGACTGGTGGTGAAGCGACACCGCCAGCGCCAATCGGACGTAGAATTAATTGAATCATTTGAATTTTAATTTGAAATTTAAATTAATTGAAATTGATTGCGAGCCATTGTAGGGGCGGTGAGCGAAACCAGCTGTCCTTGGTGCTAGTAGCACTCGAGAGTGTGACGAGCGGGGGGGGGGGTGGGCGACGGACAGGACACACTGCAAGCCTCATGCATAACTGCATTTAGTGGGATTTGCCAGTTGATTGTACCGACTGCTGATGTTTGACACGGTGATGCGGTGATGCATTTATCAACGTCGTTTCGGAATTCGGGAGGCGCTCGTGGACGCCCTTCAACAGCAAAAAAAGTGAGAGCGATTTTCACAAACAAAGTGAACATATAAAAACAGTCCCCAAAAACGGTGGCCCTTAGTTTCTATTCGTTTGCCGCCAGCAAGAGCTAACTGTTAATAAAAAACAAATCGTTCAAAATTTCAACACATCCTACCGCTGCCGGTAGAACAGCTGAATTAAAACTAAAACCATCAAATTTGTTAGTGCTGTAAAAAAAAACAAACCCCGTGCAAAAACTAAACACCCTCGGCTGATAAAACTAAACTTGAGCCGGCGCGGAAAGCTCACAGCGGCATTCAACCGAGCTACACTGATGGAGCGTATAACGATGCACTCGGTGGTCGCGTAGCACTGGCAATAAAAAATGCAAAATCGAATGAAAGCTAACCAGTGGTTCGGTTAGAAATTTTGCTAACTACCACCGGATATTCGCGAGATCGAGGCAGAGAGAGGGAGGGAGAGAGAGAGAGAGCGAGCGAGCGCTCCCAATCACACAGGAATACAAACGGGAAGCAAAATGTTCGATTCTACTGACGCTAGCATTTTCATTGCACCGAAAGCAATGAATCTTTGGAGCAGAAGTACCCAATTGTTAGACCCCTTTTTCGGATAGTCGTCGTTGCCGCTCGTGTGCGCTTGGGAAGGTTTTGTGCACCGGAATTCGCTTGTTATGCGAAACTGTGCCGCCAAGTACTGATATGTATTTGCGAGTAGCGTGGAAAGGCTGCATGTTGTGAAGTAGTAGGCAGAAATCTGGCGGAAATTGGGTGCAAATAGCGTGAATTTAATAAGAATGCTGGATGTGCAGTTTTTTGTAAAACATTTGAGTCGTCTCCAATACAAAATGGAGGACTCCCTTTTCCGTGAGTTGAAATTTTAGGTTTTATCTAAACTGATATGAAAATTTTTAAGCAGTAGTTAAAGTTTACCTAGTTTTTTTGGCAAGATTATCTAATTTTAAAATACTTTTGATTGTTTACAAACGTAAGTATAAAATTGCTACTTGTTATAATTGTTATTAAACGTGACCTACATAATGCCTTTTTTTTAATAAAACATACTTATTTAGTAAGTTTGCATAGAAATGATTCGCTGTTGCCTTATCGATAGTCGGGAGAATAAGATGATTCAGGAAACTACAAGTCAGTGTTGCCAGTTTCATTTTATTGCGTCATAAACCACTTCTAATAATTTAGCACTAAAATTCATATTATTTTAAGAACAATTTTACACTCTTTGTTTGATGCCCGCTAGAGATATTACTCGTAATTTGTAGTCTTTTTCACAAAGTTTTTCGAAGTTTTACTAAACTAAACTAAACGAAAAGGATTACAACGTTTGACAATAAGGTGAACAGCCGGAATGTATTACTTGTTGTAAGCAAATGATTTTTTTGTCGATATGGTTAAGAATAACATTACCGGATGAATCTCTTCCCAATATATGTTGGATGATTTAAACACGAAACATGTTATTCATGTTTACGATTGCTGAACTCTTTTTTTTAAATATTTTTTTTTTTATTTATTCCAAAAAGGCAGATAAAGTCTTTGTGTTTAGCCAAATGCTTCCAAAAAAAAAAACAAACTTTTCTTGCAGAAAATCGTTCACTTTTATATGAAATCTCTCACTGAATAATACAATCTTCATCTAACTCGACAAACTACTCAAACAAATATTTATTACGTTCAAATACCATCACTGATCATCCTTAGATGCGGCATTCGTGCCGATAATAAATTCCCAATGCGACTGTGTTCGACGATGTCGTGAAGACGATGAAATGCGAGACGCCCGAGCAAGTAGCCGGGTTTCGGATGACGTCCGTACCCCGAGTACAGCGATAAACATGAACCAGGAGTATTCGGGTTGAACAAATTTCCACTTTATGATGGTTTGAGCTCGGAAAATGGTTCGTACATCGTGCCTGGGATGTTTTCCGCCGGTGAGCTTCTTTTTTCCGTGATTGAAGGCATATCCGGACGTGTCGTTGTGGCTTTGATTTGCGCCTGGAAGGCCTCGATGGGTGTAGCACATGGGGCCAAGAACTGGCTACGTCTCGTGCGTGCCATTCCTGTTCCGTCCTTATCGACACGCACACATGACCGCACGGGTTGGTAGAGTGTAAAAATGGAAAACTTCAAACCACCCGACTGGGTTATGAGCGTTTTCTCGGAAACAGACAAACCTGCTTTCGTGACCGTGGCTAATGTGGGGGGCTCCATGCCTAGTGTTACACCCCGGGCCGGTCTGATGCGAAAACAGGGCCATCCGTTGCCCCGGGCGGCCGGGCCAGTTTTACCGTAGTGGTTGAAGAAAAATTTGAATAATTGATTATTTATACCCATGCTCTCATGCTGCCGCGTACTACTCTCCGCAAGGGGGGGTTTCGTGAACAGGCACTGTTTTCGTTCGTTGTTGACCACTGTGTGGAAACGTAAGGGCAGAAACGTTTTCCTTCAGCTTGATGGAAGAGGTGAAAAATCTACAAACACACGCTCACTCACCCAGGCAACCGTACCGCTGGTGCTGTTTTCCTACGGCTGTTTACCATTTTATTTGCTTGTTTGGTTACTCTTTTCACCTTTCACCAAAAAGATAGGTCAATCGGTGGCGATGCCCGTAGCACCTGTTATGTTTCTGGTAAATGGTTTTTTTTCTATTTTCACTTTTGCTCTGCCATGATGTGCGGCTGTTAAGTTAAGCAGACCAATTCCCATCTCTTACCATTTTTATGCTACATGTATGACTGTGTTTCTTTTATTTCATATCTTTATGTGGCTTTTTTGTGGAAGAGGTAACGGTGTTTCAGTAATTGTAATTGTTGTTCGTGAAAAGTATACAAGAAAAAATAAACTTTTATTAAAACTTAAATAAAAACAAATCATTAAATTCTATCTTTTGCATTTGAACGGTCGTATTGCTTAGAAGTGGATTAAATTTAAATAATAGAATAAAGAGTCGTTGCTCTTTAGAGAATGTAAAGAAAAACTATTACTAGAGAAGGTGAGAAACAATTTTAATTATATACTTTGTTCTGGTTGATGCCTGTGCCTTCATCGTGATTATTGGAACATGATTTTTTTATAAGTTGTGGTCTTAAACATGGTTTATTTATTTTAAAATAATTGTGTGCCACATTCAGAGGTCAATAGGGCAGTTGTTAAACTAAAACCAAACAAATACGCTCTTTATGTACCTCTAGAACAAACTATGTAACTATTCTTCCCTTACAATAAACACGATTTTGTCACTCATTGAACAAGAGATGTTTATCTTACGAACCAAAACAACATTGCAGTTATTTTCAACTTTAGTTTAACGCTCAAGAGAATTACATATAAAAATTATAAGAAACTATTTGTAAGTATCATTTTGACGGACTTTTCATTTTAAATGCTCAAAGTAGTAGTGACCTAAAAATTATGTCTTAAGTTAGTTGAAAAAATATTCGAATATTTGCAGTGTTATTCTCTCAACCTTTTGTATCAATCCTCAGCAAAAATGATTTTATTAGCTTTCTGTACTGCGTAATGAATCAATTTGTAAGGAACAAACTAATGTACCTGCTATAGGGCTTTTAATAAAATATTACAGCGTGATGGAGTTTGCTTTTTTTTTCAATTTGAATCCTTAGCATCACAAAACGCCTAAGCCTCCGTGACTTATTTTTCATCTTCAAACGCTTGAATACTTATTTATTGCTTCTAAATGGATTAGACACTGCAATTTAACACACTGCTTTGTTGCTTCGTTAGCTGTAACAACAGTCATGCGAGAGGGAACATGCCCACACATACTTCCTTCCAAAGTTCAAACAAACTGCCACACTTTGTTAGCGTCCCGGGTAGCGGCAAGATCAAAGCCATCAACTTCGCGAACATGACGCCAAAATGCATAATTGATGGTTTTGATTCCTGAGTACTCTGCCAGTTCGCTCGCTCGTTGGCCTTTACCATGGGCAACGTTGCACGCTGTTCAGCCTGTGTTGCCGCTGCTGTGCGCAGTACGCGCAAAAGATAACTTAAAGATGGATTGCGATGAAAGACAGTGGGATGAAAGGCATCGTAAGGCGCAAGGATTGAATGGTTGTCACGAGCTTCCATCTCGTCCTCAAGCTCGCTGCCCATCCCACGGCGAGGGAGTTAGCAGGGCGACGCTGATTAATGGCGACCGTGACACTAGGCGGTGTCTTACTCGTCACATTAATGACATGGTTTTGACAACTTTTCGACAAAACAGGGGGACAGCCAATTAAAGCGTCGCCCTCTGATTAGCGTGTTGTCGTGGGCCCAACCGGTACCGCCCAGGTCCTTTACCAAACGAGTGTCTGTGTATGTGTGGGTGAGTGGGTGGGTGTGGCGGTGCGAGGGAGGCCAGACCATCTACGCAGCAACATCATTCAAACGTGATGAATGCTGATGAAACCCGAAATGACACGAAGATCCTTTCGTTGCACGCGTTTTTCCACATCTCCACGGCAGGAACGGGTGTACGGGCTTTAATTAGTACAATAAAAGTCATTAGCTCCGGATGGTTGCTGGCTGGCAGGCCGGGAAGGCGAACGGGTAGGCCAATTTTGCGCGTGTGCGAGTATTGAAATTGTAGTCAAAATAAGTACCACAGGCAGGGGCACGAACGTAACGTAGGCCAGGATACACCGGAAAGCCGGAAAGCGAAAAGCATGCGCTCAGTGGCGGTCCTTCTGATGACATCGTGTTTTCACTTTTGTTCATCACGAACACGTCCGCTTTGGTGGTGGTGGTGATGGTGGTTTTGGTTACTGCCATTGCCTAATAATACTTTTTCATCCATGACATGTGATGCGATGTACTCATGTACGCTGTGCTACAATGTTTCGCCTCCCTTGTTCGATAGACGACGCTGAAAAGTTCCCGCCCAACCTCACAATGATCCTCGTTATCCTCGTGCCTTATCTCACCCCTGGTTTTCCACCAACTCACTATTGCTTTTCTCTTTCTATTCTCTTTTTTATTCCACAGATGTAAAAAAGCGTCCGTGTACCCGCACGGCAAGGTTGAGTGACCGTTTGATGAAATGTGTTCCCCTAGCCGCACCGGGTTCGTGCTGCGTTACAGCGCCCGCGTTACTCAATGCTGCAAAAGTGTAAGCTAACGATCGTGCGTTGTGTGCGGCGTGAGCATAACCATTAATGGACGGCCCAACTCAGTACCGCGGCTGAAAAGGGTGCAGGTAAAACGAAACCCTACTCGTGAAGCGGCAAATTAATTTTCTCGCCTGAGGAACGATAACGTACAGTTTTTTTCCACTGCAATCCAGTGGCAAACGTGCAATGCACAACTCTCGACTCGATTTTCCTTCCCGCGCTGTTGGCTGTTCGGGGGAGGTGGAAATGTCTGCTTAAGATGGGTTCGTGCCCAACTGGAACGGCACCGAGCGATGCATTAAATCTACGGCGGGCTTAAGAAAAAGTAATAACGAAGTTTTGCAGCAGCAGCACCGGAAGCCGCGGCTACGTGTGAAGTATTAATTTCTCCGAGCGAACGGTCATCACGGACACACGTGCACGTCGGCCAAAACGGAAAGATAAATTGAATGGTACCGCTGGCATTGGAAAATGGCGCCCCGAGTGGCAGAATGACAGAACGGTTTGTGGTTGTACGGTGAAACAGATAGTGAGGCGGTACTGTGTCACCATCGGTCGGTTGATAAGTGACAGCGGCAGACTAACAGCAAGAAGAGGAAGGGATCGATGTTATAAAAATTGAAAAAGTGCGATTTTTCGGTTCCATTAGGTGAGGTTTGGTGTGGAGTTACAGGGGCAAATTGAAAAGCGTCTAGTAGTTTGATCGAGTCGAACAAAAGCCAACAAACATGATGCTGGAGCTTAAGCTGATTCTATTTTGCCTGCCATCGATCCTGCTCGCTACAACGCTGGACTCAGGTAAGTTGTAGCTCTTTTCATCGCTCAGTTATTTTTCGTATTAAAACATAAATTCTCAACATAAGCATAGCTTCTTTTTCTGAGCTCTGTTTTTAGCTTTTTGATTACTCTAGCTGAGGGATAAACATATAATTTCCCTCAAATTCAATACAACTCCAAAAAGGGGTGTTATTCAACAAATTCTGTGTGATTTCTGTTTGTTGATGCTAGTTTTATAATTTATTTTCAAATGTGTTTTATAATTTATTTTGATTATATGTGAAGCGTGATTATCAGAGGCTGTTGAATAGCATTATATTGTATCTGGGTTAACTTCATCCAAAAATATGTAAAAACTGCAATGTTTTGAATCTAAAAAGGGTTCAATAAGAACTTTATGAACTCTTAAATATTGGAATTGAGAGAAAGAAACCACCACGTTTTCAAAATCAATGGAAATTACAAAATTTATCTTTAACCTCATCATGATAAGGGTTTGCAAGAAAAACATGTTTATGTAAAGCAATATTTGTTGCATAAAAAAAAGGCTTGCTGAGAAGTCAATTTATTGATATTTGTAGCATGCAAAAGTTTTAATATTTTTAAAAACTTTCAAAAAAAAGTCAAAAATACATTTAAAAAAACTCGAAATGAAATAGGCAATAAATAGTATAAGTACATTAATAAACTAAGCTAAGCTGATTTAAATTCCACCAGTTTTTATTGATTGTACACCTGCTTGCGGCTAATGGTGTAGTTAGACTTTTAAACATTCAGAAATGTTGTGCAAAACATTTATTGATGTTTATTTTGTCAGTGCTTCTAAATTTATATTAAAATGAAGTTATTAGTTTTTTTTTATTTTAAAAAGTATTGGAATTATTTTAATTTATAAGAAAATTATATTGTTCATATTTAAATACGAGAAATTTTACAGGGCATCATTCCAAAAAAATTTTTTTTTTCTCTTATTGGTGACAAAGAAATATTACATTACAGAATAAGCAGCATTACGTTCTCAGTTTTCTTAAAACTCAAACATTTTATTGCAAAAAGAACATAGACTTATGGAATTGTCATTCAACCAGAAAACTTAAATTTCAGAGTGAATTGTAACATATTACATTTTTCTTAGAAGCGTAATGGAAACTGTGTAAGCAACTGTATCACTACATTTATCGTTAGCACAATTAGTGAGCGCTTCCACATACCAAATCTCTCGACATGTTTTCCAGTGAACCTTACATGCTCGCTCATGTAACAAATCCCATCTTCGTAGAACCAGTGCGAGTCAAAGCAAAAGAGGCGAAAACACTCCTTTCGAGCAAACAGTGTTGCCATCGCACCCGGCAGCACAAAATCCTCCACATCAATAATCCCGTGTACGTGACTCACGCGCAAATACATTCATTCCACAGCTCCAATCCCGCACGCTTTCCTCTCCGCCGACCACCGCCGTCGATGGCAACGGCCGTCCGACACGTGGCCGCTCGCTGCTTTAAAAACTCCACCGACAGAAAAAAGCAAATCAGGCAAACATCATTCTTTTCCTTGCGCCAGGGATTTGGCAGCACTCGGGCGGGCCGACTGGTTGGAAAATAAAACAACACGCGTCAAGTGGGTGATACATAATCACTTCAATTAGCTCCTAAAATACTACCTCATCCGAAAGCCTGCCCGGATGGTCCTGCTGGTGCTGTCAGTCTTCCGGCGGATCAGCCGATAGGATCGGGCCAAGGATGCTGAGGTAGTTTTTTTTTTTTCATTTCTAAGGCTCTTCTGCAGTGTCCAACGAACATGGCCGTAAATCCTCCCCGGAAGTCCGTGCGAGTAGCGGGGCCGGTTCAAAGTGTGCGGAAATTCCATTTCAGCACAGTCCGGTACGTACCGGGGAGGAAAGTTTCGAGACTGTTGATTTTTCTCCCATCCTCACCAGCGCACGGGACCCGGAATGCTCGCGAGCCGTTCAAAATGTGGCCTTATGGGAAGATCGTTCCGGAACGATATTTTACATCAAGATTAATTGCTTCGGGGCTGGATGAAGCGAAAAAAGAAAGCAACGCGAGAGACACACTCGCCGGACCACGATTGCCAAGCGAGTGGACCAGTAATTGCTCAACAGCAACGAGGCGGGCACACAAGTTTTGAGCACTCGTTTAGGAGGGATGTTAAAAACCCGGCTGGAGGCGGATGTTGCACTGCAAACTACGGGCTGCAGCAAGTGAAATATATTTCCGCTCACGAGCGTCAACCGCCGCACCCCGGCTTACCTAGCGGACGGATGCGCATATCGGACCGTGCCTGTACAGAGCGTCGACGAGAAAGTCCATTAGTCATTCGATAGGTTCAATTTTTTATTTTAACCCAGATTCGCCGCACCGTGCTCCATTATCGGGACGGAAATCGATAACGTATCGTGGCGCGTCACGTGACGATGAATCTATCTACCCAACTACCCGGCGCGGTTACCCTTTCGGAACGCCCGGTGAAGAACGTTCCGCCGCTAGAAGGTCGTTTCCTGAGAGAAAATTTCGTTCAATAGCTGGCAAAATGGCTGGCTTTCTTGGGGCTGGGGCTGGTGATGGTGGCAAAGATTTCGAAACATGCAGATGCACGGCCAACATAAAGCTCCCGCTTGGAAGAGGGTTTAGACGTGGGCGAAAAAGCGGATGACACTGGACGTGCATACTTACATGCACACGTGCTCATCGGTCGTTTCTTGCTTTCGCTTGCTTGCCTTCTTCTCGTTCCTCTGTCCGTGTCCGTGCTGTATCAATTTAAAATCCCTTTTTAAAGCAAAGTCACGTTCTGGGGCATGCTATCGCCTCGGCACATCGTTCTAATTTCGTGGGAGAAAAAAGCGGAATGTACGGGACGGGGGTCGGTTTCCCGCTATGCCTGCATATCCCTGGCTGGTTGGTGCACTTGCTAGAGCTGGGCGAGAAGGAAAATATGACCGAATGGTTGGAGGTTTGTTGAGCTTGAAAATGGAAGATGTATTTTTGGCGCTCAGTTTCAGCTGCGCACCCTTCCGACCGGAGCACAGCCTCAAACCTGGGCCATGTTCCACCTCGTTGAGAAATGCCTTTTGAAATTGGGAAATTTATAAATCTCTATCGAAACCGGAGCTTGTACATGGTATGAATATTTGCTTTGAAGATAATCTCTTTCCGCCAACCACCACCCAAGGTGCGAGACCCCGCTGCTGTGCATTCCGTTTGCTGTTTAACGTTCTGTAGTGTTGGCGCCCGGTAAACATCCACCGCCGGGAAGCGGAATGGTGCAACTAATTTCAGATTTTGCCTGAAAGATTGTGGCAATTCCGTTCCCCCAACAACCCGTTTGCCGACCGGTTTTGTATCTTTTGCGGACAGCTCGTTCCGTTTTCGCCGGGCTTTCGCTGACCGGCGTGTGCGCGTTTTATCTCTCGTTGCTCGTTATGCGCATTCAGATGACCCTAAATTTACATAATTAAACCTTCCGATGCACCTTGTGCGTTCGGGACGTTAGCAGACCGCTCGTGCAATCCAGTGCAGCTGCAGTTGGCGTTGAAGGGAGTGTTTTAATTATTTTAAGAAGTTCTTTGTTCACACAACTCCTTTCTGCTTTTCCGAGGGACGGGTATTAGTTTGCTGGGAAGCACCTTTAAAGATGGATGGTGTGGTGTGAAACAAAGGCAAAAACATTATGTGCACTAGCACTTTAGTGGGAAGCCATAAATCAGCTTAAGGATGTGTTACAGAATGAGATGAAGACGGTGCAAATAAGGCGCAAGCTGGACGGAAATCATGTTTTCCCATCCCATGAAGCCAATTGCGTGGTGATTATTTGCATATACACATATACATATTACAAGTTAAAATTCTAATTTGTCGTCACTTTTCTTTAAAATAAAAAAAATTGGAGTACTCTACTTAATAACACACTTATAAAAAAAAATTGTAATAAAAGCTAGAAATATTTTAAAATACCGACATATGGGAAGCTAAGCCGAGCGTTTTCAAGCAACTTTGACTTACTAAGGATTGTTGGTGTTGTTGCTGAACAAGGTTATATTTTTTCTACCCTTTCAAAAACTATCCGGAAAACTTTAGTCGAGCGCAGGATAGTGCGAATATTTATTTGAAAAAACACATTTTTAATATTCAATAACAACGCATAATGATTAATTCATTAGAAACATTATGGGAAATGTCTGAACAACGTCTCTAAAAGATTTTAAAAGATTGCTAGTCTTTTACTATCATATTGTTTCTTTTTCCCCTTTAAACGGCTTATCTTATATCTTTATCCGAGAGTATCGCTCCGTGTTTAGGCTTCGATCTTCAAAGCCATGCCTCACAGGTAACTCAGTTACACCGAAAACGTTGTTATGCATCAAAAGCTTAAACATCAAGCATCAAGCGTGCGCCTTACACCGGCCGGTAAGCTCTTACCACACCGAGCTCGAGCGTTCGAGCACATTCTCGCACATCAGTTGGCATAATGAGGCTGCAATCGCATTACCTTTCGGGCACAATTTTTTCGCGAGTGCCGGCCGTTTCCAGCGTAAGATCAATCACTCGAGACGCATGCACGCTTTGCAAATTATCGCACTCCATTTCACACCTTCCGACCGACCGTATCCAATCCGCCCGGTGTGTTCGCTCCAGATCATATCGAAAGCGTATTACAATTCACCACATTAGCCCGTAATTGCCCATCGCCAATGGTTTCATTATTTTGCATTATGAGAGCGTTCTAAAGAAAAT
The DNA here is from genome assembly GCA_000349105.1 of Anopheles epiroticus. NCBI lineage: Eukaryota > Metazoa > Arthropoda > Insecta > Diptera > Culicidae > Anopheles > Anopheles epiroticus. The sequence goes on along the minus strand of KB671169.1, from coordinate 892,490 downwards.
TAGGAAGCAGCAAAATCCAGTCCATGGTGCTTTGGTGGATCCTTCTGTGTTATGCTCGACGCACGATGAGGTTGCCTTCAAGATGGCACGGCAATTGGCCCGCTAAGTAATGCCACTTACGTTCAGAAGCGCATCGTAAGACATCCTAGCATGAAGCTTGGAAATGGTGAGGTTGAAACTGTGAAACGGTTGCGAGGGCTTTTGGGCGAGAAGACCGACGGGGTTTTCGGAAATTCATGTATGATGGCATCGGTATCGAAATCCAGACAGCTGTCATGTTTCCAACCGCCGCCGTTGGTTCCATTCTATCGAACGAGAGCTCGTTGACATCAGCTCTGCCCCACACCAAACGCCCGGCTTATGACACTCCGCAACCCGCAACGAAACGGCGCACTGGAACGAGATGCAAATTAGCGCTGACAATTTACTTAACTTTCTCGTCAGGCACGCATGCGATGGCTCGGGGTAGCAGGGTTGCGCGGGCGACAGTGGCAGCGTGGCTTATGCGGATGGCTTTTCCGGCCGATATCGTTGCTGCATTATTTCATTTCACTTTTGTTCCACAGGCTTACACTCACGCTCGAGCTGACAATTGTCGAAAAGGCACGTCCCGAGAGTGGGTTAGTGTATGTGCGTTTGTGAGAGGGGAAAGGTTAGAAGCGATATGTTTTAGTCTTGTTCTGCTGTGGCCTCTTGAATAAAACAGTGACCGGTCCTGGAGCGACTGTGCTCGGGCAGTCGAATTGCAAATCGATTCTCAGGGCGCAAACCCAGAAACTTGCTCGGGCGGCGGTAGGGAGAAGTTCGGTCGGGCAGGAAGAAGCAACAACTCATACACAAAAAAGCAGGCACAACCACTGTAGTAATAGCATTCCGTATCGCACTTCAGCTGTCCCCCAAGGGGAAGGAAAGTGTGCCGGCTGTGCCGAGCATAAATTAACATAATTTTATATTATAATCAATGGCGAATAAATGCGCCAAGCCGTCCAAGCTCGCTCTCGTGATGCCGGTGCGTTGCGTTTTAGAGCGATTCGAGCGGCGTAAGCAGTATTTTCACTCGATGGCATTCCACGTTTCAATGGCTCTTGTCCCCGCCGTAGCCACCGTCACTCGGCTTTCGGCGAATAACTAAAGTGCCACCACGAGTAACAAGCGTGTGAACAGGGCAAAACATTGTAGCGCGTTAGTGTATGCATTGTGGGTACAGGTTTTGGGAAAAAAGGCGGAACAGAACGACGAGCATGGGCAAAACCAAAAAACAAGTTGTTTCACGCTACAACAACATGTTTATGAAAAGCGGTACCCGGGTTGTTGGTTGAGTCGTTGGTGGAGTCGTTGGGCAACAAACAGTACTAATGCTTGCACTAAGTGTTTGAATTAAGCCTTTTTTTCCTTCTTTGGTTTGCTATGTTGCTGCTGAGTTTGTTGTAAAGCTGAATTATTTGTGTTCCTTGCAGTAAAGTGACAGTCTTTTAAATAATGCTAAGGCGTTAGCATAAAGAGATTGGTTTTGACATTAATAATTTAAATAATTTTAAGCAATTTTTCTCTCAATTATTCGTTGCCTTAAATTTTTACCTTTTTTTTTAGTTTTTTTTTTATTTCCGTCATAACGACCAAGCCGTGTTGTTTACATACTCTTCTTATCTGCCGTTTTGTTGTTGATTTTTGTTAAAAAAACATGTTTTAAAGTTTTTCATACAGTGAAACTTATCTTTAATTGTGGTTATCAAAAACCCTTTAGGTTTTCAAAACGATATTTTCCCATCAATTATTTATTCTCAATTACATAAGTTCATCTTAAAATATTTCAGATAATAAATCTATGCACAATATGTTGGCTGTTACGTTACAAATTTTTAGCTACTGATACTTATTTAAATAAAAACCGAAATTTTTTATGCCGATAGCATGACCGGTATGCTCAATGGAAATGGAAAGCGATATAAAACATATCAAAACACATAAAATGCGAAAAAAGTTAACTATCTTTAGTTAACTATTATGTGGCTTTTCTTAAGAAAGACATCAATTAGAAAAGATAAGTAATTATAAAACAGAGGAATACAATACAGTTGAAAGAAAAAGAAAAAAATGAATAATTACAGTTCAAACCAAGTTTAAAAGTACATTTTGCTTACTTAAGTTCACTTTTCGCAATGAGGAACGTAAGTTAAATAAAACGAACGTTAGTTCGTTACAAAAATATTGTAAGTTTCTTAATTTTGGGTTGCTGGGAGAGCACTGGCTGGCTTTTTTACCTGGCTTAGTGTATCAATACAAGGAAAGAAAATTCTACGTACCGAAGGCGGCTACAGTCCTTATGAGATTCTACTCAACGACGCCTTGATACAACCTTAAATGGCTTGCTTAATCCGTTATCACATAGACTACTAAGGCAACCAAATGTAAATGCGCGTAGGTTAAATAGATTTCTTTTGTGACTAATGGAAGACCTTGCCCTCGTGTTCTAGAATTAAAAATAATTCAATAATTCTTCCGAAAGAAAAATTATTTCAGCATTTTTGCAGCTTTATTGCCTCCAAAACTTTTCAATACCATATGACACGCAACTAAGGAAAAAACAACCATAAAAAGCAAAATTTAAAATACAAAAAAAACTCTCGTCGAAAAGTAATTGATTTTGTTTTTTCCTCCTATTGCCTATTTCGCCATTAGTTTTCACATTCTCCAGAGCAGTGTAAAAATGTTTGATAAAATCAGTAGTAAAAAATAACAATTCTCGCTCCTAAGCATGTTACCGCTATTTTCAATTTGCTAAAGGAATTGATTTCAAACTCACCGTCTGGTGGTGACACACTTGCCCGGTTTGTCGAGCCGCCCTCGGTAGCAGTCGATAAACGCGCTGCAAAACGTTTGACCCGGGCGGCGATGGCGCTGGTGGAAGAAAAGCTCCGAAAGCCTGATTGCAGTTTGATTGAATCTTGTTCGCCTTTACACACACACACACACACATACATACACAGCCACACTTACACTTACACACTCACTTATTTTGCCTAGACTGAATGATACGTTCCGGTTGTAGAAAGTTAGCTGGATGCGTTTCGCTGGTACAGCAGGAGAGCTCAGTTTTCAGTTTTTCCCACGAAGCTTGTTTGGATGAACCCGTGTCTGTAGGTGAGTGTGTGTTTGTGTGTTACTTGGAAGGAGTTTGTGAGAATGTCAAACTTGAATACGCCCGCTCGCTCGGCCCATCACTCCAGCACGATTGGCAAAAGCACCGGTAGGAATGGGTGAGAATTGAGTTTGAAGGTTTTCTATCTTTGCTAGATCTTGCTGTTGCCTCCCTGCAACGAATTCTGCCGCACGTATGGGTGGATTGTGTGTGCGTGTGAGTGAGTACCAACGGCAGGTGAAACGAGAAGTGAAAATTCGTTGACGCGAAAATTGCTATCGGCAAATCGATGAAAAGTAAACGCACGCGTCACGCTATTTCCCTTCCCTTTTCCACTGATTTGTGTTGATGCTTGGAAAACTTGCGCCTAGAGCGATGGTGTTGCGATTTAGCCAAACATGGATCGAAATCGGGTGCAAAGTGAAAGACGAATTGAAATTTAAATTTCGCGTGAAATTATTTTCTACACATTCATGTCTCTACTTACCCCTTGAGCTCGATACGATACGAACAGCCATTTTCTTGTAAGTTGAATCCTTAAGCAAATATTGGAAATGATGGTTGTAAGAAGGAAAACCATCAGAATATGTTTTGAAACAATTATAACCTTTAAACATTTTAACAACAAGGTTTTTATTTGCTTAAATAGTTAAAACTATTTAAGACAACAGCATACAAAGTTCACAAAACCAAACATTCATACCCAGTTGTTTCTAAATATTTTAACAAATTGGTCACGTTCGAACCCAGGCAAAAAACTAAAAAGATAATTTATTCCCTGGCAACCTCTTTTGACTAAAGAGCAACCTCTTTTTTCCCTTCTGTCCACAATGATCTGCTTTGCTGTGCCTATTTATCTGACATTTTCCCTACCGAATTTTAAAAGCTCCACCCACACATTCGCACCCACATTTCGCAGCATTGCAGCCACGGTCCGATGGAAGGAAACGCGAATCACCCAATTTATCACGCATTTGCCGAGGCTTAACCATGTACGGCACATAATTTATGTCGATAGCGATCGATCAGCCCGATCCTAGCTCACGCCTCCCCCCCCCCTCCACTCAGTCTCCTATCTGAACCATCTCTTCCCTTTACGATCGTACTTCTTCGTGCTGCCATTTGACTTTCATCATCGTTCTTTCTATGCCACAATCGCGCGACACCGCTCATGCTCAAGCGCAAGGGTCACGCGTCGGTGTTTCTGATTTTCCAACTGTGCTGCCGCCCGTACGGCCCAGAAAGTGGTGCAGATTTATTGCCAGCAGGCCTGCCCGAACCGGCCACCCAGTGCTGCCGAGATGGTATCGAAAATTTCAAAAACTTACTTGCCAAGATTTATTGACCGTTTAGTCGGGCTACTTATTGCTCACCGCAGGAGCGCGGTGAAGCCCGCACCCGCTACCGTTTGAGAATTGATTTAGAACGTTTAAAAATGGTGCATGTGGAAGTGGTGGGGTGAGGAACCAATGTAACTAACTTTTCACTTTCTCTGCAGCGTAGGTGCAATGCAATTTGAGACAGCTGTTACCCACCATTGCGGTTGGCTTTTTGATGGATGTGGCGTAAAACAAGATAGCTTACTTTATTGCCGATCGCTCGTGGGGTACAAAATCGAAGCGACTTGCGTTCAAGTTGTGTGGCATATCTTCGCTGGCGTTCGACTTGTCGGATGCTGTAGAGAGTTTGTAAAGCAGGGGTGTGCAGTAAATCTTTCGGGAAGAAGTTTAATAAAAATTGACGAAAATCAATAGCTTAGCGCAGCAGCTTTTGATTACTGTTAAAAGGGTTAAGTTTTGAATAGTCCTTTGCATTTTTAAATTATTTATTTTAATAAAGTGTCTATGAAATAAGATTATAATTTTATCGATAGCAAACTCAGACGTTATCACAAGATATGAAAACTTCATAAAAAATTTCTACCTTATTTGTCGAGCCAGAAACTGTTTTTCTCTACCCTTTTCCAAGCTTTTGTAGCAAATTTTTTCTATTAATTATGGGATGAGTGCACAAATTGTTTATGTGAGGCGGTATGTTAGAGTGAAACTTCTAGCACCTCAATGCAAAAAATTAAAAATTTGGAAAAAATGTTGCTGTAGAGTTTATAAATATTTTTAAGAGCTTTTGAGCTAATTATGAGCTTTCTACAAATCTTGCATTGATGGAGACGCATAGTGTTTGAAGCTATCGTTGTACCTAAGATGGAGGCGCATGGTATTGTATGGCTGATGTGCTAAATACAATAATAATGCATCATTAAAAGTTTAGAAAAAATATGAGAGAAAAAAAAAATCAAATATTTTTGTTTACTTTGATTCTAACAACCTTCTTGATCGGTATATTCTTCCTGATTTTTTCGATACTGAATATACAGTCGTCGATACAGTCGTCATTGGGTGGCTCGGTTGTCTAATTTGTAGTGACCTAGGCCTGTACTGTACAATTAGGCCCGACAATGTTTTTCATTTCTTTCGGACCCCTTCGGCCCCCTTACGCTGGATCAACCATTTTGCTATTAGTACACTAAGTCACAGTAATCATACAACAAATAATCATGTACTTGCAGTGTATTTTTAGCCTTAAGTTTATGCTCAATTCCATCAAGGCATCCTCTTGAAATCGCTTTATTGAAATTGTACATATATATATACGAAGCGCTGCAAAACTCTTTCCGTTTTCGGCATACCTCAATCCATATCGCCGAATAAAGGTAAGGTTCGAAAAAGAAATTGCTTAAACGAGTACTCTACGAACTATAATCTGCTGTATGATCTGTTTTCTCCATAACCTTCTCCAGCTTTGTACAGCAAAAACTGGCAATCCTTCATGAAGTTCGATTCTAATCCTGATGACAAAGGAATTGTGCAGGATTTTCATCCCACTCGGGGTGTTGTTCCTTTGTAAAAATCCTACCAGTTTTGTCGCATCCAGCACACTAGCGGGAACGCTCCACATCCATGTCTATAGAGAATGAAAAATAAATCCCTCCGCTTCCCAAAGTCAGATGAAGCAGGGTCGGGTGGCTTGTGTGGCAGGTGTTCTCTAAACCGGTTGGTTGTTGCGTACCGAATGGTTCCGACCAAAATCCTGCCGCATTTTAGGATGCCCAAAATCCCTCCCCGACACTGCCCGAGCTGTTTTTTATTTATTTGTTGTCGCCCGTTTACCGACTTACCGTGTACGAAAATTTCAAAGTTGCGCTTTGTAATCCGTCCCAAAAGTAGCTTTTCCGGCGCTTGGAGCCCCCCGGCCCCAGTATGCCAGCTCACCGAGCGTTCGGAACAGGGCGCCACACGGGTGACGATAAACAGTGCAGTGGCGCAGTCTTTCGCCCGCGGCAGTGCTAAATTTGGAACCTAAGACCGGTGCTGTACCCGTGTAAGCGAATGCCCTTTTTGTTTCCCGCCAAAGGTAAACAACGGATTAGCGCATCACCAAACGGCGCCACTAGCTCTAGGGCGTACGGGTTCGGACCGGTGGCAGCACGCAAAAAGGGTCGACCGCAATGTGCCGCAGCCGCGCGAGTACAAAATGGTGCAAAATGCTGCAAACGCACACAGCGTGCGGTAAATTTCGATTGTGTTTGGATCTACCTGCTGCTAACAGAGCTGGTTCAACCACTGATGGATGAGTCGGGCTTTGCGCGAGGAGGGGAACCAGCTCGGCGCTTCGGTGGTTCGGTTTTCACACCGAAAGCTAAACTTCTCTGCGGTGCGCGGCTTTCGACAAGTTGACCGTTTGATGTGGTGTCAAGGCGTATCCGTGTAAGCTGGGCGAGTTGTACCCTTTTTTGTTCGAGCTCCCGTAGGGTTTGGCTGGAACTGGTGAAGGTGTTGAAAAGGGAAATAAATGGCAATGTCTTGGCATTGCATCAGACATTATGGTAATGAAGAAAGACATAAATTTTCATTTACCCGATCTCGTGAGCGGAGCATTAGGCTTAACGAGATAGACGTGCGAACAAGTAACAAGGTGAGAAAAATAAGCTAAAAGACTAGAGGAGCTAAAGAAATTGACTCATATTTTTTTAATATATGTGAATGCTTCAATATACAAAGCAGGTTGAATATTTGTTACTAAAAGCTTTGTGGCATGTCTTTCAGTGCTTAATGTATGGTTGATCTTAAGTTTGTACAAAACATCCAATTTATAAAATGCGTTGTTAAACGTTAAAATTTAATTGTACTTTAAGCTGATGATTTTTTTTTCAATACGCTCAACACGCTTTTCTTTTGTACACGCTTTTCAGTCACTCAAATGACATTTTGGCATGGCAAATTTAAACTAATCAAGTGTGCTGAAATGCGGCAAAATATTTAAGATATTGATTTTCAAATACAAAGAATTGAATATTCAAAGAATTGAAATATTTTTAAGTTGATTCATGGACTAAACAGTGTTGCAAGTTAAAAACCAAAAACCAATCCTCTCTTCAAAACTTTACATTATTGTTCTTTTCCGTTCACAATATATTTTCTTTCCAGCTTCAAGCATGATTTAGTAAAATTTCACTCTCTCACACAGTAATTGGCCGCCAGAGATACATCCCACCCACCATTACCCATTCTTTTGTCCTACCAGCCCGATAAAATAGAAACATTTTTCCTGCAGGTTGCTGGCCTTTGGGTTGGTTGGCAAATGCGTCGACATTCTTGTGCGTCAGCCACAAGCTTAAACTCACCATATTTTTAGCACACTGTCTAGAGAGCACACTTTTTCGCAAAGAGCAAAAAAAAACGGGTAACGTAATTGTGTTCGAAATCAACCAACCGTACCCGGAGCCAGATAATGCGCTGGCATCTTAGCGCTTGACTTGCGCCACACAGGGAACACGGGGACGATGTGTGGTAATTGAAGGTTGATTTTTGTCGGCAAATTCCCTGCTTCCCTCCCCCCCCCCCCCCCCTCATGGAGGATAGAAACTGATTCATCGAGCTAAAGAACCGACACATGCCAGTCACTGCTCTTAATTGTGGTCTCGGTTCTAGCGCGGAGGAGTCACCCGTGTGATGGTTGTGTTGTGTTTGCTGTGTTATGTGTAACCCTGCCAAACAATGCAAAAAATAAGCGGCTTTTTATCGTGGCAAAGCACGGCACTAACGTAAACGCAAAGAGTGTGTGTGTCTCTTCTGACGCAGCCCAAGAACGTGTGACGCGTGGGAAATAAAGCGCTTGACGTTTTCGGTCGTCGGCAAGAAGGATATAAACGGTTTTGCAACCGGTTCGCTGGAATGCGGTACTGGGGACGGAAATAAACGACGGCCAGGACGAAGAAGGAAAACCAGACCCGCGCCGTAACGTTGAGAAATTATATTACATTCGAGCACTCGAACGAAAAACAAGTTAATTCTCATTACTGCCAAATAACCCGTCTTGTTGATGCTTGTGGTTTTGTTTTTTTTTTCGTTTTTTTTTGAAGATTGTAATTTTTCCCAGGAAGGCTGAAAATTGTGTTCCATGATGATGGGGAGACGGGATCTCTTCATTCTTGGAAATAATATGGAAAAGCAGGAAAAAGCATGACTGCTAACGAAATTCCAAATTTCGTTCGCCATGCGTAACTGCACGTTAGTTTGATTTCCACCGCCGGTGAGCTTGACTGAATCGCTCAACCCAAGCAGACCTGTACTATAACAGAACAAAAAGAACGCAAAACAACCACTGGTTGGGTATTTGTGGAGCAGAGTATGATAAAAAAAAAGCATGTCAAGCACGACATCAATCAAAATTCTGTTCTTCCATGCACTTGCTAGCTCTAGCTTCGTCCTTCCGTGTGAAGGATCGAGAGAATAGAACATACTCACGAAAAGGAAACAGAGGAACGATGGCAGGGAAAGCTTAGTATCATGATAATAAGAAAATTCGGCACGGCTCGAGGACACGCGCTCGGTGAAAAATTGGAATACTCTCACACAGAACATTCGCGGACGACCGCCGCTTGTCCGGAGGAAGAGAACTAAATTAAAATTCCACTTATTTCCCTACTTTGCGGTCCAATTTATTACACCTGTGCTTTGCGTGGAGTGCACGCCTTAACGAGAATTGTTCCTCTGATCGCTGTTTACTTGTAAAAGATATTTTATTTATTTATGGTAACTTGGCCTTCCAACTTTATTCATTTATTTTGTATTTTTAGAAAATAACTAAAACAAGCATGAAGCAAAACGCAACTGAGAGCCACAAACATGCAATTAAACGATATTTTTCCTTTTCTTACTTTAATTTTAAATTGAACAAACATAACAATAATCATTCCATACGATCAAATTTAATATTGAAGAAAAGTCTTCACACAAGATATTTTCTATTTTCCTGAGTGTGGGAAGACGATTAAACTGGGATTTGATCACTGTTAATTTTTTCTTTATCTCAAAAACAACTTATAAAAATTGAAAAATGTTATTGTTATCAAACATTCAAATTTTGATTGTTTGAAATTTTAAAAGATGTGCTAAACTTGTTGTGTACCCGTTAGTACCACTAACAATTAAGTTTCAAAATTAAACATGCACCAAAGAAGCACAACAATTCAATCAAATTTATGAAATACATAGTTTCTAGCATGTGAAAGTTTGAAAAGAAAATAACTCTGAATTAAGGATTGTTTTGATTTTTACTTTTCAATGTTTAATGTCTTAAAGTAATTATTACCGTTATTTTTTTTACTTTGTTTACTTTAGTGTTGATATTAAAAAGTGGAAAAGCTTAAAAATAATTTTATATCTTTTCTCAAGGAGAACAAACAAAGAGCTTCATACAATCCACATTCGCTAATGAATTTCAGAGCTTTCTTAACATGCACAGAAATTTGACAAACAAATGATGAATGGGGAGTAAGTGAAGAATTTATTTAATAAACGTTGAACTTCTTTACCCAATTCCCATTTTAATCATGCTCTTCTCTAGCTCTCCCAGTAAAGAATTCAGTCCAATATTCTCTTTATTTTCAGTTGGAAGCAAAGCACACAAGACAAACCATAAAGGTTCGTTACACCTGACCAATGCAGCAACTGCCGAGACCGAGCACTTGGTTTTCTTATTTTTCCTCCACCGCAACCATTTCATATGGTCAAGGAAAATCATCTGTTGTTGAGCAAAGGAGCAAAAATATATGTGTGTTTTTTTAACGTTCCACTCTTTCAACACAATTTATCATAACGATCGGAACATCGTTTACTTCTGGGTCGTTTACTCCATACTCCTCCTGCTCATTGCTTCGGAAGCATATAGACGATCACACTCTCTAGAAAGCCACTGTAACCATGGTTCCCTTGGATCCCAGAAACATACGATAAAAGGTGTTTTTTCCAATCGAAAGGTGATTAGAATGAAGAGTAATGGGAGAGGATAAAAATATCAATGGTGTTCCACCGGGGTGACTCGGGGTAGTGAGCTGTAGCGCGGCCGGTGCCGCCCGAAAAGCCAGATAGTCACCAGGTGGGAACGGTGCTGAGGGTAAGCTGTTTTCTTGCTCCAATTTTTCCCTAGTCCCTTCACAACCCAACGGGGGGAAAAATGACATTATGCCACCACACAATGGCACATCATTTGATGTGCTAAGAGATGCTCGTTCGATCGAAATGACGTGAGGTACCGGGAAATTGTTGTGGCAGGAACGAATTTTCTTTTCCAGGAATTGTTCAAAAAGAAGGCCAAGAAAAAAAAAGTTACCGGCTTGCGGTAACAGGGCAACTGGAGAGGTATCGTACATTTGCGCTCAAATTCCGTATAATGATGTCGGGGCGTGTGACGAATGGATTAAGCCGTGAGAATAAGTCCGTAGAAAATGGGAGGGAATAGCGTACATTCGGTATAGTACTTTCAGTAAAATAAGTTTTTTTTTTATCTACTATCTATCCATTATCGACTTATTTTAAGGTAAAATAAGTTTTTTATAGCTTTAGCAGTAATTTATTTTATCTTTAACACTAACTAGGAATTTTAAACCTGTAAATTCGATGGTTTCAAATGTTGTTACTGCTAATATTTGTTCATTATAAGCTCTGAAAAAATGAAAAAAAATGCAAAAAGTTTATTTTAATTCTAACAAGCTGTATTATATTTTCAATGAATTTTCCAAGAAATATTTGTATTGGCTGATTAATGCCACAACCGCTAATAATGCAAGAATTGGCTTTGTTCTGTAGACATAATAAAACAAGTATCATGTAGTGACGAAATACAGCTTGAAAAATGATCACGACAATGCGTTCCATCTCTCTAGCGTCCTACCGTTCCGGCCGCCCCGTTCGGTTTGTTTGTTATTTTGCAGTTATTTAATCATACGAAGGTTATCTTCAACTTCAAACATAACAAATTGGGATGCTTACAAGAAAATACGAGTGTCACTTTGCGTTTCGGCGAATTTCATCCATTGCCAGACACGCGGTAACGACACACCGGCTCGTACTTCATCATCATCTTGAGCCCGTCTTCCCCCTGGTAAAACATCCCGAAGCTTGGCGCTCAAATCTGCCTCTATTTTATTCATTACCATGCCCTAATCACAACATAAAGTATCATCTGCGCGAGATGGCTGCCGAGTGCACGCCGGGACGGGCCGACATTGTTGTAGAACCGGGAAAGTACACGGCCCCACGTTTGTTCCCCGTAACAACTGGCTCACGCGCTCGTGCGTCGCGATGCAGGAAGGAAATGTGAAAAATGTTGTTCTGTTGTTTCTCGCGGCTTTTGACGGCAAATTTGATTAGGGTAGTGAGGTTGTGGGCCAGAAACAAGCAACTTCAAGTGCACAAGGGGATACACGAGAGGCAGAGATGTTGTGCACAACGTGAACACGTTTTTAAGGCGGCTCGAGTGTACGGCTTTGGCAAGATCGGCACGGGTGTGCAACATACCCTGGGGTGAAGCAAGTTTTCACTTTTTATTTATATTACTTCCGACCATGTCTTCTAGTTGGCTGGTAGGCTGCACTGTACATCAAAGTGTAATTTTTACGTTGAAATATTATAATTGGGTGTGTTCGTTAGCTTCCAGGCTCCACATCCCCTAGCTTTCATATCTCTTACTCTAACAATGGCCTTAGAATTGATAGAGTATGACGCAGTCGCAGTGAGGTTTTGTATTTTGTTCTTCGATACTAAATAAAAATGTTATGCGTTTAAGGTCCCTGTACACATGTATATTAATTTTTCGCTCACACACAAAAAAGCTCTTGGCATGTATCGTGCACACCAAACGGGGACTATGCGGCCTCCATCATCCGCAAACTGCTGCAGTTGATTAAACCAGACAGCTCACCAATATATTGAAGGCATCACACTTTCAACTTCTATCCCGCGCTCACCCGAAACGTGTACGTTGAGGATCGCATCATGAAAATCTTGTATCCCATATTTTCTTCCTTGTGCCCCAACTAGCGACTTATCGGGCGGCTTTGGTTCCCCGCTGTTAGAACTCAATCGCGCTGTAGACCTTCATCATATAAATTATCCTTCAACAGCACACAAACTCACACACACCGCACACCGAATCTTCCAGTGGATAGCGGTAGCCTTCAAGACTTGAAGAAAAAGCACATTTAGCCCTGGTTTTTTGGCGATGTTGCTAATACTTGAGTAGAGTCTGGGAAGGGTATGTTAGAGCAAGAAACCTCGTCCTGCAAACTAATCTCAACCAAGACACCCTTGTTAAGGATGGCTGCCAAAACAAAGCCCTAACCGAGCGGGGAGTTTGTTTTCCAAGACTGTCTGGACTTCTTGCTCTACCTGCCAGTTTATCCACACGCTCCTTTTTCGCTGGCAGCGTCGGGAAGTCCACATCATTCGGCGGGATGGTACGGTCAGCAGCAGGGCGCCAAAACATCGACACTTGTCGGCGTGCCCAAAGACCGTTGTTTATCTAGAAGCAATAAAGCGACCCGTAGATGGACGGGGCTGCTATAAAGCTAGTGAAACGTTTAAGCGGAAGGTGAAGTTAAACTTTTGGGCTTGCTAAGAGATAGGAAATATGAAAGAAGTATGGGCAATACTGAAGAGCATGAAAAATATATTCGATCAAAAGAAAATGCTACGAACTGTGAGGAGATTTTGAAAATACAAAAAATTTCTTACCATTCTAGTATTCTCGGTATGTATAAGCCATAAATGAATTCAAGAATGATTTGCGTTATTTCTATATTTAGCGTTTTTCTCGTTTGTTTAGTTTATTTAATGACTATTAACGTCAAATTAAACTATTAAACATGTCTCATTGAAGTTTTCAAATGGGTAAGCTAAGTACAACGAGTTTTGTTATTGCTGTCTATGGTGCAAAACATAGTGATGTTTTTATTGGTATTTTCATAAACTTTAGAACGTTCTTAAGATCGATGGGAGACAGAATCCTGGAGTCTTTAATGTACGTCAAGGGAAATATTTACTGCAAAGCGTGTTATGATTGTCTTGAAACTTCGTCCAAAATAAATATTGATAAGGTTTATCTCAAAACTTACTTTTCTTTATTTTACTCTTATTAAACTCATACGTTCTTTATTCTCAGGTAATCTCTATTTAAAATGTGAAGACCACTCAGACTGAAGTTTGCCATTCTAGGATATCATTAAGAATACCTGTAGCAGCACATTTGTAAAACACTTTTCTTAGTACCATTACTAATATACCAGTTGTTAGTTGGGATTAACATTTCATCGATTATAATTATAGCCATAATTATCAAAGGTACCTTCAAAAATCGTTTAGCCATGTAAAAGTTTAGCTCAACTATGTAGTGAAAAATATGGCATCTTTTCCATATGGAAAAAGATTTTTCCATTATGGAAAAAGATTAAAAAAACCCGTTTACCCGTTTCAAAAATTTCATTCATCAATGTTTTATTTTCAAAAATTGAAATTTAAAATTTTATTTCAAAAATATTTTTGTGGTGCTTTGTAATAATTCGAGGTGCCATTTTGAAATCATACTCTGCAGCGACAAATGGCATGCATTAATAATCGACATTTTGAAGCAAATTTACGAGACAGAGGGAGATAATTTTTTCGCTCTTATGATCTTATAATCGAAGTCTAGCAATGGCTTTCAGAAATAACAGCGTTCTGTAAACTGGTTTTTTATAGTCAAAGCTGTAGAATGTAGCTGTTCTATAGTTCTATTAAAGTGTTCAAGAGCGACGTTTTTCGCTAATTCATTTGCGGAATGGTTTCAACAAACGGTCTCAACATCTTCTTGCAAAATGGGCACGTTTTATCAGAGTATTCAAGCCTTAAAGCCATTCCTGATGAAACGACAACAACAATAATGCAATAGCCATGATAAAACTGACAACGTTTCTTGGGCAGTTAATTGAGCAAATTGCTTAAATCTTTCCATCCATCGCCGTATCTGACCGTATCGAGTATGCTGGAGATTCAATGCTTGTAATTGCAATGTAGGAATGCTTCCTATCATGTAATTGCATAAGCGTCAGTGCGTTGCTCTTTTCAATAGCCTGCCGTAGGGTATTTCGCACAAATTCTTCAAGAGTCCTATAAAATGCATCAAAGAGATTCCGAACGCTCGAATGTGTAACTTAATTACAAACCGACAGTTGATACCCACAGTGCATTCCACAGCAAGCGAGAAACGGTGCTCTAAAATTACATGTTCCTGCCAACATGCCGCATGCTTTCCACATTAAAACCTAATCCCTTCACCAATGAAACATCAACGCTGTGCTGCAATAACACGTGTATGCATAATCCCGTCAACCCAGGGGGCCATTTCAACGGTACCCGATTTGGCACTGGCAGGAAAGAAAGCGCCAATTACCTGGTAATCTTTGCCGACCAACGTGCTTATCGGGTTTCGTGCAGTCACCGACGAAGGGAAGCCTACCCGGTAGCGTTTATTATGACATTAAGTTAAATGTGTTCCACGCGAAGCCAAAACCGTCAACGTTTCCTTGCAGCTAATCCAGCTTAGTGGTGAAGAAGGATTTTTCCAACAATCGTAAACAAAAGTGCGCCAGCCAGCGCGGGGTTAGTGACTGATTTGCACAATGGTGAATGCTGCAAAACAATAACGGCGAGCGCTTGCGTTCCATTTGTGACGATTCGAAATGCTCGGAATGTAGGTCTTATAGGAGGCATCAACTTGGTGGGTGTGGAAGCGCACGCGTGCGTATAATGGAAGCTAATTAACGAATAGGATAGGTGTTTCCAGTTGCCGCAAGCTGCCGATAATGAGGGGCTGCCGGAGATAAGGCGAGTAATTTGTCACCCCCGGTAGCGTGCAAAGCGGGAGATACAATTTCGTGGAAATGTTTTCGATGGATGGATACATATGTAGATGTGATTAGATATTATCTTCGATGCGATATTGGTAGAATCCTTTCAGCTATAGACATGATAATATCCAATCAAACGCTTCGTGTCACTTGCGCGTAAAATCACAATGGTTCATTAATGAGGTGAATGAAATGGGTGCGTGAGCGAGTGCTTTCCTAGAAATGGTGTTCAGTATGATGTCTTAAGAAAGGTTTTGTTATTAATGTAGCATTATAAACGTTACCTAATGTGTAAAGTTTAAGATTACTTGAAAATAAAAGTAAGACTAAACAGGATCCAACAGGACCAACTGTGTTTGGTGTCTGTGGCGGTGTAAGATCGAACGTTAAAATGAAAGTAATATTGTATTGCCTATGTTATCATGTTTGCAAGCATGTCAAGGCAAAATCTAACTAAAAAGTTTAAAGCAGTTTGTAGAAAACATCCACATTACTCCCAATCACACGAAAAACGAGGTGGAAAAAGCTTTCACCGCATAAGTCAAAGTAAAACAAGCTCAAAGCATTCTTTGCACGTTCTCTCACCAAATAGCATTGCGGTGATTTAATGAAAGTCTACCGTTCTACCGATTTCAGTACAATCCCCCCAGTCGACACATTCCATCTCGGTCCAATAAAGTCGCACGATAATAGCTTTTCGCTAAAAATCAACCCTCACGCCGGCACGCAGCACGCTTGCTTTTAGGGTTGGAGCTTATTTTTGGATTTTTGATTTAGATGTTGTTTTGGCCTTGCCGGTGCACAGCCCGGTGCGAGTTTGAAAGCAGGGCCTCGAAAACAACACCGTACCGCTGCAGCACCAACTCCAGCAGGGTTTATTTAATCCCAAAAAGTCTACCGCTCGCCCAGCACGGATGCGAAAAATCAATAAAGGCTCACCGCGGGTGGTGTGCTGGCTGACCTTTGCTGGTTAATCTCGTGCTGGTGACGTTAGCTGTTGGTATTTTAATGGTAAAATTCACATCTAATGGGTTTACATCATAATGCCGGGACGAACTCATTTAGGACCTCAATAAATATATCAGAAATAAGCAATTAAATAAAAAACCGTAAGTTTTCAGCAGATTTCTTTTAGGCAGTTTAAAAATATGTATTGGAAGCACAGCAAACAAATAACTCTTAGCTCATTTTCATCAGTCTGACAGCTCTTCCCGCCTTTATGCTGTTTTTTGTAGAATGGCTTTAACATAGGAACGCTGTCAACCAGTTTAGAACGTTTAATACGATCCTCGTTACAATCAAACCGAATAACGTTCCACAAAGGCAGCACATAATAAGGCTAATCCTGGACATATCACTAAATACTGATGAGTCATTTCAGAAGGCTTATTTGGTGGAAATATGTGTCAATTCTTCCCTTTGCTCGTTCTGTTAAAGTCTTAACCATGGAACACTAGACGTGTGTGCTGCACTCTAATAAACTTAATTTTCATTAAACCCTTCAAACTGTGTGAAAAGCTGTGGGAAAATTTTTTTTTTATGATTCGGAGCCGTACTTCCCATTGCCTGAGGCATCACAACCACATGGTACTGGTTAAAAGCGCCGCCATTTATCGATCCTCATCAGAGCGTGCGAGCGATAATAGGAAAAGATGCGGTACGATGTCCCACCGTGGGCCGTCAGGATTTACAGCAGCACGAGCTTTCAAATGGCAGCTCTAAAGCTTATATTCCTCCGAAAAGTGCTCCGTGCGTTCGTATGGCTTTTCCACCCTCCTCCCTCTAGGCGATCTTTAACAATCAGAGCGTTTCGTTGGCGTTATGGGCAAGAAATTAAGGTTAGAGTTTTACCAGCGTCAATCCAGCACACACAAAAACAATCGACATGTTAGACCGCCAAACGGGCTTTGCCAGCACCAGTCCCGTCCACAGGCACGCACCAATAATCGAAATCCTTTATCGTACACCATCGCATGATTTGGGCAACGCTATGCGTTTTCCTCCCGCCACCATCACTTCATTGGCACAATCGGCAAGCAAAGACGATGCCATCGCGCACCGAATCCGTTACCATAAAGTTTTATTTTTATTTTATTTCCCGCGTTCCCCTTCCGTCCCTGGTGCCGGCTAGCGCTTTGCCCTTCAAGCTGAAATGCTGGATATTCCCTCGCCTCTACATACTTCATTTCCTTTTTTTTCCTTTCCTCCGCGATGGGGAGATGAAGTGAGCTTTTCATGACAGCACTTTCGTTTAATTTCGGTTTTCGTCGAAATCGAACGCCGGTGAAGCTTGCAGCGTTCGGAACATGCGGGCTAAGCAGGCAGCATTGAAGGGGAAGAAAAAACACACTACAACCCACCACACAGAGCATTCCACCCTTTCCCCATTTACTCACACACTCCCTGTACTTGTACCGGCCTGTGCCGACCTGAGCTGCAACCCTGACAACCGGCTTGTCAGGACAAACGACCTAGCGGTGACATTCTATGCGTCGTGCTCGTTTTATTTTCTCCATCCCGGCTCTAGGAAATTCCATTTTCCAAGCATGTTATCGGATGGCCACAGAAACACAACCGGTCGAAGCGTTGGTTCGCATTTGTTCGTGAGCTGATGGCATAGGACAGGCAAAGCAGAATAAAAGCAGGGGGAACCAATCAGACACGGAACCGGATCATGTTTTTGTGTGCTGGGTGCCGCACCGAACCGATAACCGATCAAGATTGTGCGATTCGGAAACACTCGGTAACGATGATTCGTCGGCAGGGGTTTGTGCTTCAAGTCGGGCCTTCCCTTACAGAGATCTCCTTCCTGCAGGCCCGCACGATAGTGCCGGAAGAAATCGATTATTAATTGAAGGCAATAATAGGACAAGGTTGGCCGGTGATGGTAGTGGCAGTCTGTGATTTTCCCCTTTTTTGTGTCACCGAATAGGAATGCTTTGTCCAAGCCAGTTGGTCATATTGTAAAGTATTGTTTATGTATGGTATTTATTTAGCAGGTAGCAGTGCAATGGTTTGAAGGTTGCTGTAATTGTTTGTTGCATTATGTATTTATGGCTCTGATGGCAGAACATAAGATGAGGGGAACCTTTTGTTGTATTATAGATTATAGAAAAGGATCATTACTTTACACAACGAAATTCAAGGATATTTATAAATCTCTTCAAAATATTTTTGTTACTTCGAAGTAACTTCATATTTAAGTTTAAAAAGTTTTAATGTTTGTCATTTAGCCCTCAATAGATGTACACTATTATTTTTCTTATTGAAAGTTCTTCGTGATACCTGTTAAATAATTCAGAGATAATTCAATTATCCATTTAGTGTAAAATATTGTTCATCAAACGGATCCTTTAGGACAACCTTCGCAGTCTCACTCTGAACAAAGCATAGAAACAGTGCGCTCTAATGGAAAGCGTACTATCGGCTGAAATGCCAACAGGCAATTGATGCAAACAATCAAATTACGCCATCAAATATGGTAACCCAATTGATTCGAACCTTCCTGGAAAAGTGCTCTGTTTGTACTATTGGCTGGCGCTTTCCATTTAAAAATACTTATGGCTTCTTATCAACCTAGTTCCGTATCGCGCGGAGCATTGCCCGTATGTAGCCTTCCGAGAAATGAAATTTCAAAAAACAACGCACCCATATTTTGGTTGCAGCCAAGAAGGATTTTGTTGAAGCGGAAACATAGGACATGATAGTGTACTCGATCGGAATCCGATTGCGATTTATACCAATAACAAGGTTCAAATGAATGTCATACTGCTTAAACGGTAAACTAGTTTCCATGGCAGGAAAAAAGTAGAGAAGAAGTAGAATAATTGTAAACATTGGGTTATAAAGAAAAAAAAAACGCAAACATACTGCAAGTTTCTTTGTGCTGAGAATGAACATGGTTCATGAGTAGCATTTCCTTTATTGGAATGTTTGATAATAAAAAGCTAAAATTGTAGCTTAACCAGAAGCTTTCTGGATAACAAGCAGCATCTAACTGTTTGATGCAGCTGTATCACGATCAGTGTGTTGATATATTGAATTTTAAATGAAATATACAAAAGTGGTGTACTTTTGCTCTACAATTAGAACGCTCAAAGTCTATAATACTTTGGCACAAAATGAGCTGCTGCCAGCAATATATTGCAATTAAAAGTATTTAAACCGTGTTAGTTTAATATGATAAGGTTTTTCATCTGTTGTTATTATTTTTAATGTTTTTTTTTATTTCTTTCTAGTATTGCTTTGTATCTTCTGTTCTCCTTCACTTCTTGTCGTAATGACCTCGTTAGTCATGCCAGCAATTTCTAACTAACTACACTTGTTAATATCACGTAGCGAGGTAGCCTGTCTTCACACCAAAGACTTTACTAAGGACCCTAAACGTCTCTTCTATGAGAGGACATTTTTCTTTATAGGTAGAGAGTGCAGAAAAAACCATGCTTCGAACTAAGTATTATCTGTCACACCTCCTTCCTTTTTCCATCTCATCAAATATTCGAAGTATCTTTCAGACTCTTTTCAATTCGTAATGATGCATTCATTTTGGGGACAGCTTTGATTCCTAGCCGCGATTGCAACGTGTCACGTTCGATGACAATCTGTCATCGTATGGAACGAGTCAAACTTTCTTTCGGTTTTGATTTTACCTTCACAGTCGTTTAGTTTTACCTTCTCTATACCAAACAACAATCAGCCTATCAGCAGACAAAACAACTTACGCTACACCTTACCATTATGGGCAGCTATACTATCACGGTTGTTATTGACCCCACCAGCCAACCATGCGTAGGTGACATCTCGTTCTGGTTTGCTGCTCCATTTCTAGTGGATGACGTACTCACCCTCGGGCGGATTAGTGGCACCATCGTTTATTTAGCATCACATCACAGAACGGACTGACCGCCACGCACACCGGTCGGCACACCGAAAGCAGTGATTCATCATTGCGGAATTGTTTACTGAAAGCCACTGGTTGCCACAAGTGGATCGGCACAAATACACACCATATCACCTTACACACGTCTTCATAATCCTCGTCCTGCTGGCAGTAAGATCGACTGTGCTACAGAACAACAAAAAATAGCTGATGAAAGATAAAGATCAGCCCCCCGAATTCCCTGCCGGCGTGTAAGCGCACACTGCACGTACGCACCCGAAGTGTGTATCATCTTTCGGCTAACGTTATTATAAAAGCCCAGCAGGGCACAAAGGGAACCCGCGCAAACAAGAGTGCCTCGGGGAAAGGGAATGCTTTCACCCGTGTTTGCTCCCATCCGGGGTAAATACATTACAATGGCGGGTGGTTGGAAAGCACACGGACGCCGTGCCACCATCAGCGACTCAGTCTCGGAATCCGCTCGGGCACGTTCCCCAGTGAATAGTGCTTCGAGGTTCCGCTCGTGTGTGTTCTACCGGTTGCGTCCATCCGCACACCAGCAGCGCAGATGATACTGATTGCTTGGGTGTTGATAAAAATAAACAAATAAATTGAAAACAGTGGCAGAAGAAAGCAAGTTTGCCACCCTCCCTCGCTCCGGTTCCGTACTCCCTGCTCTACAGTGTTTTTCCGAACCATGCTTGATTCCGGACGTGTTACCGATACTCTGCCGCTCGCTGTCCCCCTCTCTCTCCTTTCCCACTGTGCTTTGATTTGCTTACTTCCCTGGACGGGCGAGAGAACGCACAGAAGCACAACATGAAATAAAGTAAACTTCCTCTAAAAACCATCCGATCAAGTTACAGCACATGATCTGCAAAAGGGAGTTGGCCACATCACCGGGACAGGGACGTTCGTTCGTGTACCGTCCGGCACAAAGTGAATGCTTCGCTCGACTGGAGAACGAAGAAAGGGAAACGTTGCACTGGGAATTGGTTTGGCAACTTTTTCCCTCCTTCCTGCGCTCGCTGATGTGTTGACACAGAACGGAAAGCGGAAAATAAAAATAAATGTGAAAAACTTCACCGGCATGGTGGATGTGTGTGTGTGTGCATTATTCTGATGGGCCGCTTTTCCCGGATCTGGGTTCTTCGTCCCAAAGAAGCAGGCGCGCTTGTGCATGATGGATTCGCCTCGTCAAGAGTGGCGCTCAAAAGCGGCAAGTTCACTGGGGCTTTTCAATCTTGGTTGAGGAAAGTTGGCCACCGTACTCTCACTCCCTCTGTTGTTTTTCTTCCTTATCGCTTGATGTGGTAGTAAAGGTGGATCCTAATGGTGGAAATGCCATTAACCGCCACCGGATCGAACGATCAATAACCGCACTTTTTCTTTTCTTTTCTTTGCATCACTACCCAAACGTCCCTGAGCGGCGCTTTCCGATCGGTCGCTCGCAGGGAAAACTTTACATCATCGTTCTTGTTGACACAACAAAAAATTAAACACAAAAAAAAAGAACAGAAAATAAAATCAAATGACCGCTGTTGTTGCCGCTGCTTTTCATTTCCGTGAAACTTTTCGCTTTGCCCGGCGGCCCGGCGCACACGAATAGAAAGTTTTCGACCAAGCAATTACCGTTTTTCGCCAACGGCTGCGGCGGTGGCGGAGGGAGTGGGAAAGCGCGTGGAACCAAATTTTGTCCAAGCGCTACGCAAAGTATATCTACGGTACGGCGAAACAATAAACATTTGGGGTCAGTGGTTTTTGTTTTTCAGCTTGTACTGGGCTGCTGTTTTGGTTTGTCCGTTCCCCACTGTTTCGTTGCGCAAACAAAGTGGAAAGTGGATGGAATTGGTTTGCATCCGACCGTGGGAGTCAGCTCGCACCAACAGCTAATGCGGAAATGCGTTAGAGGTCCATGAGATAGCCTCCTGAAAGACTGTGGTAAGATTTATGATTCGTTCTACGGACGGTGGGGGGCTGTTTGCAGTTCATTATCATCGATGCTGTAAATTTCCTGCCCACAGCAAGCTTGTGGAAGCGGTGAAGAAGGAAGGCAAAAGGGAGCAAAGTGGCCGCAGGTCCGGGCGAGTCCGTATGTTGTCTGCTAAAAGTGGATCACCCGTCAAGCGAAGAATATGAGCTTTGGTAAAGTTTCCGGTGGTATCCACCCTCGATCGAGTAAAGTATCACGTCTGTAAGTCAATCTTCTTATTCCGTTCGATTGGCTGCGAAACTTTAACCTAATTTACGTGTCATGGCCAGTGGGTGGTCGTTTCTAGTTTGGGGAAGCATAACTCAAGTGGAGACCGGTCGGGGGGAATCTTTATGATGATTTGTTTTGAATTGTTTTCATGAGTTACGGCACGTGTCGTGAAGAAAAAAAATTGAGATAACCTGTTTTTTTACGCTGAACTATTTTTATTTTTACGGACCAAAAATAAATCAACTAGAAAGATTTTTTAGTTTTGCTTAGCAGTATTGCAGTTTACTGAATAAACCGATTTTATTTCTTAATTTTTTAAACATGTATTTTTATATTTTCTAAATTTTAAAACCGATTTGCATAAGCTAATGCCTAACACATTATTGGAAAGTCTTGCCAGAACATTTTAGGGATCATTTATTGTTGGAATGCTTTTAAAATTTTTTGAAAGATTTTCTTTAGGAACTTATGTTTTAGTAATAGTTGTTTTATTTTTAAGGGATTTTTAGGTGATTGTTCTTAAACTAATAAATCAAATGCTTTTCCAGAAAACTATAAAATCTTATTTGAATATGTAAATAACAGCGTTAATGACACAAGACGTTCAAAGCCTTCAACTACTTGCAAGGCTTGAACTTTAAAGTATTTTTCTTCATTAAGCCATTTCAAATAAAATTCAAGCTGTCAAAGTTTTGCCACCATAAGCCGTCCCACGCTGGCATGAATAATCAATTTGCCTGGAACGATTTCAAATTCTTACATTGTTCTCTAAATCTTGTATAGGTAGCCCGTTGAAAGAGTGAATGATATGCCTGGGATGGTGTTTGGCGGTGGCGGATAACTCTTTGCTAAATTGATCCATTTGCCACTCGTCGCTAATCGACGCATTCCACGCGAACAGATATTGCTTTTTCCATCACAGCCTTCGCCCGCCAGTTCGACCAACTTTTGCTACTTACCAACTTTCCAGACCGGGCCCACCCTTCATTAACACTCGTATTAGAGGAAGCTCATTCACGGCGTGACCGATCGGGGCTCGCGTTTCGTTCCATTTCCCTTCGCTTCAGCACACTTGTCCGCTGGCAGGCGAATATTTTGCTAATGGATATCGATTTCGAAACATCCCAGCTCCACTTTCATCGTATTAGAGTAGCGTTCTCGATCGAAAATAACCCCCCTTTGTTGTGCCTGTAACATGGAAAGGGTGGATGATCGAGTTCAAGCGAGCGATTGAAGTGAATATTCAACTCCATCCGTGCAAATGCTTAAAGATGGAACTCTAACCGCTTTCAAGGTGGGTGAAATAAAGGAGCGTGATCGGGCATACCACCGAGAGGTGCAATTAACATGCGATTCTACTCATTTCACTGCATGCTAATGAAATGTTTGCACCTGTGACTGCCTGCAACGAACATCGACAGAGAGAAAAAGGTCAGCTCCGTGTCCTCTACCAACCTGTGGCAGAAAATACCACACACACACACTTTCAACATCCAATGGAAATTAGTCGAAATGATTCATTGAAGTTCGATTATTGATTCTAAATCAACTCGACAGTTTCAACGTGTACACTAAATCGGGCCGGTAGCGGGTGTACTGGGCACCCGATCGGTTGCAAATGCGCTGAAGTGCACTACAACGAACGCACATTTCCGTGCTTCATTCCCTTGCCGGTCGATTTTCCGTTACGGACTCTGTACTAATACGATGCGCAAATAGGCCGAGAGGGCGCTGAGAGAGAGATAGAGAGAAAGGGAGAGAGGGAGAAGGTGTTTGATCGGTTTCATATAACCAACTAATTGGAGGCATTTCCATGCACTTTTGGCATTGGCGTTCCATCGCAACCACCCGGATGGGCGAAACACGGTAGCAATGGGGCTTCAATTTTCAAGTGCTAAACCAAAACTCAATCGATTAACGGACACTTTACGTCTCGATGGCAGGCGTGGCGATGTAAATGAAGTTGGTACCAGCATGTGCGATACACGCGGTGCTATGTTGGGTGCTAGATGCAGTTAGTTAAAATCAAAAGCTTACATAAAAATCAATGTATTGACTATCCTATTTAATTATTCGTTTGCATAAATTGAAAGGATTGATTTTCATTAGTGATTTAAAAATCGAGAATTAAAACAAACTTATTTCCAAAAAATAAACTTACATAATTTTTATTACTGCTGCAATTTACTGCTAAATATATTTATTTTACAATACTTTTGCTTTGTGATATCAATAAAAGAACATTCAACCCGCAGTAAGCTAAAAATCAAATTTGTTGAAAAGACTTATATTGAACATTTGGCTACGGCAAAATGTTTAAATAAATCTGTAATCGATTCATGTAAGTTTTACTACACAATTATCAAATTTTCAAATGAAGTAACTATGAAAAAATGTTTCGTTCAACTTCGATAACATAAACCAACACGGGAATTTAAAAAGATTGGGTAAACATATTCTTCTAAAATTAACATTTTTAGAACTTCACAACAAATGCTTTTCAATGTTTTTTTTTGCCAGAATAAAGAGCTCTTTAACTGTGCGCTGCTTTGTAAAAGTGAAAAATTAAAGAGATCTATCTGACCTTGGTTAGAAAATATTAGTCTCGAGTTTAATATAAATATTCAAAAGAGATTAATCGCATAACACTGGTTCTAAAATAATGTAAGTTTACTTGAAACGTAAAATAAACCTTACAAAAACTTTATGTTACAAAATCCTCGTAGCCTACCATGGAAACAATTTTGCTTAGCAATTTACCCTTCCATTTACACCCCTCCTCTCCCACACAATGGCACCCACTTCATACTCCCGTTAGCAACCAATCATTAGGCGACACGTGACCTACACCATCCGTTTGACTGGAAACCATAATTGAATTGTTCGCTCGTAGCAATCACGCACGTTTTTTTAGAAACTTTCGACCTACCGGAGGTGAGAAATAATAGTCAGCATTCAATGGTGTGGCGGAGCAAAAACACCACACCCGGTTCAAGGTGAATGGAAAGGAAACGATTGAACGTGGAACGCGTTTATTAGGGAAGGCGAAAAAACCAACTTCACCTCGGTCCGGTTCCCATTTTACTACGCTCCATTGCCTAATGGTTGAGATTCTAATTATCGAGCTCTGCTTCGGTTTCTATAGGTCCGTTTACCTTTTGCCAGCTCCGGTCGAACGAGGTGGTGCGGTGGCTTGAGGCAGACATTTACAACGACTAAACTTTGAACATTGCAATCACTTTTCGACCCTTTGCGTAACGCTCGTTTTGTATGGCCTGCGGTGGGATCCTTAGCGGGAGTAACGTTTGCGCCTGGCAATAGATCGTTGAGATGGGCGAGGAAAAAAACACGCCCTAGCCACACTCTAATGACGCGCTTGGTTTGATAAAGATGTTACTGTGAAGGGTCCCCCGGTTTGCTTTCCTACGCGGGAAGTAACTTTTACATGCGCTTGTGCTACGCAGAAAAGTTTGCTGTGAAGCGCAGGGAGGGGGGGCCTCATAGGGAGGGGCCAGCAGAGGGCAATAAATTTTCACGAACACCTTCACCGACCGCGGTTAAGAGTGGATTGGGTTTCCTGTTCAGTGTTGATCGTTGCTACTCACGAAACGGTCACTCAACCGGCAGGCTTCGTGGAGTGAAGTAAAAGCCTAGGGCCGGCTGAAAGGCGCACTGTCCGGCCGCTATCTGTAACAGTTTGGTCGGATCTTCGATTGTTCATTTTGTTATTGCTCATCCTGATTACAGTTATCTGATTAACGATTTGTTTCGACGCTGTTGAAGCGCAGGAAAGGAGCGATTGTCTAACGATTCACTTTAACTTGCAACTCTTTACAGACAACAAATCCATACTGGCCAACACGGACTGGAAAAAGCTGTGGCTAGAGTCGGGACAGCTGAGCTCGAGCGGCCGGATAGACAATCACCTCGACAGCAGTGATTCTACGCTCATAGACGATGGCGAGGTAAGTAGGCGAAACTTAGACGTCAATCGCTTGATAGATACGTTAATGGTATCCAACACGTGTTGCCTTGGGCAACGAAAATGCCAACTGATTTACTTGGATACGAATCTGATTTTTCTGTTTAATTTTCATATTACTTCTCTTCATTGTGCCATTGGTTACAGGTCCAGGAAGCGCTTATTTCATAACTCATTTTGTTTCATATTGTTCTATATTACATCAACATATTCTTTCACTATGTGCCATCCTGGCTGTTACATTCGTTTTTTTGTTTTGGTATTTATAGTAAAACACTGGGCGTCTCCATGTATCGAATTGTTGAAAGATAAATACCTAAGTAACCTAAGCCGTATGTTATTTTGTCAGGCTTAGGTAAAGCTATCTTAGCGTCATTTTTTACAAAAAATTAAAAGATTATAAAAGGGTGCATTATATAACTCGAACACTAGAGAAAATGTGTCAAAAAGGCAGATTTTAAATTATTATGCGTGTTTGGTAACTCGATTAAATTCTCATAAGGCGTCTCTAATTCTACAAATGTTATGGTCTAACAAGTACAGTTTTGATAAATTCTTATACAGGCTACTTATCTAAAAAATTGTGTGAAATTTTGTGAGATACTTTTTTATGGAATTCAAAATCATTAAATAAAGGAAGTTCCAAAGATAGGAATGAAGTACTTTGCGGACATTTAAAGGATGAAATATCTTCTCCTTCATTCGTTTTAAAGATAGGATATTTCTAGGCAAAATTTCTTTGCAATTTTCGATACAATTTACCCACAAAAAAAATTTCATCAAAAGTCATTTCAACGATTCAAGGCCATCAAATGAACGGAGCAAAAAATTCAACACATTTTGCCATTTCTCCAACATCTTTCCTTAATACGATTTTATTGTTTATTGTGATTTTGTTTGAGACATTTCAGTTTGGCTCATATATTTACCCTGAATTTTTGTTGTTGTAGCAAAATAAAGTTAAAAATTAAACTTAGGCATACTCATTTTTTTATTAAAGAGGCTTCCAAAGAAATGATCTTCGTTAGAGTAGTGTTTTGAAAGCTTTTTAAGCAAAAACTATTAATAGTGATTTTATGCATCAAATTTCCAAAAAGCCATCAATTATAATCATCTTGTTTTGTCGCATCTCTTTGACATAAAAGTTTCTCCAATCACCGCAGTAACTGTTTTACAGACACGATTAACCACGACTCATATTACCCGTTATTACTGCTCCCGCCGTACCGGAATAGCCCTTTTTAATTAGAACTTTCCAGCAGCAAGCGTGCAACAGTGCGCATCGAAATTGCTAACTAGCTTAGCCCATCATTATCTGCTTCGTTCAATACGCATCTGAGGCGGATGCCTCATTTTGCTTAATTTGCTACTCCAACTACTTCCCTGTCCGCTGTTTTGCACAGATCAGTGAGTTGCGTTGTTCCAGGCGGCTCGTTATACCGTTTAGTGCTTCCGCTCACTTGCCAGCGAGCTTGGAAGGTGAAACGTTAAAGCCACCTACCTCAAGGCACACCCAGCCACACTTACAAGGACAAGGATACACACGTCGAAAAGAAAGCAGAAGTGTGGCGGCAAGTCCCGAACGCTAATTACCAGGTGTTAGTCTTGCACACCTTCCTTCTAATCTGCTTTTCTTAACGAAAGTTTCCTGTCCCGTGTGACAATGCCGTGCCGTGGATGGTGGGAGGTTGCAGGGGGAGCCGGAAACAAGTACGGCTCAAAAGTTCTCGGAGGCCGGGTGGAATCACACCCGTAAATAGATAATCATCAACCCAGAACGATTCGCCCTCTGGTTGGCAATCTCCGCCCTTTGGATTGAGCGCAAGGAAAGAGAGAGTGTGTGTGTGTGTGCGTGAGTGAGAGAGAGAGAGAAAGATCGCGCGCGCACACAACCATTTCAAATAAGCAAAATTAATTAACATCATGTCGTCGTGCCCGAGCCGTTTCCTGTGACTCGTGCTATCAGGACGAGTGAAGGTGTGCGTCCGGGCTGGTTGCGATGATGCCCCCTGACTTACGTAAGCTTGCCCAGGGCGGAGATGGGTAGGACAGCATTTTATTTGCTCATCGAGCCGGCTTGCTCGTCGATGGCGCACACATCTCGTCTTTGTTCAGGATCGCTCGGGTCGGTAACAGGATCCGTTGTGAACGGTGGTGGCGGTGGAAGGCAGTGCGGGAGAGCGGCACGGAAGTGGCGGGAAGTTGTTGGTACTTGTTTTTGTTTGTTTGCTGGAGCATAGTGGTTCACGGGGTGGTCGCTCGAAGGCTAATGAATTCATATTTTGCCTGATTTCGCAATTCTGGTTCTCATTTCACTAGAGTTTTACGCAATATTATGTTTCGTTGTGTGTTTTGCACTCGTTCCTGTGTTGTTCATTCCACACTTTACATTCCCTGTATGAAATGTATTTTGTTAAAGAGGATGTAGGCAAAATGAACAACTTTTTAAGCTTTTCATAGTTTCAACTGCATCCTCCTAACCACAATCGTTCTCATTTTTCGTTCCCTTTAGATGGAATTGGAATTAAATTATAAATTAAAAATTATTCCAACAATACTTTTACTCTCTTATCTTTCGGATTTCTTTACAATAATTTGATTGAAATTTTCAGATAATAAATTTTTGCTCAAGAAAATTACTGCTTGTATTCTTTTTATTTCAAATGACTCTTTAAACTTTCTTAAATTTAAATGAAACAAGTAATATTATTTGAAGAATAATAATAAATTATATTAAATTCTCAAACAGCCCTATTTAAGAATTCAACCATAGTCCACAAACACCTTCAACTTAACTCTTAAAAAAGAGCAAAAAACACAACAACGCGGTCAAGCCACATGCCGATGGAATGGGAGGGCGGGGTCAAACAATTTCCCATTAACCGTACCACGGCCGAAAAACAGTATCGTATGGCGCAGGATGTGCCGTTGTCATTAACATTTCCGACAGCAGAGCAGCAGGAATGGTCACTTTAGGGACAAAGGCGAATAGGGCAGGGCGAAAAAAAAAAGAAGTATTCCCTCTCCTCCCACGGAAATCAGCTCGCAGCCGGCTAATGGTGTCAGGTTGAAGTTTCAGTGACAATCTTTCGGCCGAGCCTGTGCTCGAGATGAACCGGAACCTGGTGGCGGGGAAGCTGCTTGGGCGGTAGGCGATTGGAGGCCATGTCAAGGTGTTCGTTGTCGAAGGTATCGTCCACAACGCGGTGTTTAGGAGATATCCTGAGGCACTGTGTGGATTGAAGGCGAGATGAGGAGCCGGCTTCTCCCATCTTAAACACTATTAATATGATTTCAGTCATCCTCAGCATCTTCCTTCGGTGTGCGCTCTCCTTTTTAGGGCTGTGGCAGAAAAAAAAACCGTTGGAAGTCTTGATGCTGTTCACTGACCCATGTTAAAGATTTGGACACTTTGACCGAAAAAGGAAGCCACGGGGCGGTTTTTTGCACAATCTCCTTCTTTTGCTGTGCTGTTCTATTTGGTGGGCATATACGATGAAAAACATCTGCACAGCTGGGTGGGACACACCTGGTCACCCCAGCTTCCCGGCCCGGGTTTGAACGCGTCTCGTACAGACTGGTGGCATTTATCTCACAGCCTTCGAGCAGGACTTCCATCGCTACACTGTCCTTTAGCCGGAAAATGTTCCCCACTCCTTGGAACAATGGTAGTTAGTTGCGCAAATGGGGCGGAAGCTGTCTTCGTTGGAGTTCTCAATACCTAAATACCAGAACCTGCAAAGACGCCTCGAGGAAAAGGTGGAGAAAACACCTTTCACTGTGCTTTTTTTTACCTTCAAGCAAGGAATGATAAGGATCACGTGGCAGGCTGGACATTTTTGGGCTTTCCGGTATCTTCCTTCGTCTATTTGCCCTCTCCTAGCTGCTCAAGCAGGTTTTGTAGACCGAAGTAAAGCATTACAGCGAAGCGCATAGTTCTCGGTGAGGTTGTTTTTCTCACGCTGATCAATTTATCTTCACCGCTCTGCTCTGTCGACATCTTCGGCTCAGCGTGCTCTGTGTGCTTGGTTCTCTCACTTTTCCGCCCGCCTCCTGGTCAGTTACGAAGGCCACCTTCGTCAACTGTCGAGACGTAATTTCGCATCATTTGTCATTTAGATTCGCACTGTGCTGTGTGCGGCTTTTTTTCTCGCTTCTTCTTGGTCTTGTGGGGGTAATTTTCTTTACGCACACGTCCTTGAGGTCGTGTAATGGCGCCTGGCCAGTCTCTTTCGTAGTACATTCTTTTTTGCTCTCTTGCCTTTCTTTTTTCGTCGTGCCGGGAGGGATCGAGTTCATCGTACTGTTAGCAATTTACTGACCCACAAATGACCGCAAACATGCCCACCGTACTGGTTTGTACTGCTTGGCCCTATTTACCCATCAAGCCTCATCTCCCCCCGTAGTGTGTGGGACGTGTTGTGGGACAGCAAATTCTTCACCTTCTCAACTAAAGAAAAAGGGATTTCCGTGTCTCATCGAAATGTTCGCAGCGGTACAGCCTAAAAAGTAAGCGGACAGTGGTGGATTGTTTGGTCTTACGGGTGGATTCCGTCTGACAGCTACCGGACAACCGGCGGAAAAGTTGGGGATGGTATGCATACGGAAAAGCCTAGCCCCCTCGTGAACATTCAGCAAACAAACGACAAGCGGGTGTTGATAGTGGGTAAGGTTCTTTATCCATCTCGCTTTTGCTCTCTCACTCTCTCTTCCGGCATCCCTTGGAAGTCTTGCGTGCTGAACAATCAGTTACACATTGGTTGTGTTTTTCTTTGCTTCTTATCATATCTCAGGCCACATTTCCTGCCGCTACACGTTCAGTGTGCTGCCCAGTCCTTCATTTCAGCGGTCGAACAAACAGATTGCCCAAGCGGCAGTGGTTCGCTAGGGGCATGCGGAGAGGAAAATCAATTTCTCCATTTTCTGCTCAATTGACCGTGTATGGAAAAGTTTGGCCTATGGTAAATCGTACGGTCGGCGATCGGTTAGCAAATGGAACCACTTCCGGGAAATCAGCGGATATGGTGAGGACACAACGGTTGACTGGTGGTGCGGGCTTGATTGACCGAAAGGTTAGCGATTATCTCATCAAAGCTCGGGCAGCGAGTGGTGCTAGCATTACAATCACGCTAATTGCATGTTAGCCTTCGATGCGAGGATACCTATCCGCCGTTTTGAATAGTGTGCTCTGGATATATTATTACTATGGAAAAGCAATGAACATTCGATAGTTTGCAATACTGAGCGGGAAACTTTTTGCCTCACGAGTCAAAGCACAATTACCTCTTTGTTTAATTAAATCTCGTTTACCACGAAAACTGAGTGAGCCAATTTACAAATGCACCAACAGGTATGATTAATACATAATTTGCAGTGGCGCTATTTGTAGAAAAACATAAAACTTTAATTAAATTAGCTACACGTAGACGGTACGATTCTTTGATGGCGAATCTCACTCATACCATTACAGACGGCAGAATAAACAAGATTCGCGAGCCGTATCTTGTTTACACGATACGAATCTTTTTGACAAGCATCAAGTGAGCCATGAAGATTGCTCCATAACAATTCACTAAAAATATTCGTGTTGTCCACCAAAATCGGCTAATTGTTTCTGCTCGAAAAAGATTCGCGAAACCTGCACGAATGCACCAATACACTTAAAAAACAATCGTAGGCAGTGAAATTTCGAACAGGAATCGTATCTTGTAAACGTACCTAGACCTCAACATAAATCATTCATGATAATTAAAGTTGTATAAATCGGAAGCTGAGTCCTTTCTAACAAGTGGTTTGTTTTCAACTTCATTTAAATTTGTTGAGCTTCCGTTCGTTTTTGGAAGTGGTGTTTCGAGGATCGATTTGATAAATTTGAAGTATCATTCAAACTCATGTATTTAAATGAGTTAAAAAAAAGAGTTCTCAATGTTTCGTATACCTTCCAACTATTTGAGTTTTTCTGAATAGTTAATAATTACAAAACATTCTTTTATTTTTTCTTATGATTAAGATACTAAGCATTTTTGATAAGCCTTATTTACTGATGTAATAATAGCTGTTCATAATATTTGGAAGCAAATGTTTTGAGCTAAACAATTCATCTTTTAAACGGCCTGGCCGTTACTACCGAATAAAAAAAACGAAATTCCATCTTTTGCTTATAGTACACTAAGCAGTGAAAATTTTATTATAAAGTAAATATTAAACTAATAAACAATAATTCTGTTAAATAGAAATAAAAAATCAAGGTAAAGTTTTTTTGAATTATTTTTCATATAAAAAGTAACACAGTTTTATTTTTATAGCGTTTCATAGATGGGCAAACCAGATGTAATATTTTCAATAACTAAACACAGAACACAATAACATGATAACAAAGTAATGATCGTTTTTTCGAATAAACCACTCAGCAATTTGGTTTCTGCTTCTCTTTGAATCTCTTTGAATAGATTATCTCTTTGCATGACTGCAGAAAATGTACTGTACCCCACTGCTTCAATTTGTCAAGCATAATCGGCAAACAAGATGCATCCTTAGTCACTATGAGCATTTTCACTATCACCAAGAACTATGAAGTAACAGGAATACAAATCAACGAAATACAATATGTTCGCACATGTAATATAAAATTAATTTAACAAATCTCATCGTTCAGTGCTAGTGGTTTCATTTTGTACCGTTTTACATCTCTTTCGCTCATTTCCTGCTTAGGACCGCACCCGAACCGAGCTTCCGCCATCGGGCGAGCTTTAAAATGGTAAAAAATAATTACAAAATTTTTGCTCTTCGCTCTCCCCCTTTGTTACAAGGTGCTTGAATTTCTATAGAAACGTACACACATACAAATGTACAGCAACAATCCACTTCCGTTGGCAAAATCAACCGAATGCTTGTTGAACCCTTCAAAACAGCGCGCACTCGAGGTACGCAGCGTGAACGCGGGGTGCTAACGAAATGATGTTTCACGGTTTGTTTATTTTAATAGCACTTTCAACGGGTACGAGCACCGAACTAAAGCAGCAAAAGGACACTCTTGCTGTAGACAAAAAAAAACAAATGCAGAAAGGAGTGGAAAAGCTAGCAGAAATTAAATAACTACTAGCAGGAAGCAAATGATGTCATTCTGACAGCGTTACACCGCGCTCGAGACACGCTCCTGGAAACCGTTCACTTACACGCGATCGTAAACGTCGCTACGATGGCAAGTGAGGAAGGAAGCTAGCCCGAAGGAACAGGAAAAGCGTTAGATATTCCACGGTGACACTTTTATCATGGCATGCACAAATTAATAGAGCACACCCCTAGTCGTCCTTCCGGTGTCTCGACCGACTTCCCGCTGCGGTATAGCAGAAAACGCTCGCTAGTGTTTCGCACAAAGTTGAACCAGTTTTTACGAACACTCGCACTCTGGTTCGCAACGGAACAAACTGTCGCCATTTGTAGGCAACATTTGCACGAGAGAAAAAACACGCACTCCGGCTCAGGCTAGAAGTTGTCGAAGGTTAAGAGTTATAAAGCACGCCTGCAAGAACGTGATAGATGAATGTCTTGGCAAATAGATGGAATATGGAATGAAACAACGAGAAATGAGATTTTACCACCCCTCCTCCCCCCCACCCCTCGTTCCTCGCTCACTGGATCATGCTTCAGCGTGTTGCACAGCGTGTTGCGGAAACTTTTGCATCATTTGATTTTTGCTCAATTCGCCCCCGCTTCATGTTTCTTCTCCCATTTCCGTGTCCACTGGTCATCCGCGCCTTCCGGATGGGCGACACGTTGTAACACAGTGGAAAGTTTTTCAATTTCACAAATTGTTCCCGAAATTACAACTTACCTTGTTTCTTGGCACCCAACTTTGGCAGTGTTATCGGTTGCCCAGGTTTAATGACACTCGCCGACGGAGAATGGGTGACATTTCGTTTCGAGAAGTTGAAACTGGGCTGGGTGGCCTGAACGTGGTCGTGCAAATCATGGTGGAAAAAAACCGCAACCGTGGTACCATCATCGCCAACATACGCCATGGAAGAAATGTTTGTTTCGCTTTCACTATTGGAACGATGCAGCGCTTAAAACAATTGGAACACCGAATGAGTTTTCTTTGCAGTATAATCCAGTACAGAGGAAAAGAGAGAAAGAGAGTCTTAAAGAATACCGACGGACAAAGGTTTGAAACACAAGGAAGGATTAATACACAAGTTTCGTCTGCTTTTCATCTTTTTCTATATTATCTTCCACTGTCTCTTTCTTTCCCCATTTCTATTCAACCAAACTCTCTGGAACTGCTCGGTACAGCCCACCCAAACAGCCCATGAACTTGGCCGTTTTACGAGCCTGTACCTAAGCACTCGAGAAAGTTATCCAATGATTATGCTATTTAAGTTTGATGCCGCATGCAAAAAGGTGAAATCAAACATGGCCCAAGGAAAGGGTAAGCAGTGTAGCGGCCCACTGTGAAACCGGAACATTCCTCTGGATTGGTGGGGGAATTCTCTATTTGTGTTTGTGTTTTTATTTCACTTGCACTGTTTTGCGCTCAAACAAACGACAAAAGTTCAGCTTGCTAGAAAGCGGACTTTGGGCAAAGTATCGTCATAAGGTACGGTAGTTTACGGGCGCCTCATTGCGGCTGTACATATCTTAATGTTGCTTATGAGATGGTTGAAAAATTCCTGCGTAAAGATGTTCCAGGTACTGTGGTCGCCCAAGTCATCGGTGTGATGCTTCAGTGTTGCAACATTTTCAAGTTGAAAACATATTTTACAAAAGAGGAAAAGAAATCTGCTTAATTTGGGGAGGAAAAAGCATTTGTTAGTTTTTAATATCAAATGCTGATTTTTCAAAAACTATTATTAAAAGTTTTGACATGTTAAACAAGTTTACCAATGCTCATAATTATTTCAACAAATAGAACGTTATTCATTGCACAAGAAATCCTTTGTAGTCTTCAAATGAATACTAAACCTCAAAGTTTCAGCTAACAGCTATTTATTTCTACAATTTTCTACGATATATTGTAAAGGTCGTGTAACAACCTGCAAGGCAAATGGATAATCCCTAGACAATTCCTTGAATTTTCATTAGCCGACTTATACGTTTAGCTTAAAAGATATATTGGTCAGAAGGTTTATATAGATGAAAAAAATATGATTCCTCAAATAAGCGGGGAATGTGTCAAAAAAAGGTTTTCGAGCATAGTGAAGAATTATAATTTTGGTACAAAATTTGTCCATTAATTCCCACTGTAGCTGTCCCAAACCTATATTATCATTAAAATAAATTTTTCAATGGATCTCCTTCTTACTTGAGGTATTTTTATTTAATGTATCAAATTATAAAACAAAAACAAAAAATTGAAATGTACAAAATCAATAACACAAAATAAACGAAAGTAACAAATCTGTGAAGATAATATAAAAATTCCGTGACTTAAATACTCTTGTATTAGTTCAAGGATTTTTTTCTTATCTCTGTGAAGACAGTCAGTTTAATTTGAATTTTTCTCCTCATTCTTTCTTTAATATTTAGTTATCCGAAAAATAAAACGCACCATTTGCAAAGATCTTGTGAAGGTTATTTTTCTACTGACCTCTTTCATTCTGTTTACAGAGCTTTCTCGAAGTGTTAAATTCATCACTTTCCGCATGGCATCTCACTTAAGCTTGTATTGACTATGCCAGAGCAAACCTCGCCCACGGCTTGTCCTCTTCAACTTTTCATTTTGTATTCGATCATTTGAAAGTTTCGCTCAGCTCCTTCTCCAAAGTGTCATAAACCCGGAAATCGTTCTTCTAAAGTGTTGTTTGCAAAGTGCGTCCTATTCACTTTTGGAACGTGGTTCGGTTCCGTGTTCGCTCGATTGCGTCTAATTTTGAAATAATTCTTCAAACTCTTCAAACACACACACACACACCAATTGGATGCCGTGTTGGTTATGGTTTAGTGGGTCCAGTGATGCCCGGATGCAACCTTTTCCCTCAAGCAGGCCGCTGTTTGCTTGGTTATTCATCATCCCGTGGGGCCGTAAAATGTCGCACGGTAGAGTGGGATGAAAAATTAACTTTTCGCAACGTGTGTACCCTAATGCCCAAGCTTGCCATGAGCAGAGGATTAGTTGAAACGACCGAAGAAAAATTATACAGGCTTCTCGGAAGCGGATGAGATCATCGACAGCGTTCAGCGTTCAACTCCAAACGATGTCCAACCGGCAAATGGCTCAACCATTGCGGGAGAAGCTCTTGCTTCAGCAGGGATGCTGTAGATGTGCTAATAAAATTATAACCGTTTTATGGCTTTCAAAAACACGGCCTAAAACCTACGCATCGAAACAGCTCGTCACTCGTCCACCAGAGTTCAGCAACTCCACGGGAATCGGTCGAAGTACGAAGCACCTCGCTGTTTATCTAAAGTGAGGGCAAAAGATGATGCTTGATGCTTTCCGCATCAAACGTCGTAAAGCCAGCATAACGAGCAGAAAGTAAAGCGACCCCATCTCGGACTTGGCAAAAACAATTGTGTTACCCAGCATAAACACGACCTGATGCTTTTGGCTAGGCTGAAAAATATGATTGCCGGCGATATGGGTGGTTTGGACAATCGTTTGGACACCGTAAGAGCAGGTTGAGTTATGGTCTTGACAGATCATACGGGGAACGATTGATGTGGATGGTTGTGGGATTCCAGGAAAAAAAGCGAATGGTCAGCATAACTGTAATGTAAATGTGTTACTTCAAATCCCACTGGATTAAGACAAGTAATCATTGATCATGGTTACCATTTGAAGATTGTCGCAAATAAACGATTCTTTAGAACTTGTATGTGAAGTATCTTGAAATCTGAGCAATCCTTATTTATTGGTCCACTTTGAAGAGTCTATGGTTTGGACAATAAATTTGACGAAGAAGTTTGCTTAGTATAAACGGAGCATCCAAACTTTGAAATATATAAATAACCAAGACCAAAGTTAATCAGTTTCAAAAGGGAGTTGTTTATCTATTCACAACTACTAAAAACTCACTTAAAAAAAGATTCATAACCAGATTCGCTCACACTGCACAGACTCTATTCAAACGAGGCTCGTGTAGAATGACGCAAATCATCGAGCTAGACAAAAAAGTGTTATGGTACTGAATGGCACACATTTAAAAGGAGGACATTAGAAAAATAATCACATGAAACATTGCATTGCCGCTGGGTAACGATATTATCATGCACACGGTTCATAATTGAACCTCTCTGGGCGACATTACCCCACACATATCATAGCCTCTGGCCGTTTGAGTGCAGTTTTTTCGACCCAGTTTCAAACGAAACAGCTTTCGTTCGACTACTCGTGTGTGGTAGAGGTAGCACAAAAACCCAAAAGCACATTTATTATCCACAAAGCAACGGTACGGAACAGGGATGGGAATGGGAAAGGCAAGCGTTGAACGATTAGTTCGCTAACAGACCGAACGTGGTAAAAACGGCTGTTCGTGACACACCATTTCAATTGATATACTTTATTAATTTGTTGATAAATGAACCCTCAAACAGTGAATATGCTATAAGGAGCCTTTTCTTTTTATAATAACAAAAAAAAACTTTGATTCAATGTTTGATCGTTAATAACGTAATTGTTTTTGATATATTCAAACAAAAAAACATTGTTAAAACTCAATGAATTAAAATAAATACTTCGTTAAACTTGTTGTTTCTTTTCAATACATTGAAAACATTAAACTATTTGGAAAAAAGTTTATCATTAATTCATCATCAAAAACTAACTAAAACAAGGAACGCATATGCTGGTGAATAATTAAGTTTGATTTTAATTAAGTTAACTGAAGAAAACTTTTGTCATCTATATCGTGAAAAACTGGTTGAGTTATATACTTTATTTATTTGTTGCTGTCATACATTTAATATCTTGAATATCCCATAAATGTGCAAATAATTAAAGCTTCGTAAAATACCTTGTTTGTTACACCCTTTTTTATCAAGTGTATTATGTGTTTCTGTTTAACGTACGCTTAATCGAAATAACTCTATGACAGAAGTATGCCGTTTAGGTGTTTAGGTGTTAAAAATCTGGCGCACTCGAAAAACAATACATTCAATT
The DNA here is from genome assembly GCA_000349105.1 of Anopheles epiroticus. Taxonomy (NCBI): domain Eukaryota; kingdom Metazoa; phylum Arthropoda; class Insecta; order Diptera; family Culicidae; genus Anopheles; species Anopheles epiroticus. Next base: position 853,967 of record KB671169.1, on the reverse strand, counting down.
ACGAAAAGCACACAAGCGAGTATGTATAAATATGTTCCTATGATAAATACAGGCACAAAATGATCTAGCTGCAACATCAACGCGGTTTCGTCAGCATGGTCATTGAATAAAGAAAGCTCACATCCTTGCCTGTCCCACTTCTGTACTAGATATTCCCAAATGCCTGCTTCGTTCAGCAAAGACACGTAGCGCTTAAAACTGTGCAATCGGCTGCTGGTTTTTCTGAAAGGACTGATAGTGACGACTGTCCTAACAGGATCATAGATAAGGTGGAACTGATGATGGTTAGCCCGCTTTCCAAGCTCATCTGTTAGCTCAGCAATACTTCTACGAAATCGATCGCATGGCACTATAATAGCAAACTCCGATGGTATATATCTCTGGGAGGACTGCAATTCCACTGTCCTTGATATCAGTTTGGGCAGCAAGGTAAAATTTGGATCAAACGTATTATTTGAGTAAATTATAGGCATGTCGGAGCGAAGAAACTCGGACAGCGTTCTTGGATACGTGGGTAGCATTGACAGACCAAGATTTGAAGTGAGCATCGCAGTGTAGTACTCAGAGAGCAGGAAAAGCAGCATTATTTTTAATATTTGGAGTGGAATATGGATCACAGAATATATAGATGGGTAACGTTGCACTAAGATATCTTGCAGCATTGTTTGGTAGAAAGCGAAGAATATGACAAAGCATGCCAGAAGTATCCACAAATTCATCGCAAATGGCCATATCACCTGCTGGTGAAAGATCCTGCTGTACTGTTTGGGAACGGCTATACACCACTTAGACATAACTGGTAGTTGCATCATAGTGTAAGAACGTCGTTCTTCAAGTCGGATAATACGGTACGTCGCAAAGTCGATGCGAGTGTATTTTCTCGGCTGAAACACGATCTTAGCATAAGGTGTGTAGATGTATTCTACGGATGTTGATTGATGCTTTGCGATAATATCTACAAAATCGATCGTACTGCCAACGATTTTGTTGTCCTTGTTCTTAAAAGTAAACGTTGGATCTTCGTGACAGGCAACGTGATATGGACGCATTGAAAGATTTCTGCCATGATCGGGAAAAAGCGTATGAACTGAATCGAGTACTGCGTAGCGAATCAATGCAGTGTTGATGGCGTTCAAACCTACGACAGCTACTGTTTTAGACGTTACCAGAACATAAATGATGTTGATCACGCCCAGCATCACATAGGTATTAGCAATTCGTCCTAAAACCTCTTTGTTATTTTCTACATCGTACTTCACTATGGCGATCACTTTCTTCTCTTTATCGAGAAGATGTAGGGTGTCTAAATCATGCTCCATCTTGGTGTACATTGTTGACAAGTTCGTATTGCCAGCAAAATATTGAAGAAGTATAGGAATATAGCAAGGAGTAGATGCTCTGTATTGTCTGTTGAAATCAATGTTGAGGAAAGCAGCCGTAGACACATGTTTTGCGAGTTGCTCCGGAATGAAATCGACCTCAGGTGCGTTGAAGTTGACAAGTCCAATAGTACCCACAGTGGATTGATTGTTGTGCAGCTCTGTGATGATGCGAATCAGAAAGCTTATGAGCAGTGTATTGACGGGCTCTTGAGGAATCACTTGCAGCTGGTCCATGTTGTATTGTTGTAGCAACAAAACTGATACAATAAAGCAGACGAAGTACTTTGCGTATTGAGCCTTACTCACAAACAAGTAACTTTACAGTGTAATGGAACGCAATTGATGAAATGAACTGTTTGCATTGAACTACAATTATCAAGCAAATGGTTTCTGATGAACATTAAAGGGACATCACGTATGTGTTATTAGCTAATGCGTTTTAAAAACATTGGATCGATACCTTGACTTAAAAGCCTTTGAACTCTTTGTTTCCTTAATACACAGGACCGGCTATCCTTATAAAGGTACATTAAGTCACAATAAGGTTATGTGCCATTCGAGGCTTTGGCAAACCTATCTTTGTTCTTGCCCAATCAAGAAAAAGAGTATCAATTTTTATTTCGGTATACTCAGCTCAGGAAATTACTTCTCAAAAAGCAAAAAGAATAGTAAAATTTCTTTTAATAAAAAAGTATGATTTTTTACGTGTATTACCCAGACATTACCATCAATGCTTACTGAATATCTAGGTGTACTGATTCTCTCATGGAAATTTGCCTTCATCCATCACAAAATTTCCTCAAAATGGTCTCTTTAAGTAACTGTTTCTCTTTCACAAAGGTTATTGTTTTTTATATCCGTTTTATGTGTTGGCACTCAATTACATTGAAATTTCGAAAATATTCTTTTAACTGATTTTTTTCTCCGTTGAATAACATAATTCATTTTTGTTTTTGGTTTATAATTCAGCACTGTCAATTGAGGTGTTACTTTCGTGGTTTATTGCTTTACATGGTGTGTTTCGATAATTTGTTGAAATCCTATTGATTTTTCTTGCTATAGTTAAATGTTCTAACGTTTCATCTATCTTGAAGATTTTAGTAACATCTTTAATAGTTCTGTAGCCTCTCTCTGCTTTTCCAATAGACTGAAGCATCCTGTTCTTGCTGTTCGCGAATGGCATTAGAAGCAACTAATAATAATCAATTGTAACAAGTTAGTTTTAAGTAGAGATAATGAGAACAAAAACATCAATTTTGAAGCTAAGGCCATGAGCAACATCTATTATTTCTATGCTGAATTTAAATATTCAGTAAATGTATTGGAAAAGAACATAATTTCTAAAAAACTAAAATTCCCTAAAAATGCAAGATTGGTGAAGAAGTGGTGATAGGAGAGTAGAATGGCAAAGACGATGTAGGTAAGAGAGCTAGGGAGACGAGCATCAAGAGAAGAGAACGAAACGAGCAAAAGAGTGACGCAAGCGAGAATGTCGTAATCAGGACGACGGATACAACAGTTGGCTTAAATAAAGTTTGAATAAATGTTGATCCTCTGCATTCTTACAAAAATCCTTCAATAAACTCATCGTTTATTTGAAACAGCTAATGAACAGTCTACAATTTGGAAAATTCATTCAAAAAGATTCAGAAGAGAAAATAAAAACGAACACACATGATGAAGAATAATTCAGTTTTATTTAATTTAATTTGACAAACAGTGACAGAGTGTTTGAGTAATTTCTTACTTTTATATGTTGCTGATATTTCTTACCTTAAATAAACCATTGTATATATCGCCCTTTCTTTACCACGTGCATTATGTGTTTCATTTTAACGTACGCTTAGCAGTATCATCTCTTTGACAGCAATATGCCCATTTTTATCTAGATAGAAACATTTAGGTGTTAAAAATCTGTCGCACTCGAAAAACAATACATTCAATCACAAAAACAATACATGCAAGAATGTAAAGATACGATCCTATAATAAACACTGGCACAAAATGATCTAGCTGCAACATCAACGAAGATTCCTCAGCATTTTCAGTGATTAAAGAAAGCTCACTTCCTTGCCTGTCCCACTTCTGTGCCAGATATTCCCAAATGCCTGCTTCGTTCAGCAAAGACGCGTAGTACTTAAAACTGTGCAATCGGTTACTTGTTTTTCTGAAAGGACTGATAGAGACGACAGTCTTTACTGGATCATAGATAAGGTGGAACTGATGATGGCTTGCCCGTTTTCCGAGCTTTTCCATTATCTGAGGAATACTTCTACGAAATCGATCACATAACACGAGAACAGCGTATTCCGACGGATTATATCTTTGCGAGGGATGCCACTCCACTGCTTTGGACAAAAGGTTTGGTGGTAAAATTACATTTGCAAAAAAAGTATCATTCGAATAAATAATAGGTATGTCGGAGCGAAGAAACTCGGACAGCGTTCTTGGATACGTGGGTAGCATTGACAGACCAAGATTTGAAGTGAGCATCGCAGTGTAGTACTCAGAGAGCAGGAAAAGCAGCATTATTTTTAATATTTGGAGTGGAATATGGATCACAGAATATATAGATGGGTAACGTTGCACTAAGATATCTTGCAGCATTGTTTGGTAGAAAGCGAAGAATATGACAAAGCATGCCAGAAGTATCCACAAATTCATCGCAAATGGCCATATCACCTGCTGGTGAAAGATCCTGCTGTACTGTTTGGGAACGGCTATACACCACTTAAACATGACTGGTAGTTGCATCATAGTGTAAGAACGTCGTTCACTGAATCTGATCAGACGATACGTCGCAAAGTCGATGGGAGTGTATTTTCCCGGCTGAAACACGATCTTAGCATTAGGTGTGTAGATGTATTCTACGGATGTTGATTGATGCTTTGCGATAATATCTACAAAATCGATCGTACTGCCAACGGTTTTGTTGTGCTCATTTTTAAAAGTGAACATTGGATCTTCGTGGCAGGCAACGTAATACGGGCGCGTGGAAAGATTTCTGCTAAGATCGGGAAATAAAGTTTGTACCGAATCAACCAGTGTATAGCTAACAAATCCAGTGTTGATGGCGTTTAAGCCCACGACAGCTACTGTTTTGGTTGTTACGAGAACATAGATTATGTTGATCACACCCAGCATCAGATAAGTATCAGCTATACGACCTATTACTACCTTGTAATTTACAACATCGTACTTCACTATGGCGATAACTTTCTTCTCTTTATCGAGAAGATGTAGGGTGTCTAAATCATGCTCCATCTTGGTGTACATTGACGACAAGTTCGTATTGCTAGCAAAATATTGAAGAAGTATAGGAATATAGCACGGAGTAGATGCTCTGTAGTGTCTGTTGAAATCAATGTTGAGAAAAGCCGCCGTAGACACATGCTTTTCGAGTTGCTCCGGAATGAAATCGACCTCAGGTGCGTTGAAGTTGACAAGTCCAACGGTATCCACAGTGGGTTGATTGTTGTGCAGCTCTGTGATGATGCGAATCAGAAAGCTTATAAGCAGTGTGTTGACGGGTGAAAGCTCTTGAGGAATCACTTGCAGCTGGTCCATGTTGTATTGTTGTAGCAATAAAACTGATGCAATAAAGCAGACGGTTACTTTGTGTATTGAACTTACTTACACAAACAAGTAACGTTTCTATCTAATCTAACGCAATTGATGAAATTAACTGTTTGCATTGAACTGCAATTATCAAGCGAATGGTTTCTGATGAACATTTAATCGACATCTCTGATGTGTTATTGACTAAAGTGTTTTAAAAACAATTTATCGATACCTTGGCTTCTAGGCCTTGCTTGCTGTATAGGAATACAAAAAGGTCAAATTTAATTCGTGGGCTTAGCAAATATATTCTGTGGTTTTCAATCAAGAAAACATATAGATGGTTTAAAAAAATACAAGTTACTGCCTTTATTTTTTACACCTTGAAACCTTTAAACAATCAGATAGTGACTGGGACTTTGCAGTTAAAATGGAAACTAAACTTATTTTTTTGCATGAATTGTTTAACTGTTATTCGGATTTTTTATTAGCAAATTGATTTTGTTCTTCGTTTTAAATCCAAAACTTTAATTTTCATAACAAAATTTTACTTATTGATAACATATGTCACTCAAATTAATTGAAAATGTTCAAGCAAGAAGCATTGGTTCATCCAAAGATTTAACATAAAATTTTGCTTTTTCAACATTGTTGTGATAAAAGATCTTGTTTCGTGATTTTTATTACTTAAAACTCTTACAACTACGCACGCAAATCCTGTAGAGCTCATGGAAAGTTCTTAAATTTGCAATTCACTTTACGACAAACCCGCAACGAACGTCTAGCTTGAAGCACACCCGGAAGTGTTGCCTGTACGACCTCCGTAAAGCTGCAAAAGGAATTCTTTTCTTTCATTTTACCTCACGTGTGTAGAAACAAGGTAACAAACACAAATCGGTTATCCTCCTGCCTTACGTTGGCTTTGATCCGATCGTTAGGAAGTAGGAACAAAAAACGAACAAGAAAGCAAGTCGCTTCTTAGGGCTCAGGGAAAAAAGCAGGGAACCAGGTGAAATATTATTCATACACCAGAAGAGCCGGGAACGCTGGCGTGGGATGGGGACATGGAAGCAAAGGAAATAAATCTTTCACAAACATTTGACAAATATTGACTGCGGCAAACGGAATGGAAATAGCACCGATGCGCTATCCGAAAATGGAAGCGTCACATACACGTACGCCCCTGCATGCTCAACGTGCCCACCATTTTACGGTGACCATTTCGTCGGTGCGGGGTGGCATTATGCCGGCAGTCGTATACTTTATGGGTCGTTTACGTCGTCACGACGCTGCACCGGGGGAGGCACTGGCATCGGCAGCCGAGCCGGTTCATGCCCGGCATCGCTTTCGTGCGGCACAAATTTTCAAAGTAGATTTTTATGTTCCGGTGCCTCTATTTGCATATTATTACGTACGCGCTCCAAATGTCAAGTGCGGAAGCATTGTTTGGGCCAGTCGGTACCTGGCGAGCGCACCTGGCAGGTTAAAGGTGTGGTTTTGGGTAGACTCAGTTCAACTGAGTCAGTTGAGTAAATTGTAAAATTTTTAAACAGAACTTGGTGACAATCTTGCTTAGGTTTGGAGAAAGGCCGAGATCGCAAGTATAAATATTAAATTGGAATAAAAACCTATAATTGAAATACCTTGAAACGTGAAACTAGCTTTTCCTTTTGAAACTTGAAACTATCATTATTTCCAAATTTTCCGAACCTTAGTTCTTGCTTAAGGAAATAGTTAGTTGAACTAATTTTGAGTTAAAATCCTGCTTAAATCTATTCATAATCGAATAAAACAGTCACAGTATTTGTTTGTCGCACAAAAGTCCACAGTACATTTACAAAGTTCAGTATTTGATTGCACGATTCCACTTTATCATTACAAACCACTCGACATTTGCAATGTTCCACTTACTAGTTGAAACGTTGTACAGATTGATTAAAATGTTCGATTGTATTACTGGAAACCCTGTAACTAATTGAAAACCCAAAAATCACACATACAGAGAGAAAAGTTGAATTTCAATTTAAACATATACATACATAGCATAACAAAAAACTACCTAATCAATTAAGCAGCATCTACACCTTACTGAACTCTCATCTTATTGCATTAATCTTATAATGAGGAAGGCAATAACCATGTCTGTCATTAAAGTTTCTTTCCATTTTTTTTGTAAAAAAACACAGAATAACGCTAACGACACCGAAACTCCGGTTAAATTAATTTATTATTGCATCAACATGAAAAACACAGCAGCACGTGTAATCTCATCTTTCAGTTTCGTGCTGGAGACGGAATGAAACGAAAAAATTATCATCCACCGCACACTCATCAATCAGGAAGATAAATGATGATTATTTGTATTTATAAACATTCCGCTTGCTGCATGTCCATCGCGCCCCTACAATTCTCCGGATTGTGAACGTCAGTCGGGCCCGTGTACGTGGTGTAATGTAATTTGTATTTGCCCTGCTCTCTTCCCACACCTTATTTGCAGCCCTTTTTCAAGTGCCCGCCGGCACGTGCATTGCGTCAAACAGCACGAACTAATTCCTCTTTCCTTCCCTGTTCTGGTATCTTTTTGCAGGTGATGGCGCACAACACAACCGTCCAGCTTGGTGGAGTCGCGTTCCTGGTGTGCAAAGTGGCCGGCGTGGACAGAGTGGGTGTAAATTGGGTTTGTCTAAGTGTTTGATTTGCATTTCCTACACTCACCGTTAGTACGGCACATTAGCACGATGTTGAATCAAATTTGGATCATTGTGACTGCATCTGCTCACTCACGGAATGTGTTTCAATGCTGTCACAATGCAATAAACTATTAGTTCGGAAGTTTACCCATAGCACCCATTACATATTTATATCTTTTTTTTTTCCTTTTTTATGTTTCATTTTTCTAGTTTTAACAAACACCATAACAAAACACTCCACTTTGCATCTTTTATAAGTTTCACTCTGTCATAAACACATTGCGATGTGCCAAGTGTTACGAATTGTTGCCTTGATATTACTTGCGATCTTTCGAAAAAAATGACGACTTTTTTTCAATGTTCGTATTCCTTCAAAATGTTTGTTTACACACAGGATTTTTTATCATAAAACTTACAGAAAAAATATTAAAAGAACCACAAAACCTCGGAATACGAAATTTTATGCCAAAAAATTTATTAAACATAGCCAAGCGATAGCCATTATGTTCCCTTCGTCAATACACGAGGATGCACCATCGTTACGCGTCCATTATATATCTTTTTAATTAAAAGTTCTCCGGTGCACACACACACACACAATCAATGTTTTCTGAACCAGATGCACATTTCCACCAAAAGAAATTACGGTCAAGCGCTCCAATACGCTTTGAACTTTACAAAACGATACAAATGAAGGGGAGGAAAAAGAGGTGGTTTCCATGTGTGTTTGATTTCATGTTTGTACTTAATACGTTCACTCTCTTCCATCATTACTGTTATGGAACGCTTAATTGTATGTTTTTATCGCTTGAAATGTGTTTCATTTCGAATTAATTAAAAAGCTTGACGACAAGTATTTAATTATTCCATAGTAACGGCTCGCTTTTTTAAGTTTAATTTATAATGTAAGTTGAAAACAGCGAAGCATTAATTTGTTCATAGATATTGTCTAAAAATTGTGTCGGTTTCTTTTTTTACATAATCCCTTCAAAGCCTTCCCTTTTTCCCGGCATATGGAAACACTTTGCCCACGTATGCCACCAGTTTCGTTCCGTTTGATTTATGGCGATTATTTACGACCACTGGAGCCACGAACTCACTGCAGTATCTGGTGCGCTAATCCTCATTAGCTTGCGCTCGGCTGTGCTGGCACGCCTAGTTGCGCTATCTTCGGCTGAGTAAAAACTCCACACAGCCTACCGGCATGCAGGATAGCCGTTGCTTGTTTTTACGGAGGTACCAATAATTTAAGCAAAAGCGAAGAAAAGTGGAGAAAAACAGCGAGCTGGTTTAGTGTGTAAAATGGAGTCCAAAAGGAGCAACGATTTTCTAATCTTTTAGACGTATTGTGCCAACGCAAGTGGAAAGCAGAGGGTAAGAACAAATGTTGAGCACTGCGAGGAAGGCGTACTGGTTCGGTAAAGTGCTCGAGGCACCGGTAAAAATAGGTTCTGCACTGGAGTTATTTTCCAAAAAAAAACTCAAAAGCCACTCCAAAACGCGCTGTGAATTCCAATGCCTCGTTTTACACCATGGATGTATCGACGGTAAGGGAAGCTAAACATTTATTCTGGTGAAAAGTCCGGCACTTTGGTTAAGGTAGGCGTACGGCACGCGGGATTAGCAGAATGCAATTCGATGCCACTGCGAGTGATCCAACAGACAGGCTGGAAAGCGATTTGTGGCCCTTGTTTTTCGTGGAAAAGGCTGGGAAAGATTTAGGAAAAATTGATATACACCAACCGCATACCTCGAGTAACCCATGTCCGAGGAACTGAGAAAAATTGGAACGAAAACATTTCCATGACGGTGGGTCATCACCATGAAATACTAACCTTCACACACAGTGCTGTACTCGCTTCCTCCCGAAAAATTGCATAAACAATTGCACCACAGCGAAAAGGAAACAAAACGCTTGTAAGGGCAATAATTTATCTTAATGTGCATGATAACTTATTTGCTGAGAAGGTGGGGTCCGAAGGGTTGGGCTGCTTAGCAGTTGAATGATTTTGCCAGTGCAGCACCGCCTTGCAAGGGAGCAAGTGCAAAAGAAACACTTGCAAAAGAAATTATGTGCAAGCCCTGCCCTTGTGCGGCTTCTCCCAGGAGCACAGTTTTCAGTGGCAAACTGTTCACGGGACTTTTCCCCCACGCACACAAACGCTGCACCCCACATTTGCAAACAGTTTCATCGAGAAGCAGGGACCCACAAACACAAAGTTTGCATACGTTAGTGATTATTTATGAGATGCTAGCATCCGGTCACCCTACCCCACCAGGCCGGCTATCGAACCGTCCTTGTGATAGTATTGCTTTAGTTCATCTTTTTGTTCTGCCCTGCAGTGGGTCTCCATTGTTTGTCGACCATAATGCAGCTGCTTTGTGTTCTGTACGTTCGGTGCCGAGTACGGTTGAACGGGTGCGGTGCGGACGACTCCGGAGCGACTCGGGGGAGAGCAGCTCGTCCTGGCCACATGTGCATTGTAAAAAATGCGCTCGAACGCTCTGCCACGTACGGGTTTTACATTTCGTTTGGTCGATCCGTTTCTGATGCTGAGGAAAAGCGGAGGCTAATGGTTTGTGACGGTTAGGAGATTTTATTGCCAACCATACCAGGGGTAGGGGAGAGTTTGCGTCCAATCTGATGCGTCTGGTGATGACCTACGTGAGCCTGACACGTGATGGTGCATGGCTTAACATTACATACTTTGATGTTCGGTGACCTGCCAACAAAAGCTTTTGTTGAAATGAATTCAGTTGTTTGTAAAAAAGATCAATCAAACGAAAGCAAAGCGAATGGTTCATACACACCAGAGCAGAGCACACAAAAGCTTATACAACTAATTTAGAAAATGTGGGACAATATTACGATGAGTGATGGTTGTGCTTCTTCGTAAATCGTCGAAATACTCTAGTTAGCTTTTTTGGTAGTATTTACAAACAAAAATCTTTTTGAATTCGAATAAATAGAGGCAGCAATACAAACATTTTTCCAAACATTAAAACAACGGTTGACATCTTCTAAATGCAGTATGTTTCTAGAACAAGTAATGAGTATCATTGAAACTAATAATACTATGAATCCAATTGAAATACTACGATTGTTTAAGACAAAAAATTTGTTCGAAAATGAATGTTGGAATCCATCATCAATACTCATTGAATTACTTTACTGTGAAACATTAAAGTAACAAATATTTAATTTTCATCTTTAAAAACACGATAAAATTCCTCGTTTAAAAATTATAACAAATTACATATTCTTTTTCATTTTGTTTCCTTCCAATAACGTTAAATAAATTCGTTAAACTGAAGGGTAACATGTTGGCAATAAAGGCCATGGCAGGATTTTTGTTTTGTTTTGGTAGAATTGTTTCCATTTGTTCTGGTATGCTGAAAAGCAGACAATTCAAATTACACGAAATTTGGTATGTGTAATTGCGTGCGTTTAGAACAAAAATGTGTGAGATGTTAAAGCTACCAATTCAAATAAAATTTTACTCACACTCGGTTTTGCAATCAAATGTCAAGGTATTGTTTGTATCCGTAGCAACACATCATGACGAGGAAAAGCACATTATTATATGCTCAAAACTATTTCAATTTAATGCAACCCGTCGCACAACAGTGGTAGTTTACTCATCCCTCATCTCATCATAAAGTTATTTAGCTTTTTAAACAAAGCACCAAAAACCTGCCTCATAATGTTGTTTGAAGCAAGCAGCGTTACAACTCAGCTGAAACCAATTTGAGTGCTTTAATAGATTTTAGTTTGTAATAAAGACTTAAAATCTTGTCACTCCCATCACCGCTGCCTAACTATTAACCGCAGACACTGTTGCTCAAAGCAGAATGCGATTAAACACACCCATTTACAGCTTCCTACCAGCACGTCCCAGGAAGCCGATGCGGAGTTGGGTGCTGTGGATGGATCGTTAAAAGTTTGCGACATAAAATTAGTCGACCGAGCAATCAATAAGCTACTGCGCACACTGCTTCACTCGCACTGCCCCCGCTTTATCCATTTCCGTATTGCCAGTAATAACACTTCAATATTATGCCATAAATCTTCCCATTTGTCCTTTGTCCCCGCAAACGGCTGGGAAGCGGCAGCAAATGGGCGCTCTGTTTATCATATTCGATTGTCAACGTCTTCGAAACTGTACGGGGTTGCTGCAGGCATTGTGAAGGAATTGAATGTTGATTTGATTAAAGCAGCCGGTTCGGTGGGTTTGCACTGTCGGGGAAGGTTCTTTTTGTGCTGCTGTGACTCCCGAGCAGTGCTGACGCAGAGGCTCGGTGGGTTTCGTCGTCTGACATTCCCGCTGCTACATCTTTCGCTGATGAACGACGCGTTCAAGTGGCTGCCATTGTCGATTGTTTCATCCTTGTTCGAGCCTGGATGCTTGCTGTCAGCCTACATATATTTGTTGGGAGCGAAAAAATGCGTCTAGCAAGGATAAAACCGAAACTCGTCAGCCGTCACGTGCCAGCTGATGCTCCGTCCCGCTATAGCAGGACGTTGGGCGCTGGCGGGCCACCATTAGGAAAAATGATTGGCGATAAAATAGAACATTAAGCACGCGTTGACTCGCAAAGCTGTGATGCTCCCGGGGCCGAAGCAGGATGCTGCATCAACGTCTGTGTTGTGCTGGTGTTTTTCACATTCTTGAGCTGCCTCCTTTGCTCCTGCTGCTGCTGCTGCTGCTGTTAACACCAGCCACCAAGTGAAGCAGTAACGAGCGGATAGCACGATGAAAGTGCTTTTAGCTTTGAAGAATGGCCGAGTGAATGATGTTAGGATAAGTGGGAGAAAACTGTGGGCGAACGGTTTTCATCACGGCAGAAAAGAAGCCGAAAACTGCCGAAAAACGCTCTTCCTCTCTGCCGATGGGATGGGCACAGAAAGACAGCCCTTGGCTAGCAATTTGGCTGGCAGGAAGCAGGAATCTGGTTTTGTTGGTGGCGGGACGAGGAAACGGGAACCACCCCTCGTGCGAAAGTCGAAAAATGGATCAAATTTTTCCAGCAAACAGCTGGGTAGTGCTCAAGTGGCACACGATAGCGAACCGAGGTCGAGGTAAACGTGTTGCGATAAATCAGTGCAATTTTTACTGACTTTATTTCGTTCCGGGTGCCATCGCTGCTGGAAAAATATTCGATTGAATTTGATCGAAAAATGTCTGAAGCTGGAAGTCAAGTTGTGTTTTTTGTGGTAATATCGATCCACATTGATGCAAACTGTAGCGTTTCTTTTTTCTCTTAAGGTATACCAGCTGAGATTTTGTTGAACTGTTCAGATGAGCTTTATTCTTAAGGTAAAAGCGTTTAAATCAGAAAAAAGGCAATTCTTGCAATAAATAATACAAGTCAGCTTACAGAACACCGCGTTGCTAAAATCTTTGGAACCCTGAAACTTTTGTTCACGCCCAAAAGCATCCCTATTACACTTATTAAAAGCTTATGCTTTTCGAAAATAGACAGCTCAAAATGTAATATTTGAACAAATAATATACTGCCAGGGAGATGCCAAAAATTGATGCTCGAAAAAACCCACCCAAACAATCAGAAACCATAAGCCAACAAACGTGAGGAAAGAAAACAATCAACAACCGAGCGATATTTGTTTCCTTTCCCCGATTCCAGGGCGATATTTATTTTTCACCAAATGTATTGATTGCTATCCGTCATGCCACTGAACGGAGGAGCAAACCGTAACTGGAGTAGCACCTAGGCAATAAAAAAAGCCTATCCCAGCTAGCGTAAAAACATATGACTGATGAGAAGCAGCACCCTGTCTTTTTGTGTAACATTTCATGCATCTTTCAACGGAGAAGACACCACTCCCGTAACAAACGCCAAGAGGAGGCTTGATTGTGCGTCTGTGTGTAGCCGTAGGATGATGGATATCACTCAACCTTGCCTTCACTCTAGACAGATACACAATGCGTCAAAAGCCATGGGAGAATATTAAAACGAGGTTTTAAAGCACGTGTAAGTAGGCGTCGGATTGGCAACCCTTTGATTGTAAGCGGTTTTCCCCTGCTCGGAAGGTTGTTGAAACGATCCCGAGTGCGGCTTGAGTTGAAGGGTGATGAAAATCTGAACAATTTATGCTCGGGCCGGGGCGGCCAAATCGATGATGTTTCGATTTATTATTTATTGAACCGAAACCCTTGGATCATGATCTGTGGAGGTGTTTTTTTTTTCTCTTTTAAGAAGGAGTTTATTGATCAAGGTATACCATTCGTCTTTTTGTTGGTGTTGCATTGTGAGCGTTAATACTAACAGTATGTGAAGGTGTTGAATGAAGCTGACTTTTTATTTTTTTTTATGCCTGAGATATTTCTTGTGTTTCATTTTGAAGGTTATAAAAGCTATGTTGTTTTATGTTTTGAATGTTTCAATGATACGTTCAGCATTATATCCTCTAGACGCTCGTCCATTCGTTGCTGAGAGCAGTCTGCTTAGGCTGAGCTTTATCAGCCAATGAACAGCACACACGAACTGCCTTGAATTGTGATTAAATGTATAAATTAATCTAATGTTTTTGATGAATAAATAACCTTAATGCATTTAGATATTATATATTTATTAAATTTAAATATATTTTATCAGTTTTAATAATCATTAGATTTCGAGTATTTTTCGAGTAAGTATTTTGGTGATATTGGGAGCAACTTTCATCAAGTTTATTTATTCACAATAGCCAAATGTCCTGCAGGCATAGTGAAATGAAGGTTGTTTTGAAGTGTTCAGATTACATAGAGACACAGATTTATCAAGTGTGAAAGCTCTAAATTACCGAACATGCTTCATGTTTCGTTAAGAACGACCAAACTACAGACGCATGACAAACACGAATTGAACAGTTTTTTAAAGTGTATGACGAGTTGTTCATGATGGTGCTTGTTTCACAGAACTATATACTTTTGTTAAGGTCTTTTATTTTGTTCAAAAGCTTCAATACCTCTCCGTTAGCTAAAACAGCAAAAGTTTTGAAAATAAGAATAAGAATTAAAATAAAGCCAAACGAGTTTATTATGGTTTTTATTTTTTATTTCATAAGGTCAAACCGTATTGCTAATTTATAACTTATGAAAAAATTCAAATGTACTAATATGGTAGCTCAAGTAACCCGTTTGCTAGAAATGAAATCAATTATTTTCTCTATATTGTTAATATATTATTAAAGTTTTTTTTTATTCGGAAGTAGTGGCCAGGCCGTATTGCTGTTTTTATTTATTTTTTTTTGTATTTGAAAATAAGATGATGAACAATCACATCGAGTTTATAGAATTGCTATTTTATCACTCTAAGAGACATCCTTTTCATAAGCACCCAAGTTCTCATATACAGAAAAGTATCGGAAAGAGTTAGGCCAAGCAAACACATTTTTTTTTAAATATATCATCCACTCCACTGTTGTAATGTACTCTGCCTGTGAATGCGGTTGATTTGAGGCAGCCCCACCCAGTGGGCTGTACCGATCCCGATAAGCCCCGGGCTGGAAGCACGGAAACACAAAAGGAAGTTCGCCAAGTTTACCAAAGCTCATTCATATTCATCCCTCATTTTTAACTCTATTCCGTGCACCCGGCCCGCCCTTTCGATCGGAATCTTTTCTTTTTCATTCCGGTACCCCTCGGTGCGGTGTCTTATCGGTTTCCATATTGTGCGAGGTGTTGCCGAAAACAAACACGAATTCCCTTGCGATGCCGGAAGTTTGTGGGCTTCCTCTCTTCTTTTTATTTCTTGCTTTGCTGATGTTGCTGTAGATAATATATTCTAGGCCGTCGCATGGTTCCACCTCTTTTTCTCTTCATTTTTATCGTGCGCTTCCCTCTCCTTGTGGCTTCCTCGGGTCGACATCCGGGATTCGAAACCATCGTAATTGGTGGTAGAAAATGGCAGAACCGATTTTCAGGGCAACCTATCGTCAACACTCGGCACACCGGCTGGTGGGTGAACCACCGCTTCCGCTCGGTGCGATATTATTTACTAAATGCTATCAAGATTTATCACCAATCGTCGATCACACGGTTCATCGACCATGGTGGTTTGTTTTGTTTTTTTGTGGCTGCTCTTATTCGAAAGGGTTTTTCTCACTTCCTCATTCCGTCCCTCTCATTCACTCTTTACATTTCCATGCAACGGTGACGCTGAAATCTGACCGACCGAAAACATCAAATTAAACATTGATTAATGGGCGCGTATGTCATCCGGGTGGCGTGCGAGCAGAATCAAATTTCATGGATCAGACGGCGGGACTGGCACATTCTGTCGTCCGGCGCACAGATGTACACGAACGACGAACGGTTCGCGATCCTGCACACGCCCGGCTCCAACACGTGGACGCTCCAGATCAAGTTCGTGCAACGCCGGGATCACGGTACCTACGAGTGTCAAGTAAGTACGATGGTTTTGTTAATGATTTTGGTTACAATTAATAATTATAATCGGTGACTGTTAAACGAAGAACGAAAGAAAATGAATTTTAATTATAATTCGAGTGATTTTTAGTATAAAAAACGTGCTTTACAGCAATAAGCTTATTGTGAAGATTTACTTCACTTGGTGGCATTCATCCATGTTGATTAAAAAAAGAAATGATGCCAATATTAATTATTTTACTGAAAATATGACAGAAAAATTTAACAAAGAGCTTTGCAACATTTAATAAGACCACCTCGAAGGTCTCTTATAAAAGGTCTATAAAAAAGTGTATATATGGTGCATGAATACCGGATAAATCATATTAGTTTGTAGCGAGTGTATTAGGTATACAAGGAAAGTATAAAATGAGGTAAGCCACGCAGTACAAGATAAATAATTCCGTAGCGTGCGTTCGGCTCATGTACAACCATATTTTGACGAAGCGCATGCGTTTTGTTTTGAATGTTAACAGTTTGTTCTAACTTTATTACATGCATCTTTTACGCTATCTATAGTATCTAATGTGCACAGTGGAACTACATTTCAAATCTACAGATAAATGTAGATTTAGTTAAGTTCATCATTTTTTGCGTAGGTTTTATGTTAGTATTTTTCCCACGTCAAAAACTAACTCAAAAAAAAAAATCATAAAATCTGGCAAAAGCTTTATAGCACAACGTCAATGAGGAAAACATAGGAAGCGAACCCATTGATTTACTATATTGAAAAATGTAAAAATCATTTTTACTTATGTCCCATATGTATTACTACTACTACTACTACTGCTGCTACTACGACTACTACTGCTGCTACTACTACTACTACTACTGGTACTACTACTGCTACTACTACTACTACTGCTACTACTACTACTACCACTACTAAGGACATCAATTAAATTATATACAGGATTTTAAGAAGCTTATAATCTATTATACAATGTTTGTTTCAGAGTATCGATACCTCGGTAAAATTATTTCTAGGGTTTGATAAAATTGTAATTATTGATTTGAACCACAACTTTCTTTATTTTACTATTTTTTTGTTTGTACTGGTATTTCCCGATATACGTCATACACGATATACGCGATTTCGCTATACGCGATTTTTTGAAACTGACATTTTTTGATTTGTCATACTTCCAGTAGGAGTTTGTAAGTCATGAAGAATTGAACATACCGGTATTAACTGAATAATAAAGCACAACTTGAATTAAAACCAATTCAAAGATATTTCCTTTCAAGCCTGTCGTAACGTGTATCAATCTAGCAGTAGCAACAACTTTTCGCAAAAAAATACAACTATGATGGTTTCAACCATTAACAAAAAACAAATGAAATGTGCTATTGCTTTATACTCATATTGGTTGGCGACTCAGGTACATTCATGCCTTCAGGTACATACGAAACGTCACCAAGAATTCGATATATGCAAACATTCGAGACACGCTAATGACCTCTGGTCCGCATTGATAACGTATATCTGGGAATACCTGTACTGTGCATTGTTCGATACGAAGCTAATTTACATGTTCGTGCAAAATAGCTTCAACAGCAGTTTAAATTTCCAAATTTCTCAAACACACTTCTTATGATGCCAGGAAATAGCCTTTCCCGGGAAATGTTCATCTCGAAAAAGCTATCGCTTACAGCATGAAAGCAATTTGCAACCGAAACGACTTGATCAAACATACACAGCGGGAAATCATCATGTCTGGCTGCTCGCTAACCTATCCTGACGCGCACAAACTTTCCAAGTTCAAACGGGTCGTAGAGCAAAACTGTTCCCGAAAGTGCTCATCGAGGCTAACGTGGCATGGCTGCCGGGCATGTTCTGCCGCAGCCGACGAAAACCTTCATCGCTCAGTTTACAAAAGTTTCTCCATAACAACGAAGCGAGAGGGAGAGGGACGGTTCCCATCCAAACACACACACACACACACATCAACTTTCGCACTTTCTCTTTTGCTAGGAACTAAGCCTCCGTGCTCGTGTCTGGACAGTGAGGGCTGTAAACTAAGCCAACGATAGTTTAAACCCATTGCCTAGCGTCAGCCGTCAGAGTGGTAAAAACTTTTCCTCTGCAGTAAACACGCACCAACATGAGCTGCCATGTGTTTTGGGCGAAATGAAATGAAAATTTTCATAAAACATTATCCTTCCCGCAACTCGTTAACTTTTTCCCCGCCGCCATCGGGAAGAGGAACTTCCTCAGCAGTGCACACCCATATATCGTACGAATCGTATCACGTTGCCCCTTTTGCCTGGGAGAAACGTTCCGCAGTTTCGAGAAAACTGTGACTTTTAGTGATTTGTAGCAGTTGCGACTTGTGAGACGAGAAGCATATGGGTGCTTGCAAGTAAATAGTAATAGCAAGTGGGGTAGTTCATCAAACGGCACACAAACATCTTTCTTTGCCGTCGCTTTCGGGATGCAAAGAGGCAGCAGCAGCGTTACCGTACCCGGAAACTGCTTCCTTCGGTCTTACACACCGAAGATGAAGTGAAAATGATTGCATAGCGTGAAATTAGTGGCGGATATGAAGGTTTATGAGTTTTATGAATTTATAACCGGGCTTACCGATGGTGTGCACGGCAGTGCGGAAAGCGTTCCTGCACCAATGGAAAGCGAAATTGCTTTCTTGCTTAGCTCAGACACATTTACTTACACCAAACACAATGCACGGATGATCTCTTCATTGGTATGGTGCCATAAGGCCCTGGGAAAAGGATACGGTACGGAGCGTGCCTTTAAAATCTTTCTAATCTCTTCGTAATTACATTCTTCCGATTGGAGTTGTTGCTGGTGTTTACTTTCCGGAGTTGCAAGCGCTGTGAGCAAACGTCAAAACAAGTGGAAGACGGTCGTATATATTTACGTTTATTGTGACTGGCTTCGGAATTGAAAAACAAACATTATGGAAATGAGGTTTCTTTTTTGATGGTGCCAAAGTTTTAACGGTGAATGACACACTTACAAGCTGATTTAGGTTTGTATTCTTATGAGAATCATCATTCTCGCTACAGTCGTTCACTGTACATGTTGTGCTGCTACTAATCATTGAAAGATGATGTCAAATGTAAATGATAAATTTACAGTATAAGGATAGTCTAGGATTTCACCTTAAATTTAATTATTGTCATCTAAGCTGTTTTATGCTTAATTAAGAGCTCAGTGCTCTGCAATGTACAAATGTTTTTAAGAAACGGAAAAACTTAATATTAGCTAAGCAATATGGCCTAACCGTTGCTCGTAAAACGTAACGTAAAAAAATAATTAAACTTAGTTCTATCATCAAATAAGTTTGTTCAGTAATTTACTACTGATTGCAAACTGCCAAAAACTTTTCCAGCTCCGGCTTACCAAAAATGTGATTCGTGCGTAAAGAAGGACAAAAATTCTTTAAGATAGATTTTACGTACTATTTTCACTTAATTTTCAAGAAGTCTTGAACTGCCGAGATGTAGAAGTTTTTCAAGGAATATCATAAGGATTTGAGTAGAGTAGAAATTACAAATTACTGAGCGAGTGATTTTTTTTATCAACATATTAATGATAAAATTCAACGATACCTCTTCCAAAATCAAGTTTCAAATAACGCATCTGTAGTTATCCTCAAGCAGTGTAAGAAAGAAATGTGTTAATTATTAAATTAATTAATATTACTTACTTTTTGCTCAACATGTGCCACCCGACACTTCATAAATAATTGGTCTAGCGCATGCCATGTTTCGTGATAGGCACACCTAATGAACTCAATCAACTTCAATCCAGCCTTAATTCATGATCCACTTCTTTTCAACTCAATAAACTCCATCTTTCTTGATTCATTAACCGGAAGATGCGTGTAAAAAGTTTCTCAAAAAAAAAACAGCAAACCAGTGCGAAAACAGTCGGCGTGGAAGAAATTGACACACCAAAAGGCATTCGACAAAATCTTGGCTAATGTTGCACGAACCATTATGCTCGCGCTTGGTATGCCGCCCGTATGCAGTGGTGCTAAATGAGCGAACCTCACCTCAAAGGCACGTGTGCTCTCGGCTCGCTTTCCGTAGGAACGTTTCTGATATGGTAAAACATTCCGATTTTCTGTACCTCCGCATTCGAAACGTGCTCAATGTTCGATACAATAACCTTCACTTTTTTATGATACGCCTTTCCACGTTCACAATGCGATGTTTCAGGGTTTTCTACGGAAATGCGAAAGTAACATTTGAAACGAACCGTTTCAGCCGTCTTATTTTGCTAGGCTTTACCTTGGTGCTGTAAGGTGCTATTGTGCGTTTGATGGGACAGATACTGTATTGAAGCTGCCGGAAATAATTTAAATAAATTTTTTGACTGTAACACACGTCCTTGTGCATGCGATTAAAGGTTGGTTTTACGGAAAATTTCATTTCTTATATCGTTTGGTTTGTCAATTGATAAATTAAAGTCTTATTTGATAAGATTATCAAACGTTAGGGATGAATTTTAGTTTGAATTTATCAGTATACTACACATAATCGATTACCTATATTTGTTGCTTTAACTTGCTGGAAGTAAATGAATACTACGACTACAATTATGCTTCAACATTCTTTTAAAAGTTTGTAATTTATTTCACGAGCTATAAAGTGAAAGTTTCAAAACTTTACCATAAGTTTATCTTTGTGTTCGGAAACTTCAAACCCTTTCAAGCAACCAATTTCCAGCACCTCGCATAAATAATTGCTTTCATGAGCTTCCGCCGTCTGATACCCATTTTCATTGTGCTAAATATTAAAATTGAGTAAGTGATTGCTTCGGCCCACCGCTCCACACCAGGCATTCGGTTGTTGTTGGTGAAATTTTGACCGAAAAAGCTGCCAGCCGGATGCGAGCCGGGAGCCGGCGTTTCTTTTCATTCTCTTGCAAAAGTAATTGCCGGCAGTTCTGGCACCAATTCAATCACGAAAACAGCCTCCAAGCGTTCAAGCCACCAGCGTCACCGCGGGACACCACACGCTTCGCACCAAGCGGTGCTGCGCTGTTGCTGCCGGCTTTTCTTACCGTCGCTGATGGCGGCTGGAAAACTTTTTCCCAACGCACACAAACTCAGCCACGGCGTTTCCTGCCTGCGGAAGGCTGTTTACAGCATTCGATTGAACTTTCGCCAAGCGCGCCGATAGTCAAGTTCGGGTAGAACATTTTCCCCGCCAACACTGGTAAACAGTGTGCACTCCTGTTGCTTCCCACAGCGGCGCAGTGGAGTCGAAATTGAATTTCAGCCGTCTCCCGTGTAGTGTGGTTTCGTACGGGCCCGGTTACGGGATCGATTTTCTTCGATGGAACGTGTCGATCAACCGAACGCGTCCAATGCCCGCATTCGATAAGCTCGTCTGGCACCGGGGCGAGCTTTTCAGCTGCCTGGCGGGCATCGCTGCTCTTTTGATTGGGTGCCGCTATGCTAGCGCGTGTTCCCGTCCCGCCCAGCCACTGCAATAGGCTACATGGGTTAAATTTGCAATAATGCGCAGCTCCCGGGTCTGTGGAGCGTTAGGGGAAAGTTATCGTTTGCCGCATGATTTTTAGATAAGTTTTTTTTTTCGTTGTTGTTGCGGCGGCTCATTTGCGATAATGGTGACACGGGCTGAGTAATGGGATGGAGTGGATTGGCTGGCTACACAAAAGCAGATGTGCTCGACTCTGGTGAAACATCATTCATAGGAGATTGTTTAACAGATACTTAGCAAGAGTCTATATTTTACGTGACCCGTTACGGACGTTTCACGAGGTGAGAATTAAGCTGTAAAAATACAAAGGGACAAAGATTTGAAGGAATTTTGCTTATTGTAAAATGTAAATTTATATCATTTTATTGATTAGTTGTTTTGGTTATTTGTTAAATTAAGTGAAACCTTTTTCAAATATCCTACCAACGTTATCTTGGCTAAACATTCAAAATTTTCGAAGAATATCGATTTTGAACTGTAAATCAATGAAAGGGTCTTTAAAACTGTTATTGGGAAAGAAAATTTATTATCATTTTAACAACTTTATACAAACAAGTAAACTTAAATTTTCTTTACTGAAACAAGCTGATTGTCCTCTTCTGATTTTTTTCAGTTTATTTAAATAATTTATTTGGACTTTACATCTAAAAAGGCGAACTGACCACATTGACTTACCGAAAGGTTTACGAGATTCGTCAAATCCGATATTCAAGACTTAGCTAAAAAAATAACAAAATATACCTAATGCAATAGCAATAAACAATGACATTTTATAATTTCAACCTTTACTTGAAAGCTATTTTTCAATACAAGATTTTTTAAAATAAAGTTTATTTACTTAGGAGTATACGAATATTTTAGAAATATTGGTAAAAATATAACATAAATCAGTGTTCACGCTTCCTCCTAGTTTTTGACTCCTTGCACTCAGGTAATGCCATTGTTCGAATATTTTTAGTTCTTTCATTTGTACCGTTTTGGGTAAACAAAATGAAAAGAAATAAATGTAAAATAAATGCACCTTCCAAAGAGACACATTTTGTGAGACTGATGAATGCATTTTACCTTTTACCTACACATCCTACAGCGCATATGGATAAGGCTACCGTCACTAAGAACATTATACTTGCCCTGAATCTCATAAAGCATAGGGAAACATTCCAACCGCCACCGGTCACCCGGTGATCATTCCAGATGCTGGGACAAATGCAGAGAACGCAAAATCAGATTATCTTGCTGCCGGGGGGTGAAAGCCACATCCACAACGGACGCGCCACAACAAAGACACGGGCTACTCTTGCTAATCTTTCGGTCTGGGCACAGGCGGGATTGAAAGGCATGCCCGGAGGCTTTCTACCGTAGCGTCACGTGACAATGTGAATTACTTATTCATACTCATGCTAGAGCTTTCCCCCACAGTAAATCTTGCAGCTTTGCATCCGACGGGTGCTCGGAGGCCTTTTACCTTCCTTATCTCTTATTCTCTTCGCTGTGCTGCTTTACTCCTCAGTGTTTTTGATATTACACAAGGTTTGAGCTGGATGAAAGTGATTGTCCGATGAAAAAAAAAGTTAGTGAAATTGTAATGCAACGCTACCTAACCGATGTTACGAGACGAATGCATGCGGTTGAAGAAGGATAGGTCCCTTGATGGCAGTGGATCTTTAGTCTGGCCACTAGTTAACCACATAAAAAGAAACGAAAGCACTTTAGTGCAGTAGCAACCACACTCAATTTCTGTCATACAAGCGAGTGGTTTGTTGTATGTGTGTTGTTTCTTGTCACGTTTACCAGTGCGTTTCGTTTTTGCAATCACCATCCACCAGTCTGAACGCTTCAATTTCTTCCAAAGCTTTATTTCACTGTGCTTGGTAAGAGATTCTACCTGGCAGCAGAGAAACTCTTTCGTAATGCGAAAAAAATCTATTCATTCTGAGACTAGACGATTATTCCCATTGAAGCAAACAAAGTTGCATGGATTGGTATCTTTTATTTTAAACCACAAAACACCATCACGGCAAAAAAATGGAGTAAATAGTGTTTTCTGCGTTGTAATTGTAAGCGTTGGATATTGAATTTAAATTGAAATTTTATTTTTTAAATAATTAATCTGTGCATCTTTAGCTTTATTTTTTCTTTTCCTCTAACTACATAACTGTGATCCAAAACAATTTACTATCGCTTAGCCTGGTGAATTTATTCCTTCAACACTAATAAATCCCTGACCAGTGCTGACCGTACAGCTGCTGGGCGTTACCGAACAAACTACCTGTATTATCATATTAATGCATAACGTAACAGGTGCCAGCAACTATCACATCAACTGACACCAATTTATGTGCGTGGATGGTGTGCGCAATCACTGACGACGGTTGGGTGCGGGGAATATTGCTACTGCATAACCTACGGCGACAGGAGATTGATCACCACGAACCACAATCTCGTTCGACAGCCTTCGCTTGCGGTGGCGTTGATAAAACCCCTCGCTTCACCGCTTCGGAAAGTGGTTTTGCAAATGGTGCTGAAAGGAAATTGAAACATAACTCGATTGCAAACGCAAGTGCCGCGAGTGGTGGAAGCGTATTCGGGGGGGACCAGCATACGTTATGCTGATCTATGTTTATTAATCGTGCATGTCGCGGAATGATGAAAGCTGTTTGGGAGAACGATCTTACAGAAGAGTAGGTTGTTCCATTCTGCCGCAAGCAAATATTTCCTCATTATTCTAGCCATCGAGTAGTGTCAATTTTTCTTTTCAGAATTCAATGCAGAATGTCCTGGAATCTTAAACTATTCAAGAGCCATTTCCTTCTATTTTGCTCTCAAATTTAGTTCAGTATAAAGGTTTGTTTATTCCGAGTGGTTTATGTAATGATAGCATTCAATAAATAACCTATTTTCATTCATGGTGTAGTAGAATGGAGCTTTTCATTGTGAAATGCAGCATTTTTATTCTACAAGAGCGGCACACAGTATTGCTTTGTGAAACACTTTTTGATTTGATATCAGTTTTTCTACTGTCTGCGTAAAACTGTTGAACCTTACTCATACCTTTAATTGAACAAACAAATTTAAATTAAAAAAAAGCATCAATTTCATTTGAAACCTATGAAAGAAATAACTTTAATTGTATGTCTACCTTCTGCATGTATAGTAGTAGTAGTAGTATTAGTTTGTTTTATTGATCAACATGTATGATAACAGTTTTGCTTTACAATTGGTTCCTATCAATCGATATCTGCTCAATATATTGTGTTTCTAGTACCTTTGGCGATTTTTGAGGTGAAAAAAATTTTTTGTATGTATACATTCGTTTAATATTACTGAAAATAAGCATATTTTCCTTCATAAAAGCTTTCAATACTGGGCCTCTCATACAAATTCTTATTGAGATGATTTGCATCTTACCAGCAGTCTTATTTTTGTGAAGATTTTGCACATCCAAATTGACTACTGCACAAGCCAAGGTCTCCGCTATAGATCTTCTTTTTGGCTTATTAGGTTTACTAGATCATGACGGTCATTTCCGTATTGCTAAATATTATATGCTACTTAGATGGATAGTCTTTCCTCACTACGAGGGAACGGTCTGAGTGGGATTTGACACCCGTTGTTGTTAGGTCTTAAGCCACCGGGGGCCATTCTGACCGGAGCGGGCATCATTCTGCTGTAGTAAATGTCAATTCCATGAATTTCCACTTATATTATCGTCTTATCTGTGCAATCAAATGACAAATTAGCTATGCTATTTTAAATTTTGATTCATCTTTTCCTGTGGTTGGCTAAAGCTTTTCCAAAAACAATTTAGTGAATTAATAATATTTTACTTTTATTACCCGTTTTCCCTTTTGTTGATAATCCTATGCTCAAACGTTAATTTATGTTGCGATTTTCTGGAAAATTACTTATGATAGTTATCAGGAATCTTGAAAGAGTGTTCCACGACAGTCAGCAATACTTTAATCCGATTGGATACACTCCCCTTGGCGAAAAGGTAACAATAGGCAGCACACTTTATCTTAAAGCAATGCTATGACTCACTCATTAAGACACTCCTTCGCATTATGCACGGCGCAACATTCATTGCAGTCCATCCTTCGATCTAACTTTGCAATGCAAAACAAGCTGCAGCGCTTGCTATTTAGAAAGATTTTTCAACCTGCCTGCAACCATTTCCCTCCCGGACTCCCGGCACGACCAGAGTTCGTTTGCAATGTAAATGCTGTCGGTGTGAATTGCGCCCGAGTGAGCAGATAAATATGCTAAAAAGAGTTCCCACTACTCGGCGTTGCTGTTATCGCGAGCAGCAGATCTGGTCGAAGCGCAAACCCCGTTTCATATGAGCAACGTGGGGCAAACTTGCCCGCTAAGTGAGTGGAGCTGCAGTTGCGCAAGGCAACAACTCCGAAAGGTGTTTCACGGATCGAACGCTGCCAGGAGTGTGCAAACCTTTGAAGTTTGCAGGAAAAGCGCAAAGCACGGTGGAAAGGACACTGTGTAAACGCTCATCCCGGAAAATGTAAAATAAATGTTTCCCGGACGAGCAGGTTTGTGGTACGGGAGGGCGAAATGGGTAGGGGAAAAAAAACTAAAGGAACAGCATTGCTTGCACACACATAAAATGAGCAAAATAGCCACTACCCGCCTCACTTGTAGCTTCCCTCCCCCCTCCCCCCCTCCCCAAACTACCACCAAAAGGGACAAGAACAAGAAAGTGCAAACAGCACTCTTTAAAACACCCATAAATCATGCGGTGCTGGTGGAAAACAGGACGTGAAAAGGTGGACAGAGCGGTGTAAGGCAGGCAGAAAGCTACCCCTGCCGGGTTTTTGATCCCACACTTTCGCGCTTTTCCGCTTCATCTGCTGCTAGCGTGACGCGTGAAACTGCGAGCAAGTGGAGCTGCAGCTGCACGGTGAACTTTGTGCCGCTCCAGTGCCGTTGTTTGTTTCGAGTAGCAGGGACACGTGCAACAAACTGCGGACGCACTCAAAGAGTTTGCCCAGGAAGCGTGTACACTTACTCACTCGCCCGGCAGTACGCCGTCGGTGGCACGCAAAACCGGGAAGGAAGTTGTTGAGTTTCGTTGAATTTTAATGCGATTTTTGATGCAAACCGGTTGCGCCGGACGACTCCAGCAACTGCTTCTACTGCTGCTGCTGACCGGGTTGTCCTTTGCTTCGCTTTGTCCGTCGGATCGCACACTCCACGAGCGCGGTAGGATACGCTTCCGGCGGATGCGCGCCAGAACACAAAACTCCTTGCCTTGAAAAGCTGTCACGCTGCAAGAAAAATGGTGCCCCGATTAATATTCTTTCCAGCGGCCATTCGTCCGGAAAAAAGCGGAGGCAAACACAGACAGGACGGGTTTGTAACGCCCCACCAGTGCAGTCGTTGCTGTTGTTGTTTCCACCCCAAAAACCATTGCACTTTTCATGGGCCGGTTGCTTTGTGTGTCTGCAAGGCCACCGGAAGCGGCCAACGTGCAGCACTCATTGAACTTTTCGTTTTGCACCGATGCCATTGTAAGCAAGTGTGCAGGTAAGGGCAGTAACGCAAAGGAAATGCTTCGAAACAAGCTTCACAACATAATAAGACGAAGACGATGCTGTAGCATAATGGAGCTCGATTGGAGTGCTTCCCTAAGAAAATGTGGTTTCCTTTTTCGTACCTTCATTTCTTCCTTCCGTAAAAGCACAAAAGAGTTCGCGAGGTATTTTTTGTTCCATTTCGATAATTTAATAATTTATTTTAGTTTATGCAAATGAAGAATTAAATGTGTTAGTATGGTTGAGTAGATGAAATTAAATAAAAATGTTATTTCTGCAGAAACTAAGAAACAATCTAATAAGTATCTAATGAGTATATTTTACATATTTTAATGTTTTTTTCTTAGTACTAATAGTACTCAGTACTTGGTACGATATATACGTTAAAAAAGTGATCAAAATGGAATTGTTTTCTTTAAATTATTGTTTCCTTTGATCAAAGACTGTGATAGAAAAAAAAAAATTAAAATAGAATAAATTGAACCTGCCTCCGAACGTGTTTATCAATTTATTAACGTAGTAAATTGGCATCATTGCTCTTATTCTGCTTTTCGACTGATTATAATTATTATATTTTACTCAAGTTTTGCTAAGCAGTTTGAATACAAATTAAATATCTTCCTGTACAGTACAGCTAAAAATTTTAGCAAATTATGTTCCCACTAGAGCCCACCGTGCACCCATGGGCAGTCACATTCACTCGAGTCGGAATTTTATTTGCACAAAAGCGCACAAGCAAACACGCCTTGAAATAAATTTATAAACACATTCACCTTTTCCGGCTTCCGGCCAGTCCTGCCAGCAGCTCCGCATGCGTTTTTTTTTTCTTTTTCAACAGCAAAAGGGGACGGCAAACCTCTTCCGAAAGCGGGCGATTGTCTTAAATTATTCAAATGAATACATATGAATGGGCTGGGATCGTGGTACAAGTTTCGCTTCCCTGTTCGGTTTCGAGCCTGGATCACCGTCTTGAGGTCTCGCATTTGCACTTTTCCCGCAAAACAGAAAACCTCATTCCGGTTCCTGTTTTTTTTTTGTACCACTAGCAACACGCGCACAGCTTTCTGAAAGCGGCGGTTAAGGTGGAGAAGTACATAAAGCATGTGGTTAGAAATTTGTTTCTTTCACTTGCCGCTACACTGAATGCGTTCGCTGTGCGACGCAATGTGTAAGGTTGTGGCGTGTTTGCTACTACAGCCAATGGACATCACAGTTTCCACCGTCCTAGGGTGGGATGTTTGCCTGCTCTTGGTTGGCAGAAAGGGAACATGAGAAAAAGTACACACCAGAGAATTTTCTCAAAGTCCACAACTCGTTGGAAAACCGGAAAAGCGAAGCTTCCTACTTCGTAGCGATCGTCACTGCCCTGCGAGACGAACAAAATGCAGGACCGGGGGATTTCTGTTCCACACCGATTTAGTTGCTAATTTTTCTTGCCCATCTTAGCTTTTCCTTCTTTTTTTGTGGCTAGCACTCCTGCTTGGTTTTGCTATTTTTAGCGAAACGTCTTAGCACGGCAGCATCATCCGTCCGGAAGGGCAAGTTTTATCCGTCGCACAGCTTAACGATAATGCTTCGAAACAGGCACACTAATAGAACCAGTCGCTGGTTGTGATAAAAATCTTTTACCGACACGCGCTAGCTTCGTGATACACACCGAATGGACGGTGAAGAAATTTGCCAACCATTGGGTCAAAAAATTGTACCGTGGGAGCAGTTGCTAGTGCAGCAGGGCGTGGGTGAGAAAGTGTGGGCCGAGATTTATGGTTATAGATATGAACGTACGTCCTACATGAACACGGTTTCTGGAGGAGTATTATTCAGATAGAGAAGCTTTATTTTTCTTAAGAAATAATTTTGGTTTGCTATTAAAAACTTTACCTTGATGGTTAATATGTCAAGGAAATAATGATATCTTTACGAAAGCGATTTTTTCCGTTCGTATGAGAACAAAATAAAATCTTCCTCCAATCTATAACCATAAATACTGATTCGATTGACGCCAAACTAGAGAAAATACAGTTTGTGGTGCTAGGCCCACGTTTAATATAAAGTGTAAAAGTTGATTTTTTACGACAATTGTGTCAACAATGATTGAAAATGCAGTTCTTTGATAGCAAAAATCTAGCTGATCAATCTGATTTTATTTTCTGTACCTTATAAAAGCAGTTTTTTAGTATTTTAATAACATTCCTGTAAAGCTTGTTCTTACCACTTAGTGGCTCGATTAATGCAGATTGTTCATCACATGATGAACAAGCATTCTTTACTTCCTTTCGAAGTTTTTTCTAACAGTAGAAATGAAAACTTCACAGAACTCTACAGCTGGATTTTTTCTTTTGAATAATTTATTGATATAATGTTTTTTTCAATTTTTTTTAACTATCTCTAAAGATGAAATTATACATTTGTTGCATTAGTATGAAGTTAAAAAAGTGTAGCCATATTTTTAGAATTCATATTTAATGTGTAAACTAACTAAGTTTTTATTATTTTTCACATTAAACTTGGCAAAAACACCACTGGAGAGTTATGTTGCTGATTGCATCGAGCGGAAAGTTTGGTTAACTTAATAGAATAGCACTGATTTGAAACAGCGTTTTTTTTATTTACTAACTAAACGCAAACAATCATCCCAAACAAATTTACTTTCGAGAATACTAGTTGGTTTCTCCATTTGCACACAAAAAAAGGCAACGTAAGTTTTTTTTTCCTCTTCACCTGAAATTAGAACAGCGTTAAAATCCATCTCGTTTCCTTTTTTAATTAACTTTCCGTACATTGAACCCGAACAACATCCGTCAGGCACAGCCGGCAACCACCGCTGCAACAGCAACCATCCTCAGCCCTGCTTCAATATACGTCAATGGTCTTACGGTGCGGTACGAGCATTTCCGATGAACCGAGGGCTCTTCTGCTTCGCGAATCCATTATCGAGAGTGAAGTGGAATCACGTTCTCGCACATTAAGAAAATTGACGTTACATGTTTATTCAGCTGTTCCTTCCTGCCGCTCACAAAGCATTACTCTTTCCCAGCAGCTCGGTGTGTCTTGTACGCCGAAACTCGTAAGAGCAAACATGATGATTTTTGCTTCGCGTTGTTCTGAACAAATTCCATTGGAATTGTGGTTGTCGAGCAAAATCTGGCACAACGTAGAGTATATGATGGTGAAACTAGAATTTTCGCTTGCTAGCGAAAATGAAGCAATATGTGTAGTGAAAATCAATACAGATTAAAAGCAAATCAATATGATTTCGTATATTTCAAAAACCCAACAAAACTATTCTCAGCATGTTTTCACATGAAAACATTAATTTATGTATGGAAAATGTAGAAACGCTTACCCTCATACCCCGTACAGGCGTTCAGATATCAATCAAGAAGAATTTTCTTTCCACTACTCTCGTGCCCATTATGCAATGCATGCGCTTGTGCATTTTACGTGTAACCTTCCGGATACGGACGCGCTACACCACCGTACACTGGCACGGAATAGCAGCAATGATTGCAATTTTCATCACAGCAAAAGATGATTAATTGAGCGACTTCTTCCGCAGCGGCACCCGGCTGCCCCGGCTGGCTCGTCCCCGACTCCGTTTACTTCACTTTTCTGACACTTTCGCGTTCAGACTGACGTGATGTGTGCTATTCCGTTTGCACCATTAGGGTACCGTTCGCGAGAAAGCAACGTCTTACCGCGATGCGGAAATTACAACATGCCACAGGACCAACCGACCGAACCGTCGCTACCGTGCCGTCGCTGAGTGCTGTAATCGCTCGTTCCCTTTGGAAGGGGATCGGGTACGCCAACCCAAGAGTGATATATAAATATCCTCCATTGGAAGCGTTACGGGAAAGCGTGCCTGTGGTGGTGCTTGAGAAAAATAGGAATGCAAATAAGGTCGCATCGCTTGCCGGCTTCCCGTGCCGTGCCCGGGATGGGTTATGCTGGTGCAATTTCTCTCGCATGACAGTTTACAAAACTACGGGATGCCATTGTGCATCCCTGTCAGCTTTCTAAGACGTGCGATGCTTTGCATTTATAAGTACCATTCTTACGAACCCTGCTGGAAAGCATTTCCTTCATCTTTTTGTATTTATGAGAAAATTTTAGTTGATGTCTTCATGACGGCATTTAAAAAAGGAACGGGGTTGAAATACTTCTGCTACCGGTGCATACAGTGCAAACGAGTAAAATAAGGTGTTACAAAAGTTGTTTAGCTACTATGGAAGATGGGGTGAACTTTTTAGTTTTTTTTTTATGCAGAAAGTCAAACGATTTTACAATTGAAATGGAGGCGCCTGGTAGTTTTGGTTTGTTAACATGAATGAACGCAATGTTTCTGTACCATTTGTACGACTTTGAACTTTCAAAGAAAGAAGAAAAAGAAAAAGATGTGATAAAATTGTTGTTAATTCCTTAAAATTGTTACACTTTAGAAAACCAGCAATTCAACACTATCTTTTCCTTTTCTAAATAATTTCTAAATTATATTTTGTTCGTCACACTGTGGAAATCAACTGTCTGGTTCACATGATGGGACAGAATTTCTAGCTTCAATGAGCTTCGAGAAATCGCGAGAATAAAATTCAGTGTGTTATCGGTATGATTTTCTGTACGGCTCGAGCACCCAACCTGGCAGCTGTAGTGTCAACGTACTGCAGAAAAACACTGTGAATAAATTTTCATCATCCTCCAAACGCTGTTTGTGTGCTTTGGTGTGCCTGGCGTGTGTTGTTCTGCTATATCGTTCACGACAATGTATATCGCTAACCATTCCGTGCTTTTGTTTTCTGCTTTTGCCAACGTTTCCCCCATTATGAGTATGCTCGCGAAAATGCCACCCATATTTTTACTGTCTGCTGCTTCAATTTGAGCCACAGAAGAATGCGTAAATATTTGCAATATCCGATTACGATGAATAATAAAGCGCAGAAAAACAACGAACGAGCAGCCCGTCAAGCACAATGTTTAGCCAGATGGAAAAGACACCAAGTCCCTCCCACCAAACAAAATGCTGCCCCGGGGGGTGGTGTGTAGTTTGTGCAAAAAGCTGAACAAATAAAACGATGATGATTAAATCAAACGCTAGCTAGGAGCTATAATGGTACCGGCTGAATTGTTGAGGAAGCTTTCAATCACGTCAATGGAAGTAAATATGTTTGTTTCAGTCGCTCTGGCTCAATGGTTGCTTGTATGGGATTGGATGAAAATAATCCATCCGTTTAAACAAAACATTACATCATTGTTTATTCTTCTAATGAAGAATCTATCTGCTCGTGTGCACATAGAGAAATAATTTATCTGTAATACAAAGAAGCAAAAGATATTTCACGATCTGTGAGAACAATTTTTGTGGAAAAAAACTTTACCAATTCACAAACTACTTCACCGATGCATCCAGCAACACAGTTAAGTTCCTATTCACCTTGACCGAGTAAGATACAGAGTGTACTTTAACAGAGGCAAGCATAAGGAAGATCTGTTCAGTTTACTTTCGTCCTGCGCTCTTCCACATCCTGTCATGAATATTTATAGCGCTCTACAGTACGGAATCGGGTCACACTATATTCACAGCATCACCGACAATGTCGTTAAGAGCCAGCGCCACCAGCCCGGACCCGGGCATCCTTAACCGCTCGGAACAAACGAACTACATCCTACGCGAGCCGGAGTGCCTTGTGCTTCCTTATCTTCGCAGCGTGAGCATTACTACCCGCTGCACTGCTGCGTGTAAGTACGCTGCACCATTGGATTATGTATCATTCGATCGATCGAGATGAATCTTTAAAATATGTTCGAAAGCTCCCAGAAGAGTGATTGCCGTGTAGAAGGTCATTTTTCAAATAGAGCCACCAGAACTATTTGACAAAGAAAGAATTGTTCGGGCTGTATGTAACGTGTTGGGAGAGGACGTTTCGCAGATTTAAGAAAACGGTACCATGACTAAACTGTTTCGTTAGGTATCCTGTTAAAAAACAAATTTCATACATATAGGTATTTTTTAAATCTTGGTTTATTTAGTTTAGATTTTATGTATACTTAAAATAAGGTAATATATATATAAGGTAATATACCTCATTTTCCAAGCAATAGATGTTTAATCGAACAAGCTGCTAAAGTAATATAAATTTTCAACAAATTAAAAGCGTTAGTGGCACTCCTTTAAAAAATCACAACGTGAAAAGAAGAATGTGATCTGAACTCTTTCACAATTTTCCTGAAAAGATCTTTTAATAAGCTGTGATTGATGATGAGGATGATGATAATGTGTTTTTTGATAATATTTTTTTCCAAAATCATTCAAACAAATCAAATCTCAAATTTTGGCTTTCCCAACAACGATTATATATTCCAAATAATTTTTCATGCTAACATTTGAAACACACCTCCAAAGACTTATTCGGGAATCAATTTGGTTTACTATGCTTTATTTTGCTTTATTAAGTCACTAAATTATGCGTGCTGAAACAACCCCAACCTTATAACCTTGAAATAAGAATTGCACCCAACAAAAAATAAAAATGTTTAGTCATTTAAAATTTTTCACATGAAACTCCGTGAAATGCAGCGACACGATTTATAGTTACCTTAGCCGTATATGGAGAATTTCGTGAAAGACCGCACTTGTTTCACTTTGAGCACTTAATAACCCTCTCCCAATACAAAGTTGTCATTTAGTACAGGTAACGGAGCAGCAGAGAGATCCAACGAAACATACTGCCATACGTTTGGAGTGATGAACGGAGCATAAAAGCTCATCATGCTCACCACCTTCCCATGTAACGTTTTATGCATCGACATTTCGGTGCAACCGACCGTACGCCAAAGTCACGTTGCATGAAATTTGCAGCAACTAGCTACAAATTTCCCTAGTGACTGCGTGGCACCGCTTCGTTTTCCCCATAACAGCACAAGCGGAACGTTTTCCGAAAACGCAGCGAATGATTCAACATTCTTTCTAGTTGCAACAGTCCCTTCCCTATGGCCAGCGCGTCTGTACGCTAGTCTGTGTACCAATCGCGAGCGTTAGCAGTTGGCACGTGAACGTAACAATTCCTCTACACTTTTCTGTAAAGCTTACCCACCTGCCGTCCACGATCCAGTGCGGGGCTTTAGTGTGCAACACCATATGCATATGCATGCTGCACGGGCACGAAGGAATGAGGGTCAGCCGCAAAAACCGAAAGTCAACCACAGAAAACCCGTAAGCGCTTGTGACAACAATCATCACCAACGCCGACCGGCGGCTCGCGGCAGCTGGATGCGATTTTGTGGACAGCCAAATCCAGCACCACGCACATGTTCACCCGGGGAGGTATGAACTCCCCCCCACCCCCTCTCCACTCCCTCGCAATCAACCGTGGACAGTGTGAGAGGACGATTTTGTGATGATGAATTTGTTCACCGGGCTTGTACTGAATGGTGCCATAGACAGGAAGGGCGTAGAGGAACATTTTCATTTTTACATTCAACATGCTCATAAGTGAACCGTTTTCTCCTTCCCACGGCTCTCGCTCCGAACGCAGCACATACTACGACGCCCCTTCCCCGTCGGTTGATTCCACGGCCGATTATGCCGAGAATGCTACAGGCGCCGTAAAAGTAATATTGCATCGTTCCGCACTATGTCATTTCTGTATGGAGCATAATGGCACCATTGAGACCATTACTATCTTGACATTACGGGGAACGTGCGGAACGGACGGAAACTTTACGTTCGGAAAACGCAACCCGCCACTTTCCAGGGCTTGTGCTAGGCAGTAGCTTTAGTTGCTGTGCGCTGTT
Organism: Anopheles epiroticus; assembly: GCA_000349105.1. Lineage (NCBI taxonomy): Eukaryota > Metazoa > Arthropoda > Insecta > Diptera > Culicidae > Anopheles > Anopheles epiroticus. Next base: position 819,087 of record KB671169.1, on the reverse strand, counting down.
CGCTGCGCCGTTACCTGCCGGTAAGCGGTCGCCTCGTTTAGGTCTGAAGATACTCTTGGTCTTACGGAAGATGCAACAAAAAAATGCACACACGCTCACATAAACGCGAGCGTGAAACGAGGGTAAAAAGAAGCCCGCACAGCTGCACTGCAAGCCCCGAGGAGCAGAAGTTTAATCTGTTTCCCGTACAATTGGATGCTTTTGCAAATTGAAGTGACGCTTTCAACGAGCACGAGTGTAGTGTTGAGCTTGTGTGCGAAGTACAAAAAGTGGGAAGCACTGCACTGCAACTGCACTGACATTTTGTGGCAGATACACACATTGCAACCGTTTAATTGCGAGCAAAACCGGTGCCTTTTAACAATGGGCAGTGAGGCACGTCTCAGTTGTAAGCAATGAACGATTCCAAACCTTACATTTTGAAAGTTTTGGAAAGAAATCGTAGGACACCGCTCTTGCAATTCTCAAAAATAATAAAAGCTTGATGCTATTCTTCAAAATTGAAACCGAATTTTTAATTTTCCTTTTTCGTAAGTTTCAAAAATCATTGTTTCTTTTACAACTGCATGTAGCAGCTGTATTATTTAAATACAACAAAAAAGCGTTTTTCATGCAGTACATATTTCGATCCAAACCAACTGATGATGCACTACAACAATCTGAAACATGCTATTGAAACCTGTGCAATATGTGCAATGGTATAGCATATTTTGCTGAAGTGAAAATAATTCATTTTTATCTTGACTGGCTTCGTTTTTCTTGAAATATCCAACATTTTTTAGCTGACCAGCAAGCAATTTTTTTTGCTCCAACCAACCATTCCTCATTACGCACCGGCTAATTTGTTTCATACCGGGAAACACACTGATTGCCCTCGGTGAAGAAAAATGATAGCCCATTTCGGTTCCTTGTTTGTCGCTTGCCCCGGACCTATGACTTATGAAACGGAACAGTGAATTCAGTCATCGATAATTGTGTGACGGATGCTCGATAATAGATTGCCCTTGCGGGCGTCGTCACCAGCAATGACCAGCACTGTACCGGAACAAAAAATGATCTGCAGTAAAGCAAGAGCAAAAAGCAGCAAATTATTACCTTCGGTCGGACGAATGGAAATAACAGGAATCGTTTGGATGCGGGAGCACTGCAGAAGCACTAGCAACAGAAACGAAATATAAAAACAACAAATATGCTATTGATTGTTACCTTGGACTGTGAGTGGTCCGGGGAAGCGACAGGCCAACGTTTGCATCGAACTCGTCCTGCTCGGTGATTCGATTGTTTATTCGATAAATCTTGCGTGAGCGAAGCATATTGAAGTGCCTTTCAGTGGAAGGAAGCTTCCCCGCCATTGCAGACGTGTTGGGGGTGTGCGAAAAAGGGAAGTGAATAACAAATGAAACAGGAGGAGGAAAACAGAGAGAGACAGAGAGAAATAGAAGCAAACAAGAACGTTTAGAAAATACCAACGCCTTTGTTCGGTGCTTTCGTTTGCTTTGTTCCGCTTCGCAAAGCCTTATCGACCATCGCCGAGAACCACCGGGACGGGGAAAGCTCATGGCTGAAGCGCAATCATGTTCAATATCGCACGATCCATCGCACGACTGGCATGCCGGGATCGGGAAATCAAATGGGCAAATGGGTGTCTCATTTTTCAAGCACAGCTCAAGCTCGACGACGGCCACACTGATGAAAGTTGCCCCGGGCAACGCTCGCGTTCAATTGATTTGCAGGTAGTATCAATCGTCGGCGGGCCGGCTCGAAGGGGGCGCCAACTCGGAAGCAATTGCAACCTATTGGTAGATAAATTATTCGCTATCCAAAATAGCACACAAAAAGATACGGTTACACTTCTCCCCCACCGTACGAACGAGACACGTGAATTTATCGCTCTTGCAAGGTCGCTTTGGCTTTTTTTATTACAAAGCAGGGCCATGTACCTGGTAGGTGGAGCCAAACACAGATGGTGGTTTTTTCATTCGCTCTACAACGTAAGGCTCGCGAGCACTACGAAATTTGTTTCCTGTAGCCCTTCTTTTTTTTTTGCTTTTTTGCTCATTGTTTTCCTGTCCGTTTTCCAATAACTTGTGCATTTTGATTTACGGATTCCTGGAATGATATCGGGGAGTGCAGGCTATAAGAAACGACAACTGAAGGACGATGAAGAGCAACCTTAATTGCATGTTTTGCATCGGCAAATTTGTGTCGCAGAAATTCATGCTGAGGTTCAAGCTGAGGCATTGAGCCATTTTATTTCTAATTAATTTGCTTCCAATCAATGAATACAATATTTGCAACTACATTACTAAATAATGTAGCAGGAACAGTTTTTCAGATAAAAATAATTTTACTTTAACCTTGTTGGTTAGCTAAAATGGTAAAAAAACCAAACAATACGTGATATTGATGAATGATTTTCTCTGAAAGGTATGCCTAAGTTTATAAGTAACGGAGTAAGTAAGAAATTTATGTTGAAAAAATACAAACAAAGTTTGACAAAACATCATAAAGTTTAATTTACAGTTTGTCTCAATTGAACATCCTATTTTAATTTTTGTGTTGTTTTAGAACGACACAGTCGTAATTTAAGATGTTTTAAAATATCTCTTTGAGGTGGCCAGGAAGTCTAGTGAGAATGGCGTAGGCTTGCCATAAGGCCCGACATTGTTCAAAACCTACTCGACCTACTGTCATCACCTTTAACGCAGTACTGACTATCTTTCTACGGGTTCACTATGGTTGACAAGAAGCAAATGCATATAAGTCCTTTGGCAGCTCCTAACCTTACAAGGATTGTTGGGTTACTTAATAAGAGTACAGAGCATGTAAGATGTTGGCCATGGATCTATATAATTTTATATTTAATTTTGTGAATTTTTGAGAAATTAAAAAAATACATGTTTAATTTGTTTTTTTTTATCTATTTCAACAAGTTCATCAATTTCAAAACTTAGCAGCGTATCTAATATTGAATACTCACGAAAAGCTGTGTGTGTTTAAAATCTTGTTTATTTTATATCTCTTTTATATATCTTGAAATAGTAACAAATTTGGTACCTGCATATTGTACCTACAAAAAGATTTTTTATGTCTCAAACATATGTATTTTAATTACGTGAAATTTCCCCATAATATCCACATGGTTTCACTGTAAACATGACTGCCTTCCAGCCATACATTGCTGGTGGAGACGCCTGGTCGTTTACGGGCAAAGTTGCAAAGCTAAAAGAGTTTTATGACGCCCGAAACTCTACTGGCAAAAAATATATTTCCCTCACCCCCTCCCCTTCCAGTGCACAAATAAATCAACACTCAACCACATCGGCCCAATACACTCACACGCCAGTACTAAGCCCAACATCGGCAGCAGCAAATCACAATCAACGCCGATAGGGGATCGCGGTCGCGTGCAGCGGCAGTGAAACTTTATTTATACTTAGCGCGTGTAATGCTCCGTCTGATGCCTTGTTCATTTGATCGCGATACTGTGCAATTTCTCACCAACGATAAAGCAATAGGTTCCAGCAAGGGTGTTTTTTTTTTCAACCGAAGCAAGGGTGTGCGCGGACGGACTCATCGTAAAATACTGCCGTTGGGGCGTCTTGCGCCGCCACAATCCCGCGTTCTTCATGGTGGGAAATGTTTTATTTTTTTCCAAAATGTGATAAATTCTCTGCCCGGTGATTGTGCGTGGCGGTTGTAGTGGTTTGTTGCGGAAGGTGGAGAATGAAAAAATCTCTTTCCCTTCATGGGTTTGGTACTGATCAACCATTGTCATGGGGCGGCCATACATTTCCCTCCCGTAAGAAGGTTCTCGCTTCCTGTGGTTCAGAAAAACATGACGACTGAGGTTGCTCAGCTGTGGAAAGCGAGATGTTCCCCTAGCGGCAAGCATTATCGCTGAAAAGTATTTTCCACGTGCCTGGATCCTTGTATTTTAGCCCTTGGGCTGGTTGGCCAGTGGGTGGAGAACTCAATTTAAAGTCCATGAATGTGAGAGATTTACGATCGTTCGAAGAGGCTTAGAACCGCCACTCATTCGGGCTGCGTGCGCAATTGTGTGCTTCCCGGTGTGACTTTTGCTGCTCCAGATCTTCACTTTTACGACACGCAAGCTGGTATCAATACCTCTAAATGTGACTCGCCAAATGTTCGAGACCTGCCGACCCCCGATTCGCGACCTTTCACCATCAGCGAAAGCACACAATCGGTCAAGTTTGTGGGAGATGTGCCATAACAAATGGAGGCTATTTGCATACAGCGCTGGATACAATCGTTTCGAGACTGTTCTACGAATCTTTCGTGTGAGTGAAAGCGAAATCCTATCCGATGGGCCAACAAATCAGTAACACAAAACACTCTATAAAAGATGGCAATTTTTATACCGCAACGATCGGTTCCACTCAAAGCGTCGTGTTTTATGAACTGGCACAATGCATCGCACTGCCCGAGTAGGCTGGAAGGGAGTGGGCATAAAAATATTGATGGTACCGACCGGGAAGTACCATCACGTGCAATATTAAACGTGTTGGCGTTCATAATTTGTGGTTTTGCTAAGGAAGCGGGAGGTGAGCGATGCGTATAAATATTACGGTTAATGCAGCATCAAATGTTGTGGATCGGGAAGGAGTAAAGATGCTATCTTGCTTTATGACGATTTATGATCGCTCTCCAAACTAATAAATCATTAATGTTTATGAAACACTTTACAGAAAATCAATATTTGCTTTTATATCACTGTCTGACTGAACTCTGTATTTCATGTACTGCATCACACTGTTCCCAAACCAAAGTTCCTCCACCCTACCTCACTCTACCTTAGCCATTCTGTTTCGTTTTATGTATTTTTCTTTTTCATTAATCAAAAAGTAAGTTGAGATACTCAAATCATCAAAATTGGAACGTTTCGTTACCTGATAATGAGTCAGTCAAAGTTCTTAAAAATAGATATGGAAATATTACCACTAACTGATTAGATCATGCAATATAATGACGATTTCACCTAATTAAAACGGGAATTGCTTTTTTCCACTATTGATGCATTGATTTGTTCTACAGTCATGATATTTAAAAGAAAACTTTGGAATTATTTTGCAAAATATGTCTTTTAAGGATAAAAGCTGCCGTTTTAAATTAAAAAAAAAAAACAAATCTATAAGCAGCACTTAAGGCTAGCGCGAACCACATTTGGCAATCATGTTAGAGCAATACATCAATATAACTGCCACAAAATTAAAAGGAAGTGTGTTGAATAACAACTCACTTCTTCACAAGCAACCAAGGAAGCTTAAGATGTTTAAAAATAATCTAAATCACCTTTTAAATTTTAAAATACTTCTGTTTGTATTTCAAATTGTTCAAATTATGTGCTGCCAAATTTGAATATGAAATAGATATAAAAAAATAATGTCTCAAACAATTTCGTGAAATTTTCCCATAATATCCACATGGTTTCACTGTAAACATGACTGCCTTCCAGCCATACATTGCTGGAAATAGATTTTTGATCTGTTTTATATCGTTTCGTAAATATTGCAAAGCTTTTTCAAACGGTCACAAAACACATTTTTAATATTTAATCAGTACATTAACTTTGACACTACCTATTAACAGAGGCTAATCCCAATTTACAGAACCAAACGAACAGCTCACCAAATATTCTAATCAAATTAAGCATTCCCAAAAACTTGTGTCAAAACTTTTCCAGATTTCTGCAGCATGTTAGAGAGTGCCAATTGTGCCAGCAATGTCATAAAGTTTTCTGCTTTACTCAGAAAGTCCTGAGTCCTGAGCCCTTCTGCCACCCTCGAACGGCACTCGAGAATGCCTTCCTGTTCCTTCCTCTACTAAACAAACGACCTCGTAATACGCGTGTACCGATATTACACGATTAGATTAAATATTAATTTAAGCAAAACTTTTGTAGAAAAATCTATTAACACTGTCATCGGCAAACGGTACACCGAGCATGATTTCCATTTCGTGCTGGCAGAGGGGTAAGAGTTGTCTACATGATGAATGTCGCTCACGAATTGGTACTGCCAACTGTCTTTTCCAGCTAGCGGAATGGTGTGCGATTCTGGTGGCGAACAGTAACGCAACGCTTCGTACGTGTTCGTGAACTTTAACGCAGGTTTCCAATTCAGTTTCCCTTCTCCTCTCGTTCTTTCCGTTCCGCCCGCTTGTGCGAAACAATTCCCTAACATTCAGTCGCACTATCGACTGCCGGTTTCGAGCACGTGACACTCGCAGTGACAACCGGTGAAATATTACAACTCGAGCTGCTGAGTCAGTAGAAACTGGCGCGCGAAGCGGAAACGAACAAGCTCATTCCACCCTAAGCTCGGTCGGGCCCGGCGGTGCACCAGCTCACAGATATATTTTTACACACAAGGTAGGGAGTAAATTAAATTAACTGTCAAAGTTTTTAAATGGTTGCATACATTTTGCTGCCGGGAGCCTTTCCAGCGACGCAACGCAGTTTTGCACCACGAAAGGCAGGAAGGTGCAACTGCACCGGATGAAGGGTATCGATGTGTGCGGGCTGTAGCTGGTAGGAGGTAGTGTAAATGGTGAAGTCTGCCTGCCGAAAGTGCAATTGAATCCCATTTTGGGAAATGGTGAGGGCTGTACCAGGGTAAAGGGAAGCGATGGTAGTGACAGCAATTTAAGCACATGGTACGGAGCCTGGTGCTAGTTGGTGAAATTTCCTGTCGTCTGCCAACCGGCTGCTGCATTGGCCCTTTCCGTTCGTGGAGAACCACTTTTCGACAGTCTGCTCGTTGACAGCACTTTTCCTCCCAGCGTTGTGGGTGGGAAAGATCGTTACTTTGCCACGGTGGCTTGGGATGCATGTATCATTTAAACTTGAGAAGTGCTGCAGTAATGTCTTTTCCAGTGTTACAATGTAAGGATGTAAATGATCAGGTAGATAAAATTAGTTTTGCAGAAGGTTTTTACAGGGAATTTAATGTTTTGTGAAATAATTTCAGCAAAGACAGCATCAGTTTCTTTTATTTTAGACTTTCTTGTCACAAGTATCATTAGGTAATGCCTCGTATTAATTTTTTTGACTTTTAATTAAAATAAATTTATTCTTTGGCCTGCTTGACGCATTGTCAACAGTTGCAAAGGTCTTGCCAAATCAAATTTTTATTCATTTAAGGTATGCTTTATAAATTAATTTTTATTCTTATAGTTAATTAAGATATGCTTAAAAAATATAAATTAATTAAATAATGTAAATTAAATCATTATTCATTAAAGATATCCCTTATTAATTTAAACAATACGGCCTGGCCGTTACTATTGAATACGAAAAGATATGCTTAATTGTTCGAACTGTACTCTACACTGGCAAAAAGCATCCTTTTAAAAACTATTATTTACCTTTTTAAAATATCTTCTTTACTTAAAAACATATTTTTGAACTAAACCTTTTTTTTACACTTTCAAAATGTATAAGAAGAGGATAGAAAATTTAAAAATTTCGGTTCAAATCACTTGACTCAGCATTTTTAAAGATCCGATTGTACACATGACTTTGAATGATTAAAAACAGTAAAACATGGTAAATATTTCTCGTTTGAACATTTTATTGCAATCTTGTTGAATAAAAGGTGCTTGAGCAGCTTATTTTAAACGAACCCAAATGAACACTTTAAGAAAATTTTATGTTTTATGAGCGAAAACTAATAAAACCCTTATTTACTGTTGAGGCAAGATGTTTTACTCACTGTGATAGTACTTGGCTTTCGCTTAAATAATTTTTTACAGCGTTTGCAAGAAGAAATGTGGTTGAATGAAGCTCCTTCAACTTTCAAAACGACAGTCAGGGTCTATCATTATCTTATTTAAAATTTATAAATCTCATACACATTGTGCTTTTCCTTCCTGAGAGAGTCTAAAGTTTCAATTTAATTATACTTGAAAATTTATTGAATTACTTATGCAATTCTCCAATGCCATGTTTTGAGGTTTTCGTAGAATTTTATTCATCACACTTTTGATTAAATTCATTTTGATGAGTAAAATAAGAGGTTACATTTAAATATGTTTTTGCAAGTACTGCTATCTTCCCAGAAGTAAACCAAACATACTCATCAACTATTCCGGAACGACCATTCCTTCCTCTAGATAAATTATTCCTTTAAAAGAAACTAGCTCAACTACACTCTAACACATAGCATTGCCAGGAAAACCACACCGAATTGAGCATTGTAGCGTCGCTATGCTAAGACCATGCTTGAGCTTCCTACAGTCGTGTGCTCCGCAAGGGACCACCGCCGGTGCAAAACTTTTAGCACCACCAATTCGATGCAGTTTGTGGTTGCGGTATCACTGTTAAAAGTTGTCGAAAATTACTCCACCCCGCCCGCTAGCCCGTACGTGCAAACAACACAAACTAAACACGCTGCCTAACCGACTGGGGGTTTCGATCACCGGCAACGAGCAAGCTCACATGCGCGTCGTCTGCTTGCGGGAAAATGGCACAGCACTGTGTGTGGGACGCTTGGCAGTGGGCACACCCAAAAGCATCATCCGATAATTTCCGTTGGTTACGGATTTTCGGCGGTAATTAAGGCAAATGTTACTTCACACTCCCCAGCTGGTAAACCCAGCAGAGGGAGCCATCCTCTAATGAACCACACCATACTAACGGATGACTAGTGCAAACCCCAATGACGAACCGGCTGGATAAATATTGTTCCACCATTAAATATTCGTTGCAAGCGAGAAACCGCAGCAAAAAGCCACTGCACGAATGTGGTTAGCGTTGAAGAAAATTCAGCTGCTACTGCTATTGGTACAACGATTTTCATTAGCTGGCAAGCGATGAAAAAACCCGCGAACCGGGTTCTCTTTTGCCCGTGCGTACGAACCACTGCGAGACCTGCTCGATCGATTGGCACAAATGTACAATCGTACCGTGTGACATCGAATAAATGCCTTCTAATTTATGGCCTCGGTCACCGGACCGGTACACATTGTGCCGCATGCCAGCGCAAGTCGGCCGAAAGCGTGTCCACCACACGGTACAGCTCTCCCGTCGGGTGGGCTAACTTTTCGGCTTCTCGGCCACTTTGGTAGGCGATTGGTCCGCTTTCCACCAGTGCAAGCGGGAAAAGCACGGGACGGAAGAAAAACAAATCGTCACAGTTGTAGCCCACTCGAAACACACCATCGGTGGGGTTGCGTAAAGCATCAGGACCGTGTCTAATTTATTAACCGTATCATGTTCTGCACCGAATCAAGACACTGGAAAATGCCACCCACCGCACACCGCGATCGGACTGCGATAGGGTTGTACTTTGGGCGGGGCAGGTGAGGGACATCGAAACATGTTTTCACTGCCAGCATGGCAACGGCTCGGCAGCTGTCATCATAAATTGTTTCATAAGCCTTACCGGGCCGGTCTCCTAAACCGGGGAGAGGTGGGTGCGAATGTCTTTTTCTTCGATTCAGTCAAGCGTTTGGCTTACATTGCGGCGTTGTCTTTGCCGGGCGATTACATAAATTTCCCATCGTAGCTGGTGCGCGGCCAACATGGTAATAACTTGGTAATTTGACAAGCTATTTCTAGTGTAGCCGTTGCTTTACGGTGCTAGCTGGATGGTTCGGTTCGGTGGGCAATGGAAAGCGGCTTGAATGGAAGGCAATCGATAAGATGATAAAGTTCATAAGTTTTAACAAGCTTCCGTCGAAGCGTGAAGATGATAGATGAAACTGTTTGAAAGTAGTGTAATTGCTTGTAGGGTATAGTTGTTAGACTAAATTTTATATAACAAAGTTAATTATGCTTAACATTTATTGAAGTAAATGAAACTAATGAAAATGGACTGATGAAAGTAGAACTCTACCTTTACTCGTAAATTTCACCAGCAAGGTATTCGGATTCTTTGTTAATTTGTAAATTGCAATGCTGTTTAATCTTCTATTTAAAAGAGCAGAAATCATTATTAATAATATGTCTGGTGTACTTGCACTTACATCAGCACCGGTGCCGTGACCAGGATTTGAACATGGGTTACTACGGTCTATGAACAATTTCAAAACTTTCGGATCAATATATCTCGGCGGTTTTCGGTGTAACTTTCCGTTTTATATTAACCAGCGTGTTGTTTTGAGTGCATAATGAGAAAAGGCTTTATTCTTGTACTTATAAACTAATACAGACGAACCGAGCGCTCCAGCTTCACGAAGAAACTTCGTGTTTCGATAAGCACAATCAAAACTCAGGGCTGTACATCAGCAGATATCATTTTAAAATGGTCGTTAGGTACCATTAATAATTTAATTTCAGATTCGTTTTTTTTTGGTCAATTTTCTTCGTTCATTAAAATGCGTACAAAATGTTATACTTAATAAATCATACCAAACAGCAAGGTTTCAAACGACGATCAGCTACGAGAAAAGGGATTTATCGAAGAAAAACATGTTCCATACATGAATTGCACTGTTCTAACTCTCTCTTGCTCAAATTTTCATTCCATTACCACACCCCCAATTTACCCCATTTTAACTTTAAACGGTATTTTATTGCACTCTTTACCATTGCAAACATCAGTCGTTTCTCATCCTCGCCGTGACCGTCATTCAGTGCTGCTCAAACATTTAAATTGGATGTTCCAGCCCCAGCGGTCCTTGCATCAATTAGTGCCCGCAGCATGCAGATTTTTCTAAATTGGATGCTAAAACATTAATTGCACCTCGCAAAAGATTAACAACAGTCGCACAGCATTAAGCCTTGTGGCAACGGGTTGTAGTGACGCGGAAAAGAGGCTAGCAAATGGCAATAGAGAGAGAGAGAGAAAGAGAGAGAGAGAGAGAGAGAGAGAGAGAGCAAAATAAATAGACCACCGCCGTCGGCACAGAACGCACCGATGGGAGGGAAACGTTGCTGAAAACGCACAGCGTGAATCATGAACAAACCCCTTTCTATCACCGATGTCACCTACCCGCTCGGTCGTATATCAAACGGCATCCGGCACATAAAATGGCCCCGGTTGGTTGGTTGTTTTTTTTTATTCCATTCGAGCGAGAGAAAAATCTCACACGTTCTGCAAATAAACAAACTAATTAAAACCATATTGTCACTGGCAAAAGGGCACCATTTTCCGGTGCCATTTTCAATTCTCATCCCACCCCCGGGTTGTTGCACGCACTGAAAGGATATGGGAGGGATTTGCGCTTCTCACCCCCCTTCCCCCCCTCCCCTCCGTTCGGGTGGGCGAATAATGGGAGGTCGGATGCAATAAAATTCCCACTCCTTAAATTATACCAATTCTAACCCACTCTGACAAAACAGGCAGCGCACGGTGGTGGGAAAGGGCGCTTGATGCTATCGGCCACTTTTTTCTTTACGACTGTCATTTCAAGCGGCAGTTTGCAGCAAACCGCTTACCATATTATACCCGCCACCCAACATTTCGGGGACGGGACGATGGCGTCCGACCGAAACATGGGCAAAACCGACACAGCACACAGCCGACGACCTAATTTTAAACACCTTCTAACCATGCCCCCAAAAATGAACCAAAACGCTAAAAGCTGGGTGGGCCGACTTTCCGCTTGTTTTGCTTGTGTCTTGTGTTTTTGTTTTCGGAGGTTTCCCGTTTGCCTTGCCGTGCAACGGCCCGGCCCGGAGAGCGATATTGAAAATGTGCTCCCGGCGGAAAGCACACCCATTCGTTACGAGGTCATGAAAAATGGGGTTCACCTCTGGTTGTGTCGCCGGCGGCGTTTGCCATTGGAGCGTAAAGTTTTATGCTCGAAACGGCACACACGAACTCAAATTTGCACCACCACCATCACGATCACCACCCCGCACCAGCCACAAGGTGCTGGGACATATCGGTGTGTCACGGGGTAATTAATGCCACTCAACACGTTGCCGGAATAAATCTCACGAGAGAATTTACGTCAGCCTCTTTCGGGTAGACCAGCCGCCGCTGGAGTGTTGGTCTTGGAAAAAAGCCATGATATAGGGAGGCTGAATGGCGTACCAGTTTGCTGAAGGCTAGCAGGCTTCCGGGGCTTTGTTTGTTTCCGCTCGGTAGAAGCCTCAGGTGGAAAACTTTATAACCTTTTAAAAACTCGGCCAGCCTAAGATAATGGCGTGCGAAATTTGACCGATCTGTTTATTGTCGGCGTAGGAGGTTGTTGAATTTTGCTTTTAATGTTTAACTGGAAAGTAAGACGGTGCAATTTGGTGCGAAATAAAATACAGCCGAATATTGTTGAAGGGTAATTTAGAAGCAGTGTACAAGGTTTTGGTTTCTTACTTTTTTGAGTGACGTAATAAAATAAAAGCTTCATAATATAAAAACATATCAAGCTTGCTAAAATCGAACCCTTTCTTAGAATGCATACAATGCTATGATGTACAATATTTAAGCACATTTATAAAGGGATCTGTTTCCTTAGTAACGCTTCCTACATTGTATGCAGGCTCACCGTGTTTTTAAATATTTTCCCACACCCTACAAATAACTCACCGACGAAAAAAGGACTGGAAAATTTATCGACCCACTCTAGCGATAAGTGGATGATGAAAAATGGGCTTTTACACAACCGCGCAGCCCTTTCACGAGCAGCAAACAAAACGTCACGGCCTTTCGACGGCGGCAAAGTGAAGCAACAAAACCATTTCAGCTTCCACAATAGGCGAGTGAACTTAACAGGCAGGCTGCAAGAATGTTGATGCGATACTGGTTTCGTCCTCCCCACTCATGCTTCTCTGCTTGCGAAAGAACACGGTAAACCGATTCCACCGTCAATATTGTCGGGAAGCGCTGAAACGGTATTAATAACCATGGTTTTGTGGTTTCTCTTTAACGCTTCGATTGCATTGAATGCCGATTGCCGCCCGGTCTTTTTCGAGCTTGATTGGCTGGGAGCTGGTGTTTCATTGCGCAAGTGAATTATACCACATTTCAAACACATAAGAACAGAAATAAATGGGAAAATTAATTTCGCAAGATGTCTTTAGGTGTGTGAGTTTGCGGCAAGGGGAGAAAGCATTCAGAAGATAAATTGATAATGCAGTTATTTAATCGAATCAAATGTGCTTGCATGTTTGACAAGCGTAAGACTCGACAGTTCATTTAATTTTTCAGAGCTTGTGGGAATTCTTTGCACAATGTCTATTGTTCGATTTTAATTCAGAACTTTCATAATGAAGAATTAAGAATCTACGAATCGGAAGCCTCACGGTATTGGCAAATTTATGCATTGTGATTTCGCATTATTGTTTTCGGATTAAGTTTTCACATGAAACAAAATAATGACTATAATATAATATTTTTTTCCAAATAAACTTTAATTTACTCAAGCCACATATTTAAATTTTTAATCAAATTCAATGTATTATGACATTGTGCTCCTACAGGCATCAATGCCACGAAATACCTTGAATAATTGAACCCTGATTGAAAGGAATCGGGATTTTTTAAGTTTTAAAATAAGATTAAATTTATAAACTAGTTTGGAATAAATTTAGTTTTAAGAAACTGCAAGGCAAAAATATTTGTCAATGTCAATTTATTTGCTTTTACGATTTTTTTTCTAGAATGACTTACCTTCATATTTTTGTAATGCGCATCACAGCCTGCTTTATTAGCTTGTTAGTTCCTGGTAATATTTATGGAGTGGTAGTATTATTGAAAGAAAAGTGGTAAGTGATTAAGAAAAACAAACACCCTACAACTTGATTCAATTGCTGCTCTATTTGAACGTAGCCAATAAACGATTGAGAATTTAAAGTAACTGAAATCAAAGTTTCAAACAAGATTTTTTCGATTTAGAAAATTTTTTGAAACACGTTAGAATAAGTAACCTTTGCATGAATGCTGCTGTTCTGCTTTATGTTTCACCTTCATCTGTATCATTACAGGGGTTTTCACGGTATAACACAACTGTCCGAATGATTAACACAATCGTTCGTTTGAACGACACAACAGTCCACCATTTGTACACAACTCAACCGGTTTCAGCAACGCTGTTCCTTTGATTAACACAATTATTGTTTTTACTGTGCCTTAGTTGGTGCTCAGCGTTTGAAAATGCCGCCGCGTTTAACATTCAACTAATGATTAAACTCTTTTCAACTCCCTTTCAGTTCATACGCTCTACCCTATCATCACTCTGCTCGTTTATTGCTACATTCGAAACATTATTCTTTGGCAATGAAACATTGAACAAACATTGAAAGAATGCAAAAACAGGCTAAATTTTAATAATTAACTCCAACTGATCCTTTCAACCCCAAAAGCCTCCCCTGCAACCGGCTGGGCCCGAAAGAAAAGAACCTACCCTACAATCACAACGCTCAAATCACTACTCGCCATACTCGCCATGCAAGTGCTATATTCACAACCTTCATCAGCCGGTATCATCTTTCACCTTGCGCACTAACTCACTCACTTACTCCCATGCCAATTTTCGCCCATCCACCGATTACCCCCCCCCCCTCCCCCCTCTCCCCCAAAAGAAACGCCATTATGCCGAAAATGAAAGCACTCAAATCCCGCGTGTTCCAACACCTACGAACGGTAATCTGATTAAAATTCATGATGGCTTAGATTACACGTGGTACATCATAAAAATTGCACACCGAATCTTCCCCGCCAGTATGCCCCCCCATGTATGCCAGTATGTTTGGGATAAAACGTCCGTTTCCTTCCCGAAAGCTCGGTTAGGCAGGCCCGTAAGTGTATGAGTGGGATGTGTCTGTGCGCGAGTGTGTGTGTCCTTATTTCGATGGGCCACGAACTAGTGGCGTTAGTAGTGGGAAAAACGGGGACGAACGAAGTGTAAGAAGGAAAAGCCAGCAATGTACACCATCTATTCATCCATTTCTCCTGCGCACCGGGTACTGTACAGGTCCTCCTCCACCCAAACGGGAGGAAAAATTACTCGACCTCGAAAAACTACCGCTCAGCTTCTGCTCATATATCACGTTAATAACCTCATAAAAAGTGAACCAAATAACTTATCAGCAAAACTATACCGCTTTGCGTACACTCCTTTTGCTCTCTCTCTCTCTCTCTCTCTCTCTCTCTCTCTCTCGCTCCCTTTTTTTCTTCATCACTCAATCATTCTCTCACATTCTCTCTTACTTTCTATCGCCTTAATCCTTTCGTTGTACCACGTCTTCAAACCACCCACCCTGATGGAGGGCGAGAATTGAGCCGCTGACGAAAAAGTGTACCATTTCCCTTCTCTCTTCTTCCACCCTCCCCCCCCCCCTCCTCCCTACCTGCAACCTTCTCACAAAAACCCATCAAGACAGTACGTAATGGTAGGATATTTCACCGTTCGTACGAATCCAATTTGAAACGCCATGATGAGCCCTTCGGCCGGCTGTAAGGGTGTGCTGGCGGCCGGGGTTTTGTCGAAAATTGCCTCCAACGGCAAACAGGCGGACAAGTTGAAAAGTTAAAACCTCCCGAACGAACCCAACCGGGGATGGATAAAAGGGACGCGTGCACAGCATTAAAGGAACCGCTTTTCCACCAGCTAGCCGGGCGTTTTCCCACCTTGCAGACGCAGCTACACGAATGCAAAATGGTAGGGTGTTGCAAAATTTAGTTCATTAAATCCATTTAATGGCATTTTAAATCGCCCATTACCGGTGGAGGTTGTGGTGAAATTGAAAGAAAATCAACCTCCTGGTGGGCTGTTGAAGAGGAGCAATTTTTGTCCAGCTTGCTTGTGCAGGACGAAAATGAACCGGCGCCACGGGAAGGACATTCTCGAGCAGGTACATCAATACAAATTTGCTCCTGCCCGTGTGAAATTTATCCACCCGAGCTTTAGTGCTAGTATTCATGCACCAAAGGAAAGGTGTGAACACGGGAGCAAAACCTCGAACGCTTATCGACATTAAACCGTTTTCCCGGTTCCCCTCTGGGGACCAGTGTGCGTGGAAGCGTGGAAAATGAGAAGCCCCTTTTCTACGTCACGGAAAATTTAAAAGGAACACGGATGGCGCAACGACCAATTCAAGGGTGCCTGCTGAATGGTGACGATTATCACAACCGCCCGAGGATTCAACCGCATTCAGCTTTTTTTTTGAGAGTGTTTGAATTTCCCGCCTTTTCACTGGCAGCGGAAACGGGCCCGGTACGGAATCTGATTGCATCGCTAGCGGAGGCGGTTTTGCACCGTGAGCCCATGGGCAGCCGGGAAGGATGCTAAAAACGATGAAAAAATATTTGGGAACCCTTTTTTCCCAACCAAAACGCTCAGGTGAGCAGGCGATAACTCTTTGCTGAGGGTTGGCTGGAGCATAAAGAAAGGCAAACAAAACGAAAAAGGTAGCCGTAAGGTACAGTTCCAACGAGTTGTCGAAAAAGAGGAAAAGCAGCAAAAGAGAATAGCGATGTCACATTTTTAATGAGATAAAACGTTGCTTCCAGCAAGGAAATCGTAGTGGGGTAAACTGAGTTGGAATGAAAAGTGTGAAAAGCGACACCGGTTTGTGGTGATGGTGGGATTATTGGATACGAGTGACGTATCAATGCAGATAACGGATGCTGATGAGGGTTCTAGTGGTGGTTTGCTTTCCCGTTGGCTTGTTGGCTTTCTCTTTGTTGAGGCATTGTGAACGAACCATGAAGAAACTAACTTCATTTTTTTATTATTCGACGAGTTTTGTTGGCTAATTGTTAAGAAAATTGAATGAAAAACATGAATAATATCACAAACAAAATTAAGAGAATGAATTTAAAAACATGAGATGTAATCAATGAGAATAGGTGAGACGTGTTGTGCATATTTTTTGTGCGAATTTTCGATACTTTAGGATGTCTTGTTTTTTTATGTGGTTAATTTCATGTACTACGTTTATTATGTATATTATTTTGAAAGTAAAACTCTGCAAGCAATAAATACTATCTATGTTCGTTCAAATTTGAAAACCCTGATTTTTTATCAATTTTTTCTCTGAGTATCGTTAAACGAAATGTTCACAAGAATATTTTTTTTATTTTCAAGACTGTATAGATTTTTTTTATGTTTTAAATTGCTGAGCATTTCTGATGCTGAGCGCCCTATAAATAAATTATAAAAAATGAAATTTCTAGCAGGATTTATAATAGCTGTGCTAAAGCTCGGCGGCCTTCTCTTAGTCGATCCTTTCCCACAGAATATTCCACTTACTAATGCTGCACAAAGCATTAGTAATCAAGTCCGCATATTCGTTTCTGTACTGCAGTCACCTTTCCCCACAATTTACCAGCTACTTGAAACGAGCTCCAGCAAATCTCTCGCATCGTAAAGAATTGTCCGTAATAATGGTAAAATAAATACTGCTCGTAACGTGCATACGAAATCTCGTTCTTTGTAAATACTACTCATGTGCCTTGGATTCAATCACAAGCTCGCTTCTTGCGGGAGACCCTTGTACAAATATAACCACACTCTCACGCGCTCACCCATACACCACCGCGCTACCCCCACCATAGACGACATTTCCATTTCCTGTCGCGGAGCCCGCCAGCCAGCTAGCTAGGGTGGAAAATGCTATTTTTCTAGGAGGAAAGCCTCAAACGCGTTGCGTCGTGCGTGGTTCAGCCATGGAGCGACCCGCTTTCCCGCGACAAGGCCAAAAAGCAATCTCATCATACACACAAACACACACGCGCACATGTACAGCAGAGTGCGTGGCACACTTCAGCCGTCATCCATCACGTACGCCACGGTTTGACATCGTTACTGAAATGGAGCCCTCCGAGATTTGTCGAACCGAGATGACGGATGTTGGTGGCCTTCGGCTGCAGCCCCTCCCGGCTCTTCCCACCTATTTGCCCGCACATTCTTACCACAAGCTTTACCTGCGCTTTCCTGTACGTCACCGGCAAGGCATTAGCTCCTCAACGCAATTCTTCCTCTCGAAGCTCTCTCGCGCTCCCTCTCTGTCTCACACTCCAAGCAGGGCGTATCTATCATAATGATAATATTTCTCCCACTTGCCATCCTCGTGGGAATTTTGTATCGTGTTTACGGTCGCTGAAGGAAGGGCCGGGATAGGTGGTGGTGAAGGACGCGTCAGGAAGTCCGTTGGCGCTGCTTAGTATGCTTCGTGCGGGGACCGCATCATGCGACGAACCTTTTCGCACGGCCACACGGCACAAGGAGGAACATTCTAGTGCTTGTGCGTCAGTATCGGTAGTATTTTTGTACTTCTTACCCATCTATTTTAGTAATGTTATGGTTTGGGATGCGCTGGTAGAATCATCGGTTACGTTTTTGCGATGAATGAAATTTGACAGTCGCATTTAAAACTTTAAATTTAAATTTGGTTTCTCTGAACACCACTGGAAGCCATCTTCTGCAGCTCTTACGAGAAAGCTTTACAAACACATTAAACAAAAAAAAGCATTGAACTTTTCAAAGAATCTCAAATCAATTTCAAACATGATAATAGCAGTTTAGGGAGTTTGAAGATATTTTCCAATTTTTCGGATGAAGCCAAATAAACGAAAAATCGCTGACATGTCTAATCTTAGATATCTATCTAAAAACTGAATTTCACAGACGATGTTAAAAATCATTACGGGAATGTTATGCAATTATGTTATAAAAATACCAGAGTTGTAATAGATTTTTTAATTGAATAGTGCAACACAATTTACAGGTGCAGCCAGACAAAAAATTTCCAGTGGTTTAAATTGCGCAAAGATTATCGAATAAATAATTCATTATGAGCAAGTGCAATACAAAATTCAATGCAAAATCGACAACACTCGTAATTTCAAACTTAGAGATACGAATAAGCTCATGCGTGAGCTTCGAAGGTGGGAATAATTTTCAGCAAATTATTTTTTAACAGTAACTCATAATCTACCCAATACGATACTGTCTTAAGCAGTTTGTTATTGTATTGAAATATGCGAAATTGAATAATTTTAGATGCTGTTTTTATCTGAAACTTTAGGGTGAAGCCATGAAAAGATGCTCATTGATTGTCGTGAACTCAATATAAATTTGTTTTATTAGACAAAACTGTGGCTAAAGGGCGATTGTTAGGAGCGTATCAATTATTGGCAGCATTCTCAGTGATCTTTGGATGATTTTAACTAGATTACACAACCCTCTAAAAACCTCCAGTCTTCGTTCCTTCATTTTGACTATGTAATCTCTTTCGACTTAACCATCCATCAGCCCTTTTCGTGAATCTTATTCACCCAGACGAGATGGCTCGCCCGACCCAACTCGCAGTTCGTTCGCGCATCACTTGCCGTAATTATTCCATTCCATGAACCAAAGTAAGTACCGTACAGCAATGCATGATTCTAATCATGTCGCTGTGGGTTTTCCTCCCATTTGTCCCTCGTGTGAAACGAATAATAGCGACCACGTGAGCGTACGGGCTTGCTACTATCAGTGAACCTCAAGACATACATTTTCGTCCTTGCTCGCCTGTTCTAGTTTCAACCGACAAAGCAAGGGGAAGCGGTCTTTCTTTCAAAACGGTAGCAAAAACGGAAATCTAAAAAAAGAAATAGAAAAGACAATGAAAGAAGACGGTTTGCGGGTGGAAATTTTCCGCTGAATTTGAAAATGTTCAAATAGAAGAATGCAACTCCCAGCCGGGGCGAATGTGGAACATTAGCGCAGGCATCCATCGTCCTGATTATCTTAGACCGGTGGAAAGGCACTAGGGAACAAGCTTATCCCAGCAGTGGTTTTCCCGTTGAGGCACGGGTTTGGAGACGCACTTTTGCAGCGTGTTATTCATCATCGTCACACACGCTACCGTGTGCAGTAGTCCACAAGACAGATCGCCCTTAAGGAACGATACACATCGCCACAATGGACCACAATAGGAAGATAGTCTTCCTACGTGCGCTCGCACGTCACTGGCACGGCACGCTATGGTTAGCAGCGGCAGCGGCTTTGTGGTTGGTGCAGTGTAGCTCGCTGTGAGTTTTTCACCGACTGCTGTTGATTTTTCCCCCCGGGATGAAGCTTTTGAGCTGTGCGGTCTGCTGCGTCACCGTTTTGTTTTGCGTTGGAGGGCGTTGCCGTGTGGAAAAGGAGGCAGAGCATGGGGGCTGTTTTTCCAGCGCAGTTTCGTTGGTCTTCTAGCACATCAATGTTGATGCCTCGCTCGTCCCACCGTCAACGTTAAGCATCCTTTCATCGTCAAGCTTTTTGCCGCGCAAAAACCCTTATTGTTCCCGCTTCACCGACAGGGATATGACGAAACAAACAAAAAAAAAAACCCCAAACGCTCCCCGGAGAGACTCGGGGACAAAGGCGGAAACATAAGTTAGCTCGATTGGTTCGACTCCACTCCTGGACTTCTCCAGCGGATGCAGCCAGTTTCATCAATGAAGCGTGTGTCCCTAGTCGACCAAGCGGACGGTATCTGGAGCAGTGGTCCGCTGCTCGGCCCCACATAATGAAGCACCAACAAAGCTGACATTATTTTGCTGGAGCACAAAGCGGGCTGCAACGCGCAACACCCACCGTCCAATCGATTCGTGTGCCCCGAACCCCAATCGGTAAACAGAGACAAACAGGGGAGGCGGGGGGCAAAAGCTTTAGCAACGGCACCCCAGCCAAGCTCACCCACGCGAGCTTTTCGGGGGAAAAGTTACCCTCGGGCGCTAAACCGGAGCGGCAGAGGAGAAAAGATAAATTGATCCCAGCAGCGGATCCAGCCGCTTCTGCAGCCCGCTGCATTGTTGCATTTCTTCTCCCGAAGGAGCGTTTTTCTGACGCGGGACCAAAAGGATTATACCCGTGGCATTACATTTTATCACACAAATGGCAACGCACATTCACACAGAAACGCATGATGGTATCCTGTTTCTTTTGTAACATTTTGTGCAAGGGAAAATAAGTGCCGCGAAAAGTCAACCAGCTGCTGCTGAGCGACGAAACAATGCACCATGTGCGCAGTGCAACAATGGAGCACCGTGCGGAAAATAATGTTTAATGCACGCTTTGGCGCGTGTGGTGATGGGTGGCGGGGCGGGAGGAAAGATGGGCCAGTGTCAGCCACTGGCAGCCACTATTGCACCTCCCATTGTGGGCTCGTAACAAATCGCATTTGTTTGCGTTTGAATGCACAATGGGCAAAAACATACACACAGTGACAACCACCGCTATAGTTGCATGTTGCGGGCGCCCCCGGGCCTGTCCGTTGGGGGTTGTTTCTTTGTTGGAATGCCATCCCGCTGAATGTGTTGTGCCGTTTGATTGTTTCTCACTAATTTATGTAACAACTGATTACAAACCGTAGCTGGATATGGAAAATGGGGTGAGGATTGGTAGCTGGTTGTGTTATAAACATCATACACCAAGCTACATATCTAACGAATAACGATAAATTGCAAGTTTTTCTTTGAAATATAAGAAATTGAATCAAATTGCTTGATTGAAGGTATTTGTAGTGATTTGTAGATTATTGTGACCATTTCTGTTTCGTGTTCTAATATATGGAGGAGTATGAAACTTAATTTTAACTGTTTGATTTTAATTTCCGTTCCTAACTAAAAACACATCAAATTAGAAACATGGACAACAACATCTCTTAGAAACCGATGAAACTTAAAATAACTTATTTTATAATGATATCTGATCTGATGGGTTATTTAAAAGCGATTCTTTTTTCTAATTAAACTGCTCGTAGCAATTAAACTGGTGCAAAACACGGTATGAGATTTGATGTGTAAATATTCCATAAAATGTGTACAACAGAAATTCATGAATTTTATTTTCTGTTTTTAATTTACTTGATTTATATAAAGTTGCATTATATTGTTTTATTTTATTTCGCAATGCCATAAAAGATAATGGATGAGCCTGCAGGTGCAAAACTGAATCACACGTAGGCAGAGGTTTGAACACAGTTTTACAAAATCCAATTAAAATTATTACACAATAAAAAGTTCAAGCCAATTGTGCCTTGTGCCAAGGAATTTTCTGCATACAAAATAGGAAACACGTTCTATCAGGTCCATTATAGAACTGTACCTAAATTTTCTATGGAATCATTCTGATATGAATTAAATTCATGGATATGAGCAGTCATTTTGACTTTGTACAAAATCATTGTCCTGGATTCTTTATAATAACTTAATGAAAGAAATTGTTTTTTACCAGGTGCATTATCGTTTTCTTGTAAAGTGTCAATGGCTACCACCGGAATATACAGCAAAAACAACCTTTAGATTATTGCTTCTGTTGCCTAGCAGCAAATGACGTGTACTATCAGGAAACAGAGTAAATTTTCATTCAATTCGTCTGTAAGAAAATAAAGGACTCAAACGCCACACAGGTTGAGAATAAATGACAATTGTACGGCTAACAAATTATCAATCATTTTAATTAAAATGTTTGTACTTTCAAAGGCTTACCAAATTTATTAAAAAAATATAATAAAAAAAACACAGTCATTTTGGAATGAGTGTAATCCTAATGACAGCTTATCTGATAGATCTACAGAGATTAAGTTGTTTGAAGCAATAGAAGTGACTGGCCGTACAATATGAGAAATATCGTTTTTTTTATTACCCCCACTCACAACCTTATTCACAACATGCTTTTCAATACGCTCTTTATCGTCAGCAGGCGTATGCATAAAATAAAAGGATTATCAGTCAGACACTTTGTTAAGAACAGTTTTTACATCTTGTTCAACAGGTGCCCCCATCCTATATCCATAGCATCAATTCTACAAGCATCAGCACTTCAAAGTTACCATCGCATCTAATCGATTTCCAGGTCCTGATTTATTCAAATTTAAAAGCTTCACCATGCCAGTACTAATAATAATAATCGATCCACTTGACATATGCCAGTAAACATACGTTGTCACAGGAATGCAAATATCTGACTGCAGAATATGTTACAATATTTAATTGGCAAGTGAATCTCCTCTGGTTTCACTCGAGAAGCTTGCTTTACTTTCCACCTTTAAAAAATAACCCTTTGCCTTTGCTAATGTTTGCTACAAAATGCCATCCACTTTGCAACTTACCGGCGCGCGATCGTCTTGTTGGCTTCCTTAGAAACACAGTTTTCATGATAACGAACTAATCAATAGTCACTTGAATGCATTTCGGGATGCTTTAAACGCTTCCTTCGTGCTGCATCAATTCACTATCGATCTGGCACAAACATTAGCCACAAATCGAAAGACCATTTGTGTGGCAGTAAGTTGGTTTATTCATGCAGCAGGCAGAGGCCGACAGGTCGACAGGGCGTATGCAAACGTTGTGCGAGCGTCCGTCACACCGGTCGTATCTGTGTGCCTTGTGCTGGTTGAGAGATCTTGCCTACAATGTTTGATTAGCTTTCGCCAGTCTTGTGTCCGAAATGGGGACGAACCCCCATTGGAGCCACCGTCCCGTGCCGGTGCGGTCGCCGGCCTGTAAAAGCAAATGGTTTTCAGTTTATGCAAATTTCTCATTTCATCAGAATTGCCCTCTTGCGACCTCATTTACCCTTTCGCTGTAGACGCACACAGATCCCGGTCGTAAGCCGGGTTGACGTAACTACCGTGACATGCGCTATAAATACTAAATCACAGCACAGTCTCCCGCACCGGGATGTGTGTTGCATTTAATAAATCATAATCCCGACCGCAACTCGGTACAATCACTGGGCTGACCACAGTACTGGTTTCTATAGGCCCTTAGCTAGCCGGTGTATAAGTTTTCGAAATCACTTACAATAATTACTTATTCTCAAATCTTTCACTCCGTCTGCCACAGCTGGATGCCGGTAAAATCTCTGGTGGAAAGTAACTGCTTGTGCAATCGAGCAGGAGGATTGTGTCTTGCTATCGTGCCTTGGGGCATCTCTAGCTCAAGCATGAAGACGATGACGACAAGAACGGAGACGATTGCAAACGCTGTTGTAGCTGCTGATGAAAGTTCCAAATTAAGTTGGGTTTAAGTCTATTATAAAAAGTGGTTGAAGATGAAGTTATTCTAAGCCTATCGAAAGATCCGTACCGTTACGGAATATGTTAAGAGGATTGAACGAAATTACACTCAGCAGCCACAGACAGGAAACGATCATGCAGCGGCCTCAAAGCACGCTCCAGTTTGCTGCAATTGTCTAAGGAAGGTAACATTTTCTCCCGGCCTGCTGATTGGATTAGAACATGCTTGGATCGTATTTCAATCACGTTTTCACATAAATTATGTTACCGTTCCCCGGCTGCCTGATGCATTGCGGCGCGCAGTACTCGGGCTGCGGGAAATATGCATGATCCTTTGGCGAAGACTACCTTTCAACCGCAGTACAACAAACCTCCGTTGGGAAAAACCGAACTAAAGCGACGAAGCCGGCCCGAGCAATCAAGCCTGAAGCCTCGATGGGAGTCTGAGTGTGCTCTCAATGTTTTCTACCCATTTTGAGTCGCATTACATGCTAAATCGTCTTGCAGTGCATGCTGAGCAGGGAGTAGAATAAAAATTGTTAAACATAACGTTCCCGTATTCCGGCACCGGATACGATGGCGTCAAGAAGGGCAAAACAGATTCGCTACTGTGCTAGGCGGAGTGCAGTGTGCTAAAGTGACGCATAGTCTATGCTTATTCCCTGTGCAGTCATAAAGATAATATGGTATAGCAAAGCTCCGGATGTTGCACGGGAACAGTTTTCTTTTCGTTAATAACCTGCTCCGTACGATAGGGAGAGCATGTTTTCTTTGGTAAACAAAATATGTATAATTTTACGGCACAAGGCTTACATCGTTTTGCACAAAAAACAATAATCTTGTATTTCTTTGATCACCGAACAAAACATGCTCTCCTCGAGCCAAACCGTTTCTATCATTCCTAAACAAGTAACAAGCTCCTTGAAATTGCACCATTTTAGACACAGCAACTAGCAGATCCTGTAACATCGAACCTACTAACCAGCTCTCTTCTTTCTCCATTTCTCTCCCCAGGTTTCAACACCGACCGGGATCATTTCGCATTTCGTGAACCTGCAAGTGGTCGTCCCGGAAGCGTTCATACTCGGCTCCGGCGAGCTGCACGTGGATATGGGATCAACAATCAATTTAGTTTGCATAATTGAGAAGGTAAGTAGTAGCACTCGGTACGTCCGGTATCCGGGAACGGGTTTTGTTTGTTTCGTCGGTAGCACAGAAACGTTACACAATCTCTTAACAGCAACCGAAAAGTAAGGGTAGTTCACTGGTGTTTTTAACTGAGCTACCGTTTCGAAGCTATGGAATTTAGGGAACGCTGGATGAGCATTTTTGGACCCGAAAATAAATAAAATGAAGGGAAAACGGTCCTATCGAAGATGAGGTATCTTCGGGGTAAGCGGGTGAAGAACGTAGGAATGTAAAACGAAAGCTTAAAATAAAACCAAAAATGCTTGAAAAATCCCCTTCTTGCATTCTCACTGGCTAGCGGTAAGTACGATACCTCGTTTTGGATACCTGAACAGCTATTTATGCTATATAGCACTCACACACACACACACACACACACACACACACACACACACACACACACACACACACACACACACACACACACACACAGCCAGAGCAACCGGCTCGGTTCATCTTTACTCACCTGCAGCAAAATGGGAGGTAGGAAAACAGCGATCCATCCTAGGTTACTTTTCTTGTTCAACTATTTTAATAAGATTACCATGCAAAGAGGCTCAGCAAAGATTGCCTCAGACATTCCCTCATGCACGTGAGAGTACTTACTTTTAGGGCCGGTACTGGCACAAGCACTCGCATGGCTTGCTGAGCTGGTGCTTGTTTCTTTTAATTTGCATTCTCATCACAATGCCGACCTGTAACGTCATCTTTTAACGAAGATTTTCATTCATGGTGTGTGGTCTAATGCCACTGCACTGTACACCCGAATCACCGCTGTTAGAAGCAAAAGTGGTGAAGGGTGTTAGTTTTGGGACTAAAATGGAACACGATCTTGTAGCAACCCTTCTTAAATGTACATAGTTAATCTTTTCTATGTCAACCCAAAAGAACCCTTCCTTTCTGGTATGCATTTTTGTGTTGGAATTTCACACGTTTAGGAGGAAAAGGTTCCCAGTAAAAGCAACCCTGATAGGAGCATCCTTTTAGGAAAACTTAAATTTGTTGCACATTTTGGAGGGAACAATTGTGATTGTGATTTTTTTTAAGGCATAGATTTATATCTATAAAATAAAGCCATTCTACTCCGGTAAACGCGAGACAGTTTAAATTTCTCAATAAAGCCATAATGAAAAATGAGCAACATTAGAACGGCTGGAACGAAACCGACTTCCCAAAGCAAGCCTTACTACAATCTCAATCGAACCAGTTTCTACGCCATTTTCCTATTTTTGAAAAACCCCACCGCTGTCGTGTCGTCTGGAGAAGATAACGGTGCCAGACACTCCCGGATAGTACAAAGCCATTGCCAGCATCGTAAGGTGCATAACGCGAGCATGGCAGTGTCACCGTGTCCAACATTCACCACATAACCCTTGAAGGAATATCGATAAAATGGTGGTGCAATTGGGGAAAACTGCTTGTTCTTTTTAAAGAGTCGTTTTTATTTCACTCTTTCACTTCCTTCCACGACAAGGTTCATTCTTTGTTATCGACCCTTTTTTCGTTCTGCCCGTCCTTTCCACGAAGGTGTCAAAGGCTTTCGTTTTATAAAATTTTCATCATTTTTCTTCGCACCCTTACCGTACCTACCGTTCGCCGTAGCTCGAGGGCAAAACAATGAACCTATGCAGCCTTTGAGTGCTGCAGAGAAAAGGGAATCGAGAGAAGAAAGATTATCCGACAGCTTCTTCCCTCGTACCGCATTCCCTCGGCTCGGGTTGTTCATTATTGTGCAGTGAATTGAGTGATAAAAGCGATAATTGATGATTCCTTGGTGCAGGGGAACCGGCAAAAGCGTGCTGGAAAACGGCGAAAGGATTTGGTGTGCTTGGAACGGTCAGTTCAGTGGAAATGCTTGGATGGTTGGAAATTTATTACCAGTTCATCGCGTTTGCCGACGATGGCGTACGAAAGCATGCTTTTGCTCTCCTTTTGTTTTAATGTCTCGATTTTTCAGAACCCACTTTTGTTTGTTCCGAAACTCGGTGCCTATCCATGCGTGAAAGGGTTGCTGCTATCTTCCAATTTATGAAATATGGATTTTCTTTCGTTGCGTTGCCGGCGAGAATGTATCGAAAAAGGTAGATACGCGTTGAAACATAAATAAAAGAGGATTAAGGATTGGTTCAGACTTTTGGAAGCTTTGCTTCGCCTTTTCCAATAACAACGAAGTGAGGAATCATTTCTTGAGCCGTTAAACCTACAGAAGAAGTTATATGTTAGCATTTTGTCGTATCCACACCTTTCAAGTGAAGAAGGATGCAAACAGTCGCCAACAGTCATAGATGCGTGTGTATCATACACCCTAATCAATTCACCCAAAAAAAAAACAAACAATCAAAGATGAATGTTGATCCATCATCGGCTTGATTAGCAATACACTAACACTTCTTATCGTTGGAAACAAGGTATCAACAAACGATTGTTGTGCTATGTGAGAGTCCTTAAGCTACCAGCACTCATGGTAGATTGATCTCGTAAGCCAGACCCATTACAGATAATGTCATTTACCGGTGCAAAATATCAATCACACCAAAATCTTTTTGTGTCCTGCTATGTACCTGGTGTTAATCTTACATTCATAGTGATACCACGCTGACGTTGTTAGACCGCGAATAAAAAGTGAGAGAAAAGCACAAAACTTAAATCAGCAAGAGCAAGAGCGAAAAGCATTATAGGGATGATAACCAAAAAATTAAGCCCATTTTATTTGTTCACAAAAGTGAATCAATCTACTGCAATCATAGGAAAAAATCTTTCGCTTATGTACTAGCAAGGAATGCTAATTAAGTTAGTATTATAAAAGGAAATTTTATGACCCTCTCAAACGAACATCAAGTGTTTTTTTACCATTTCTTAAGTTGCGTTGTATGGCATCGAAAGCTTGAAAAAGTTTAAAGGAAAACGCAAAATTTAAATGATGAGCACTTCAGGTTAGCATTTCGATGTTTTTCAAATATTAATTAAGTAGCATCAGTAAGCAAAATAAAATAAAAATGAATAATTAGCGTAATCGCTGTACTAAAAATCATACTCCAAATGTTCATCAGAATGAGCCATTCAAACGATTCTCAAACCGCCTTCGCATCTTTCCATGGGTAGTAGATTTACATTAATGTTTGTTAGATTTTTATTGGCTGTTTGAAGACTGGTTTTACTGGTTTTATAAAGAACATAATTGAAAACAGATTCTTCAGATGTCATATGTGTGATATGTTACTTACAAATTCATTTGAGTGAAATAATGTCACTCATTCATAAAATTCATAAACTCTGTTCTTCATAAGCGAACTTTCCCGTTTTGATTAAACAAATATGCATTAGACTTGGCACAACATCCTCAATCTAATGGATTTTTTTTATCAATCGGTAATCTAGAACATCACACGGTTTTTATATCTTATTGAAATTTAATAAATTAACACTAAATTCACACCAAAATACAAAACAAAAAGCAAAATACAAAATCAGATGCTACGAGAATAAAATGTTTAAATAAAATAAAAGCTCTTACAGTTAACCCAGTAGCAAAACAGGTACAAATAACAAACAACGCAACATTTGGTCGATCAACATTTATCGTCCTCAGAATCAAGCTTATTGGTTCAAACCAGCAGTTCACAGGTAGTACGTGTATATGTGTCCGGTACAGTAACCTTTTGAAAATCCAATCGCGCCTGTTTGGCATTTTGTTCGACTTATCCATTTTCTGCCCAATCAACTTCTTCCGTCGTTTCACCTTCACCATTGCCACGCAGACTTGGCACAACATACGGGCACAATCAAGAAAGGCATCGCCTCCGCTATCCGAGATACTATCAGGGATGAGCAACGTTGTCGTAGTCATCGCAAGATAGAAACATTAATAACAAACGCACCACCCCAACCGATAAGCGAACAAATTGTTGAAGGCTCAAACTCAAATCCTCCTGTGGCTGCTTCGTGTGGTTTGTTCCTATCGCGAACCGATATCCACGTTTTCCGCAAAATCCAATCACCAATGAAGTGAAAGTAAACCCATGCCTGTCCCGCTCCAGTTTGTTCGAACCTTTAAACCCAGCTAGATTATGTTTGCCCGAAACCTTTCCAGCACTATCAAAGTTGTGTTGTTAGGTGACGGAATTAATGACGCTTTATGGAATGAAATGAAGTGAAGGACCATTCGACGCAAAGTGCTTTAATTGTCACGTGTTTCAAAAAGGAAAGCTGACGGTGCTGTTGTAACATTCCATTTGTACTTTTGTGCTGTCATTTGTACCAAATCGCTTCAGCTGGTTCAAAACTCAAGTGAAAAAAAGCACAATGGTATTTGAGACAGCATAATCCGCACCACCACTGAATTGGGTGTCGCTCTGGGAAATTGATGACAACCGTTGAAACGACACGAAATGGTCAAACTTTCCAGACGGCTGTCATTTCGGCGAATGAACCGAAGGGAAATCGATCGATTTTTAAATTGGCTTACTTTCGGAATATGGAAGGCAAATTCGAAAGAATTGCAATCAACGCTTTCGTTTTGTGAGAAAGGTTTAACTTTACAGAAATAAAAGGGCAAACGGGCACACTACCATCAGAAAGTTCCGTTTTTATTCCATTATGGTGATGTAATGGGAGGGAATGGAAGGATAAAACACAGTTTTTTTTTTTTGTTGAAATTTGACCTCGTCGCACATGGGAAATAGTCACCATAAGGAATCGTACCCAGAAAAACCGTCAGGTGTTTTTTTTTTTGTTGAGTAATGAGCAAAATTGTGTAAAGCTGGAAATAATTGGAATCGTCATGTAAAAAACTCCTGTTAAAAAACAATCCAAAAATTAATTTAATATTTGAACGTCTGGCAGCCATCGTTTTGTAATGAGGTGATGCCTATTTTTTTCCTTTGGATCATGTTGTTAAATAACTTTTTTCCTATCAATATTTAGCTTTTTCCGCGAATAGTAATTTGGTTTGATGGTTCAATTTTCAAACTTAAAATACAGTTAAAGAAGAGTAAAATGGGTTGCATTGTAGGCTTTTTATTATGTTGCGTTAACATTTTGTATTGAACGAATTTGAGGATACCGTGAGCGGTATCGGAGTTGGTTGCAGCAGGCCAAGACCACAAAGCGGTTGTAGCGCCGGATAAGAAAGCTAGTAGGAATTTGAGGTCTTTCGAATTCAAAAACTAAACTAATTAAAAAATGTCAATTACTTAAAATCTATCGAAATTTTATTCTCAAGCCTATTGACATATTGAAACATGTATTTTTAGCTCAATAAAGGTTTTGTGCTTTATGATTGTATTGCCTTAACATTCCAAATTAATTTTTGAATAATCATAACTGCTTCAAACAAAAAATTCAACGAAGAATTTTCTACGGTACCTTTTAAAAGCCCTTACTTCTTTCTTCAAATCAAACAAAATGTAGCTATAGTAATATAATAGCTGCATAGCTGGTGTATTGCATAATCTCTTTCATATTAGCTACATCAAAAGGAATTCTATATCTAATCTTGAAAGGGAATTTCCACTTGTTAGTTTACTTTCAACCCCTGTTAAGAGGGAGAATACAGCATCTGCCACTACAGTACACGATTTCCATCCTGTATCACCCAGTTGGTCCGGAGGAAACGAGTGTGGCACAATTAAATCACAAATTGAAATTTTGGAAAAAAAAATCCATTCCCAAACAAGCACCAGCAGAACCGATTCAACAGCTCCGACCAAGAACTTGGTGCTTGTGTTTATTTTTTATTGCTTCTCACATTACCAACCGTCACAAGTGTCAAATTCAAGCATGCACAAGCACACACCACACCAGCCAAGATCTCTGAAGTGACGCGTGCAGCAATAGTGAAGCAAGGATTGGTTCCACTCTAGCCGGCCCGAGGGACGGTTTCTTAACTAGCAATTACTTTTGTAAATCGAGCCGCCAATGGTAGCTTTGTGCTGTTCGCTTCCACGATTGATTCCCATTTTCGGTGAACAGCCCTTCTTTTGCAATTTCAGTGCAATGTGCTGCTCTGACGGGATAATTTTTCCGCAAGAAAAAGGGAACCAAACAGCAACACAACAAAACTGCACAGTTTGCAATTTGCCCAAAGAAACAGTGGGAGGCAAAGAACCGGCAAGCGAACACACAAAGCAAATCTAACCAACCGCCATTGTTTCCAGGAGCAGTTTTTCCGCCGGTAGAATGCTTGTCGCCGATTGAAATAACAACAAAATGGCGAACAATCGGGAATGCCATTCGCAGTCAAATTCGGAATTGGTAAATGGTGGCACGCGAGGGTAAAGAGGAACGAACGTCCAGCAAACAACGAACATGGAAAGAGTAGCAGCAGCGGCGCTGTTGCCAAATTCCAATTACGCTTAATGTTCGCTGGTCGTTATGGAAATGGGTTTGGTTTTGAAAATTTCACCCAATCCCCTCGGTTTGGCCGTATTTTCTGCTGGTCATGGAATTCTACGCCATTTCTTTTTCGCCTTCCGAGTCGTTGTGTGCCGTTTAGTTGCTTGCGGGCCCGGGAGGAAGAGGTTGCAAAATTGAAACAATCACCCTAACTAAGGCCCGGTAGCGGATGAATCGATTGCGCTCAAAAGGCGAACGAACCGCTCACGGAATGCGGCAGGAGGTGTAACGAAACCCCATGAGGAAGCCTTATCCGGGTCCTGTGCGGTGGTGCGCTGGCTGGCATTCTACACATCCAGGCAGCGAAATTTGTGTGCGGGAACGTTCCAATTCAATCGCCGTTTATTTGAACGTTCCTGCTCCCGCGAGATCACCGTTCCTACCGGGACTGGCCATGATGAGAAGAAGTCAAAACCGAAACCGCCTGGCAAGGGCTAGAAGAAGCGCGCCGAATGTGCCTTTTCGCCCCGCACTACCACACTAAGGGAGGGAAAAAGAGCTTCAAATTGAAAGAGTTAAACGTTTGCTGCCCGGTTTGCTACTTCATGTGGTCGCTCCATTATTCTGTACCCATTTTGCGTCATTTTCGTTCTTGAATCCCCCCCGCCCCCCGCAAACGCCCCTTGAAACTATGGCGTAGAAAATGAGGAAATTGATTTTCCATTCATCCACACACACTCAGGAATACGGAGCAGGAAATTAAGCTTGTGGGAAGCTTTTTTTTAGCGTTCGTTTTTTGCTTCCTTCTCACGATCAAGCGATTTCCTGTGAAATGCTGTTTCAGCTGAAAGGTTCTATTGTCTTGAGAGGGCGAAGAAAAAAGGAAAAAGAAAGGAAGCGCAAAAAAAAAATTGCACCAGGTCCCTGATTCGACGCATAATGAGGCAATGATTTTGTCGTGTCACGGAGGAAGTGTTTCGTTCCGTCCGCAAAACCGTTCAGTTCTGGGGGAGTTGAGCGAGTCGACACTGCGTTATATTTAATGTGTTATTTTTATGACCAGTGTTGAACGATTATTGGCCCGCAATAGAAATAACATTTCATTATTTATTAATTTCACACCGATTGGTTTTCGTTGTGAAATGATATTGTATCAAGGGGTTGTCCATCAATTACGAAACGCTCAACGGCTGGTGGAGGGAGAACACTCAAGCGTTACGATTTGTTACACAGTGGATGGGGAGGAGTGTGTTAGGTAACGTTTAAATGTGAGACAAAACTCTAATGGGGGTAGGTTGTACGCGATTTCCCTATTTCGGTTTAAAATGGTCTTGGTCCAGAACTTTATATAAGGAGATTGATGATGCACACAGGACGCCTGTTACGAAACTACAAAGCTTATTACAAGAATACTAATTCAGACGGATGCCCTTTTACATGTTCTCCCTTCTGCTAGAGCCCACAGCCACCACAGTACGTGTACTGGCAGCGTAACGATCGGATGATCAACTACGACGACTCGAGGCGAGACATCACCATCGAGACGACGCCCGGGCCACGGACGCAGAGCCGTCTCATCATCCGGGAGCCGCAAATCAACGACTCGGGCAACTATACCTGCTCGGCCAGCAACACCGAACCGGCCAGCATATACGTGTTCGTGTCGAAAGGTAAGCTTCCAGCTCCTGTCACCGTTCCATCACGTTTTTGCTTCCCCGAAACTACTGATCGATTGATAGAACAGATAGAGTTTGTCAGACTTTTCTTCACTCCCACCCAAAGACTAAGCTTGGTTTGTTTGTGGTTAGAAGGAAAGTAATGGTCCGTTAAAAAAAATGTTACAATAAACCAACTCTAGCGCTGCTAACTTATCGAATACATCTTCTCTAGTCCTGCTCGGTTCGTCCACAGTAAACAAGACAACTTCATTTCACTTACACTGCCACCGTCACCATTGTTGTGTTGAGCTTTGAGGCACGCTTTCTGTTACTGACCGTCGTCCCAAGGACATCATCTTGTGACAGTGTCTTACGTGTCGGTGTTTTGGTAGGCTAGAGAGAGCACTGTCTATCTTAACACGCGCCTCCCTCGGGTTCCCTCTTCACCCTAAAGCCGCTCCCCACCCGCGTGTGATGAATGGACAAAGTTGTTGAAATTTATTAGGCCAACACCTTATCGCCTAATTACTATTCAGAGACTTAATTATGCCCGAAAGTTTGCCCAGCCCTCTAGCTCCGTGTTCACCAGTGCAACCGACCCTACCCATTGATGTGTCGGCGATAGAGGAAAGTTTTTCTCTGCCGGCGTCAGACGCCGGTGTTGCTGTTTTGCTGCTACAGCCCCTGTTCAACCTGCCACCGGTCGTGTTGGAGTTGGTACTTTTTCCCGATGTACCTACGGAGCGCTAGTGCAGGAGTAGTTTCGGAAGATGTTATCGGCGAAATAGAACATGCTCGCTTGCGCCACCGTATCGCAACCAATTTCATCGCAATGTTTGTGACGGCATGCTGAGGTTGACAGAGGCTGTGTGTTGCAAACTGGTGTGGAACAGGCTACAGTGACGTGAAGTTCACTCTTGCATGTGGTCGTATGTAAGAGTGATCCTTTTACGATTTGTGGATGATGATGTTATGGAAGCTTTATTGAATTTGTGTTGGTAAAATTTTTGCTTTGACGATAGAGCACATTTAGATGCAGATCCAAGCGTGTTACTTGATTGAATAAAATGTAGTTTTAATGCTCTATTTTATTATTTCTAGCCTTAAACGCAAATACTTTATGTTATACTATTCACTTCATACAACAGCATTCAGTCAAATAAAATGTTATTGTTTTGCTTCATTGCCTCAGATTATCAGATACGTAGTTTAACCCACACAGAAGTGTACACGAGTAATATTGTAACATTATGATTTTTTAGACTTTATCGAACAATCCGTAAATAAACGATTTTTGACTGGCCGGAATCTTCAATGTTTCCCACGTTCTCTTTCGGGTAACACTATTCTGTTTGAATCCCTTGCTTAAGCATAAATTTATCCACAATAATGTATTTCAACTTTTTTAATCACCCGTGCTTTTAATTGATTAAATTTTTGGATGCGTTAAATTACAAAAAAATCGAAAAATGTTTCAGAAAATTAGTTTTGCAAGTATCAGGACCAATATTGAAACAAACTAATAAAAACATAATTAAGTGAGAGATATTTCTATGATTAAATAATCTTTTAGGGTGACACAAAAAAAACCCATGTAGAGTCAACGTATTCCAAAGCACTGTTGTACTTGGCTTTTTCAGCATAGCTTTTCAAAGAACACGCATTTCAAAATTATTTATCTTTTTGTTATACAGTAAAACATTCCTTTTATACTTTCTCGATCTTATACACCAATACATAAGCTCATACACCAGATACATATCAAATCTATTTGCAAATTGTATGCTATTTTAGTTCTGCTTGCGAGCTTTGCTCCCAAATGGCTCCCAATTACCAAAGTTGTTTGTCGAAAAACCAACACGCTTTGTGAACAAATTAACGGTAATCCATATTTCGACTCCGTCTACGCGGGCCCGGCTTCTCCCGAACGGTAGAGCATTAGTGCTTCATTTAGTCAGGCAAATCTTCCGACCGTCTTCGGGTGTGCATCTCACAAACAGCAACCCATTTCCCTTGACAAATCTATCCGGCTTCCAGCCGCACCACCCACCCGATACCAGCCCGACCGTAAACCACAACCCAATGAGTGTTCCGCCCCGCCGCACGCCAAAGATAAGCGACCACAGACCGCAGCAAAGAAAAACACAAACCCCGCAAACCTCGTGCCACAGGCTGCGCAGTGCTGCCATGCCGAATGGGTGAAATTAATTTTCCCACCCAGCAGCTGCCCCGGTGCTAGCTTATTTATCTCATCGTTCCGCACAATCGCTACATTTGTTAAGCTGTGCTGCTCGCTCGTCGCTTCCCCGTTCTGTTTTGTTCGCGCTGAGGAATGGCTAGTGCGTGCCTGTACGTGCTGGAATGGCAAAGTGTGGTGCATGTGTACGGCCGCAGCTTCCCATTTCCACTACGTGTTTATTCTTCCTCTCGCACCATCAATTTCGCATAGCCGGCCCACACACCCTGCCTTCCCCACTAAGCGACCGAAAACGAGCCGCCAAGCATAACTTTTTCCGTCACCCCGTAGTAAAGGTGTGAATCTACAACCACGGTCCCATCATTTGCTGCAGTGGAATGAGAGTGCCAGCGAGTTACACAAACACTGCTTAACCCTCACCGAACGCAAACTCTTCCTCATTGCCGTATGGTGGCGGTTGTTGTGCTTCTTACCGTTCGATCAAGATGAATCAATCTTGCTGGCGGAACGGAAGAGAAAAGTTCGATTGCTGGCCGCTTTCCCGGAAGCGCACGCTGCCTAATTGAGTCGTTCTCGGGGTCCGGGTAGGGCTGAGAATCGATTAGGTAAATTATAGAAGCTTTACGCTCCCCAATCGGTGGTAAGCTCAGCTAGATAGGACGAGGAGTTTTCTGGGGAAAAAAACGCAGCCGAACGCATTACGGGGAATTATCTCGACACCTGAAACGAAGTTTCAATTGATTAGGAACGAGCGGTGCGTTTGCCGATACATCAAAAGTTTGCGACGAAATCGAAAATAAGCTGTATTGGACGGATTGGATGATGTGTTTGAGGGATGAGGGGATGATTGAAGAGGTGTTTGGGATGGTAAAAAAAGTTTTGGCCGAGTTTGAGCGCAATTTGCGATAAAACGTGATAAAAGTCAATGTTCATGATCATTCACTTCCACGAGCATGAGTACTGAGGGATAAAATTAGCAAAATTTCACGTTTTCATGATTGAGGGTGAAGCTATTTGACTTGTTAGAAGCTAATTGATTTGATCATTTAATAATTATTATAGCATTACAGCATACAAAAAAGCAAAAACATTTTAAAAATTAATTAGATTTTAAAAGAGATATAAGCATGGTACCGTAATGTAGCATAACTACGCAGCTTTAAGAGACTATACCAAAAAACACACGTTTGCTAGAATTCTTCTAGAGTTCCTTAAAGACTAAATCAAAAGAACAATAAGCTTAGTTATGAACTTTATTTTACAAACTTAATTTTGGACCGAAGAACAGAAACTACAAACCAAAATTTCCTGGGACAAAATCTTTCCATTCTTTCAGATTGACGTTAAATAAATTAAACCAAATAACAGACCCAAATTGAATTTTCTATTTTTTTATAAATTACTATTTTAGCAATACGGCCTGGCCGTATACTACCAAAAAAAACATACTCTTTTAATAATAAATATAAAAGCATTTGTTTATTTTTAATTTGGTTTTTAATTTTGTAGAGACGGCCAGGCCTTATTGCTGCGTTTGTTTTTGAATAGCTTTACAAATTGAAGAAATTTTTTATCTCTAATAGAAAAAATTGAGAAGAAATATGCTACAAATTTTCATATTTTTGATGTCAATTATGTAAAGACATCAACGAAAAGGTTTTGATATAAAATTATATCTTCGCTCCATACTGCAATTTACCACAAAAATACCATGACAGTATTAGCTATAAAAAAATATTGACCATGTTCTCAGCTTAGCACTTGTTTCAATTCAACGGCCTTTGCCCATAGATAATTTATGGAATCGTTATACAAAACATAAAAAAAAACTGAAGCTGAAACTAAAACTAAAATGCTTTGTCAGTTAATGTTAATTATGAGTTAATTATGACTACAGTATTAATGAAAAACGCAATTTACTTGCTTTTACTATCATGTTTGCTTCCAATTTTTTGTATGAATTATTTTCCCAGAAAAAAGTAGGAAATGATAAACGTACTTAATGAGAATCTTATTACTTACAACTTGTTCACGAATTGCCAAAAGCATTATAATGAATTGAACAAGTTTTTAAAAGCCCTTCGAGCTATACAGGGGCAAATGGATGCATTCCACTTTGTAGACTCTACTCAAAAAGAGCATCATAGAGAGAGAGAGAGAGAGAGAGAGAGAGAGAGAGAAATGGGAAGCGAAGTGGGTGAAAAGTGCATTCGTATCCGAAACAGCGCACAGCTTACGATTATATCTGCCGCAACCACAGCCAATCCCCCGCCAATCCAAGCGAAAGTAACTTAAATGACAACTTTGCCCGAATGCCGCAAGCGCAAGCTGCGAGAATTATGGCGTTGATTGCACTGTGTTCCGTACTGGTTCGCCCGACGCTTGGCAACACCACTGCAAACTGGTCAACTTCAGCTGGGAGAGGAAAACTGTACGATTAAGAAACTTACTTACCAGCCAACATAGTTTGGGGGATCCAGGAAGCTGGACTGTTTCTAGAGAACCGTAGCCCAATGGCATTACGATAAGAAAAAAAGACGCAGTGTCGAAAAATGTACGCGGGTGGAATAAAGCTCAAGCAACCCTGGAAGGGATAGTAAAGCTTCTGCTTTTCCGTGTAAAATAAAACTCGCGTAACGTTTGGATAGCCGCCGGGACCCGGGGAGCACTTAGCCGTGCTGAAACAAAAGAAGGCAGAGGATGGATAGGAACAGGAAGGATGCAGAAACAAGTCACAATTGCATACATTTCGCATACAGCACGCTTCCCTGCTCAATGCTGCGCTGCAGTGTACTGAATGCCTTCACTTTGCCTGGAGGCTGCGCAAAAACTTGCAGCGAACCAAATGCACTTTCCATGCGTTTTCTTGTTGCTGCGATGCACCGACACACAATAAGAGAGCGTGAGGTGAAAATATTCAAAAAACAAAAAAAAAACATGAAAACCACTCAAACACACACCCACACAAACATAAAATTAAACGCACAGGTCCCGGAAGGACTGGCGAAAACTTTCGCCGTAGATTCCGTGCCCGAGGAACGAACTGTAAATTGCATTAGAATGGTGATGCAGGGGCAAGAGCGCAGCGGGCTAGTGCGCAACGAGTTTTACCACATTCCGATTTGCTGCAGTGGGTGGTGCGAGAAAAACCTCGCCCACCCGCTGCAACTCCATCATTTTACGCTTCCGGGTCATGCCGGACGATCTGCTCGTGGAATGCAAGAGTTTCCTTCCTCGATACTGTGTACATTCTTTCTCCGTCCCGCCCACACACTCCCTCACAAAAAAAATTGCACGATGATGACCATGTTAAGCGTTCCTTCCGTGCCCGCTCCTTACGTTCGCGTAGCAATGGAATTTAAGCGTTACGTTCCCGGCAGCGTGATATTAATAGACGCGAACAAAAAAGTGCTCCTTCCATTCAAACCCGGTGACCGAAGACTCTCTTCGTGCACGAAAGCACGGCTAACGGGAAAGGGAAGATGTGCATGCACGAGGGGCACCAGCTCGTGGAAAACTTTTCATCGATACGCGAACCCTTAACGAGCGGCTTAATGGGGTAGCATTAACAAGAAATTATTAACATTCCGGTTGAAAATCTGTGCCCTCCTTCCTGCACCGCTCGACCGGAGTTCAAGTAATGAATTTTTCCAACTTCACTGCCGACCGACGGGAACCGGACCGGTTCCGAGCAAAAGTGCGAAACAATTTTAAAATACCGCCAATATTTTAACACTTTCCAGGCCGTGATTACGTTCTGGGGCGTGCCCCGCCAAGGTGTGACTTTTCATTTTGGGGTTTTTCTCTTCGGTTTGCTCGAATTACTTTATCCTTTTGCAGTATTATGTCGGTTATGGGTGATTAATTCACCGGAAAGTTAATTTTAAAACTGTGGAAATGAAGAGAAAGACAAAGAGTGATGAAGGGAGAAAGAGAAAAATGCTTCAATACTGAATTAATACAGCAGTGCTTTCATAAATGCTTCGAATTGAAAGCTTTCGTGGAAAGTTTGTACGCAAATTGTTTTAATGAGCAATGCATTTCGTTTTATATTTTCTACAAGTATTATTGTTCTTTATATCCTCTTAAGTTTTCTGCGTAAACTCTTCCTACTTCCGATAGCAATATTTTGAT
Source organism: Anopheles epiroticus (assembly GCA_000349105.1). NCBI lineage: Eukaryota > Metazoa > Arthropoda > Insecta > Diptera > Culicidae > Anopheles > Anopheles epiroticus. The sequence goes on along the minus strand of KB671169.1, from coordinate 779,672 downwards.
TTTACACAATAAAATTTATTAATATAATTTGCTCAAAATAGCATCAGCTCAATTTATTTTTTTAATTGAAAATTTTATGGATAGAAAAAGGTTTTTTTTAATTCATATTGTTCATTTTATGAAAATATGAAAAACATTTAACAGTGTTTCCTTTGTCAAAATTATTATTTTTGTTTTATTATAATGACTTTTATTATTGAAATAGACAAACAAATGATAAGAATAACTACTATTAGATAAGCCAACAAACGTTGATTAAAACACCCGAGGCAGGAAGATTCCGGAACAGACGATTTTTGTGCAGAAAATTGAAAGAAACTAGTAATTGGATAAATTGAATGAGTAAATAATAAATGAAGAGAATCATTCAAGCAAACATAAAATAATGCAGTTTTTTTAAGTATGTTTATCTTTGAACAATTTTTGTTTTGTAACATTTTTTTCATGTAGAAAAAGTCTGGCAGTTTTCCTATTTGTGAAGAGATAAGCTAAAAACTCGACCAATTAATTATTATGTTCTTAATCTTGTTATCATGGAGGCGCCCAGTACATGGAAACACAAAATTCTTTTCAACATTTATATAAGTAGGTTTAATGTTCTAAGCGTGAAAAAAGTAAGGATGTGAAAATCATTTATATTTCATCAAAACTTGTTCCTGTACAAAAATCATAACGTATGTATTTTTAATTAAAGAAAATAGTTTTTTCTGATTTTGTATCATCACATCTATTATTGCACAGTAAATTTTCTAAGTTTGTTTCAGTAATTTATTTGGCTGAAAGCTGTTCAGTAATAGATGTTTTTGCTGATTTTCACCTTATACATCACTGTTTTGATGGTTTTCAGTAAACGAATTTACTGGATGCCTTTCAGTAATTCGGTTTTTGCTGCAGATCAGTAATTATTGACATATTTCACACATTTCACTGAAATTCTTTAAGACTTTACTGAATGACGCAGTAAAGATACTTTAACTGAAACGATTACTGATGTTTCAGCTGACCAACTATTTCTCTTCTTCTTCTTATGCAAAACAAGTCCTGTAACCTAGCCATAGAGCTTTTTTCTATGAATTAGTGTACAATTAGGATAAGTCAATCAGGGCGCGGAAGCCGAATGGGATTCGATACAAAGTTAGACCATATAATAGGCGTTATTACTTTTAGACCACCGGGCAGGCCCACTGTCCATAGTTCCATTTATTCAAGCTACTAATTCCTGGCAGGGGTAAAAACACAAGCAACAAGTTTTAATTAAAACGAACATTCGTACCAGATTATGTGCCATGTAATTCGTCAAACCACATGGACGAACGACACGGTCAGCTTTGCTACACACACACACACACACACACTCAAAAAACAACCTTTCGCAAAGGAAAGCTTTACAACCCAACCCTCAATTCATCCACAGCGAATGGGAACGAGTTTGGCAAAACGAAAATTGAAGTTTTAGCAAGGGACAATGCAGCGCATTAGCGCTTACAGCAACGATGATGATCACGAGCCATCCGATCCGACCATCCATTAAAGTGTACTTACCTGTGCCGAAAGTTTCTGGCGGAAAGGGAAGCATTAGATGAACGTGACGGGTTGCGTACATTAATGCAAAGCACCGCGAGCTACCTTTCATCGAAATCCATTAGGTGGAAGCTCACCACATGAACACACAAATTTCCCACCAATCCAATCTCCGTCAGAAAAAAGGGAACCCTTTACAACAGACAAGTGGGCGACACCGAAAAAGACATATCTGCCACGTCAGCAGCACTTTGGCTGATGCTTCCTTGATGAAGGAAAGTGGCCTTTCCTCATCGTCACGGGAAAAAACGAGAGGAAAAATTGAAAGCTTGAATGGATTTTATCTTTCTCTTTCTCTTCCATTTATCTTCTATTGCAGAACATACTAAAGCAAGCTATTGTACTTTTTTTGCACTAACTGCAACAAAATTAAACTGCTTTGCTAACCTTACTCAAACATCCTTCTTCAGTAATGCGTTTCGCTCTTGTACTGGCTCGCACTAACCGGGTGATAAATTTCATTAGCCCACAGCGCGCCACCATTCAAGACGCACCACGTTTCTGCCTAATTCGATATTTTAGCAACCCGAAATGAACGCTGTTCGCCTTATCGCTGCCGCACACGGCCGATCGCTGCACGCTGCGAACTTTCTATCGCTGCCGCACACGGCCGATCGCTGCACGCTGCGAACTTTCTAATCAGCCACCTGCAGCCGCCGAAAATAGCGACATTAAAGCAAGCCCCTACAGGCCACCATCCGGAAGCATTAATTACTTTATTGAATTGAGGAAAATTTGTGCTAAACACAATTATCGACTTTTGGCGACGGAGCGCCCGCTCACAGGTAGATAAGGCATTTGCCTGTGTGCCTAAACTTAGCAGCGCAAAAGAGTTTGTTGTCGCTGTTTCGTTCGGTTTTCCATGGCTGCAAAGCATAACTGAGTGCGATTAACGCAAATTGGAATATAATACCCATCCCCGGGGAAGCTTCCTGTGCACGGTCTTTGCTAAAGAGTGGCCATAGGAAAGAGTCTTGGCAAGCGGTTGGTTGCTTATCTTGGCTAGCTGAAATTGGATACTCGGGACCAACGGTTTCCTCGGCCCCACACCTGTGCGGATAGTTGCTTATTTCCCCTACATGCGCTGCACGGCCCAGAAAAGCCGGAAACCGACAAGCAAATGCAGTAAAGTACGATTAGCACCCATTTTCTGCAGAGGCTCACACACCAACGCCTCCTTTCAGGCGGACGGCCAGCAAAGCGATTTTCTCGTGTTTGCCGAGATGCAGAGATAAGTCACAGACTGCGCGTTTTGTGTAGGTGGTCTGCGTCGCCGGATGCTTTAGTTCCAATGTTGGCATCAAGTTTTCGTTCAATTATTGGTTTGTTTTTCCTTTTTTCCCGATATTCATCGTTGCTTTTATTTCGGCTGCTTAGGCAGTGGCACTGGTTTGCATATCGATTACGATCGAAAATTTGCATTTTACGGCCGAAGCTATGGGTTTGACCATTTCGTGTGCAAATTTAACAAATTGCGTGTTACGGAGGAGGCGCCTCTAATCCACCGTCAAATTTATGTATCTGAAAAGATTCGGAAAACTTGGAAAGGTTGGTCGAGTGGTAGAGGCTTAGATCTCTTACAAGGCACGAATTCGTTCGACTCCCATTCTAATTGTCTCACATTCAAACACTGATGTATGATAAAAGAAGACAAACAGTCACTGGTAAAAGAAACAAATTGATTTGCAAACCATTTAGAATAATTAAAGTAAATATTAGTAGTTTACAGAATGTCAAGTCCCTTTTGGGGCTTTGGTCAGCAGTAACTGACAATGGTTTTGTGTCTATTTTTGACGTAGAAGAAGGTCAAAAAGAGCCACAATACAATAGGATGCCAGCTAGGGAAAATTGGAGAAACATTCAAGTTGTTTCTAATTTCTCACATAATACTCAAAATCTTTAAATTAGAGCACAATAATTGGAAATTAAAATAAACCACATAAACATGCACGACAGGAACCATCACCATTAAGGTGGATTAAATGCAACATTGCAACATAACATATTAAAATAGAGTGCATAACCATAAAGTGTGCGTGTAGAATATCCTGAGTCGATTTGATGTTCGATGTAAACGGCGTGTGACTATGTTCAGCGATATTTGGGTTTATACGCATTAGTTCAGCTCTTGTATAAATCAACAATGGGAACTCTCCATGTGCATCGATTGCGATATCTAGTGAAAAAGTTGCTTTAAATGTGATGCCATTCTGAAATCAACTGCTGCTGCTTGCCTGTCAAGTGCTGCAGTTGCAAGAATCGTAGCAACACTTACGAAATCAAGTAAAAATCCCTGTTATAATGAATTTATTAATTAGCAATACGGCCTAGCCCGTTCTACCGAATTAAAACTATTGAACTAAATAAATAAAATACGATATTTCAGTAACATAAATTTGCACCACCCACCCAGAAGTTTACTAGTAAAACGACCGTACCTCTGCTCCTACCATCATGCTTCAGTTTGTTGCCCTTTCATAGTTAAAAAAAAATGGTAAAATTTGATAAAACTATTTTAAACTGAGCGTCAGTTACTAGCTAATTCTGAAAACACAACAACACCCTTCAAAAGCAGCTACCAAAACAACGTAGCAAAAGTGTAGGTTTCGTGTTTTCGAGCACTGTTTTATAAAATTCGCTTATCGCGAGATATAAAATTCATTGATTATAGTATGTCACACACATCAAAGGATGGCAAGGCTTACAAAGGATTGTGCATAAAGCATAAAAGCGCTTCAAAGCAGTAGCCATTATAAACTGCACTGCTCAAAATGCATCATCGACCATTTACCCGTCGAGGTAAAGCAAATATAAAACAGAGGTACGGTTCTAAGGTATACTGTAATCTGAGAAAAAAAAACATCCCCCCATCAAAGTGCCATAATCAAAATGTCAACATTTGCGCACGTTTTCATTACACAGCAGCCGAACGTGGTGCGATACGAAGCGTCAAACTACGCTGCTCCATCACGCACATCGAAACCGTGTGGAGCCCAGCCCGGGCGAGATTTGCTGTCGGATTCAATTATTGGCTCATCGTTTTGCCATAAACAGATCATCGTCGCTCGATGCTACGTGGAAAGTGTACCGATATCGGGCACAAACACATCGGAGGAAACTACACGTGCCCGTACTTTCTCCCTAAAACGAAGGGATTGAAAACCAGGGGAGTGAACGAGAGGGATATAAAAACCATCTCCAAAGCAGCAACAGGACAGGAATTGGATCGATATAAAAAAAAGGCAGCATCATGGTCACCTTCCTCGCAGGGAAAAAGGATTTCAAACTAAGCGGATTACCGTTCCATAAAATTACGTCATGATTGACCAATTGGGAAATGCCGAGCGGCAGTGGGAGAAAGGCACCATTAGTGACTGTCCAGCTTGCTCTATCGATCATCACCCGTGGATGGACGCAGTGTGTGGTGATGGTTGTAGTTCATCTATCTTTTCAGTTCAAAAGAGGCACCCACAACCCGTCCCAGCTTACGGGAAGAGTTTTCCGACTGTAAAGCCTCTGTGCTGCTCTTTTTCAGGGATGTATCTTTTGTTAGGATAGGCCTTGCTGTTGCTGCAAACATATTTTCTACCCAGCAAAAAACCCCTTTGGACAGCCCAGACATTGCTTGTTAGCTTATGAGTAGCTTATGCAGGCGAGAGGCAACACTTTACGCTTAATCGAGCGTGATTTCGGAACGTTCCCATCGATGGTCGGCTCGATTTCCCTTAACGTTTTCGTATGTTTTGCAACCGAATGTAAGTTTAGGTTATTTCTTGCAAAAGATAAGCGCAAACTGAGTTATTTACTGGGCAACCCGCTGCCTCGCCGTACCGCTTAGTCATATCTACGCAGCTTGCAGAAGCTTTCCCGCACCCGAACGGAATGAACTTATGAACAAAACTTAGCAAAAAAAGAAAAACAACTTTCATACAGCATGCAAGAGCTTCAAAATGGAAGCAGACCAACCGAGCTGTCTCCTTCCGAAGACTGGAACGGAAAACTTTCGCCAAAGAATTTCCACTTTTCCGCCCTGCCCAGTGCACCGCAGTAGCATAAATTGTGAGCTGGAGGGATGGAAAACTCTCGCACCGAAACTATGAAAGTAATAACAATAATGCATGAACCATACCCAGGGATGAAACTTTAAACATAGCCAAAGTCAATATTGATTCTATCCCAGGAAACCCAACCCCAATCCAGCCTACCGATCGTTACCGGGCCCCCTTGCCGGCCTGGCAGCTAATCTGGGTGGGTCGGAACGGAACCGATGGAGTTTCCCAAGAAGCAGTGACCGAATGAAAAACTTCTTCCCTTAAAGAAGCATCAGTAGCTTCCTCAAAAAACGCCCTCCGTTAATGCTCTTACCGTGCTTGTTTGATGGGATTTTTTTTTTCACCAGAAGCTTCCTGGCCTTTTTCTTCCTATCATCCCGGTGTTTGGTGTAAAAACCTCCCGCCCAAACGGGTTAAGGATCGAACGTGAGAGACGGCGTGCTGAAAAGAAGCGTTTGCCGGAACGGTGATGCACTGCATCGTTTTACCGAAACCTTGCCGGAGTGGGTTGATTTTGTAGAGCGAGCACGGAGTTGGGGTGGGATAAAAAAAGGCATCCTCACAACAGACACATCCTCCCGTGAAGCAGTGGCCAAAGATGGTGGGCTATTTAACTTCTTGTGCAAACTTACAATTGAACTATCACGCAAGCTGCCAAACGAACGGAAATCAGCAGCAGCAAACCGTCACTACCTCCTTTCCGTTCGTGTTTGCAGGGGATGTGCAATTGCAATCACGACCGACAGAGAAAAGGCAAAGTTTTCCGGCCGGTTTGGAACTATTTTCTTTTGGCATTTTGTGTTTTCCGTTGGTTCTCAAGCCCGTGTGGGTGTGTTGTAATCTTAAAGAGGGTACAAAACGAATCAGTTACAAAAAAGATGACATACACTCGGAAAGGATCGTTGAATTTAAACGGATATTCATTTTTCCGCTTGTGCGTTTTTGGTTTCGATAATGCGATTGGTTTCCACAAAGCATCCCATTTCTACAAAAAAGCTAGTTTATTCGTTCGTTATTTGTTATTTTTGAATTTAAAACATGCAAGAGAATTTTGTTTCAATTTAACCAATAATTTTAACATAGATATCAAAATTAATTCTTTTCTGAAGGATAATCATTTGTATTTAAATTTTATGGTATTCCATTAAATGATAAGTGACATGATGAGTGAAATTTAAACACTAACTAAATCGCTAAGTAGTTTAATTAAAGTGTTTGATATATCCTAGTAGCTGATTTGGAGAACATTAGAATATAAATGTGCATTACATAAGCTTGGTTGGTACAATTTCGCAAACAAAAATCTTTGCCGATTTCACACAATGCACCTAGCATATGATGCAAATACAAATGCAAAATCAGCACAAATGCAAATCGATGAGATTGAGCGGCAAAATTGGGTCATCTGCATTTTATACCAACGCAATGAACCTGCACACCTTCCCATACTCTAGCTACCACGGCAGTACCAACCACGGGTAAGGAGCGTTAAATTTGTTGTAAATTTTGACCCGTCAGCTACGTTGCTCTTTCCCTGCCCGTTCTCCAAACCACCATGAATAATGTTGCACGGTAAAGAGGTTAAAAGGGATGCAAAATTATTCGTTCTGTGTAATGCAGGAGGGAAAAGTTTTTATTTTGACAATGAATCGGAATCGGTTACAAATAGCCTGAATGGGTGGCAAAAGTGGGCGGAAAAACTTTTTACCCTGAACGTCGGTATAGTTTAACACGGTGTAGTTTATTTCACGTTTTTGCTACTTTCAATGCTAATAGGCATGAAGAACAGCAGAGGATGAAGTGTTTAGAATGACATGAAAAAGCGTTTCAGAATTCTTAATGATTGTATTATATCAATTTTGAAAAGAGATGTATAATCTATGAACCAAGTTGAATTGCAGCTATATTGATATTCATTTATAATTCATATGTGCACAAACCTGGCCGTTACTACCGAAATAAAAAAAAATAAATTCATATGTGCACAAAAGATTTTTTTGACAAAAATATCCTTTCATTGCACATTCGATCTTACAACACTGTTTTAAATAGGAAATGTTTAGAAACAGTTAAAAACTAAAGTGTCGTGAAAAGGTGCAAACATGCTCACAGTTTGAATAAAAGTTTTAAATATTTATACAAATGGTAGTGTCAAAGTTTGTGTTTTTTAAACCAATCCCAATCCAACTTTACCTCGAACGTAACTAACCCAACCTTATTAACCTTTATTTTATCGAAAGAGGGAAGAACAAATGTTAAAAGCTATCAATGTTTTTTTTTATTTTCTGCATTTTTCTATATTGTTTCATTACAATTTATATTTCTTACAGTATAAGATACATTAAAAAAATGTTATTAAATAATTTTATCTTATATTTGTAACATTTCATTGCTCTTAACGATTATGACAGTACCCACATCCGCAGGAACTCGCCATCAAAAACATCACAATCAATCAAAACAAAGATGAATGACAAAACGGTCTTCCTTTTTATCTTTCTTTTATTATTGCTGGCTAAAAAATATACACACACACACGAGCACACAAGCACACAAAAATGCTGCACAAGTTTGATAGGAAGCTTGATGCTAACAAATCATCAAATGGTCCAGATAAAAGGGCAATAGATCGAAAACAAACCAATACCGTGACGCATCGGCTACTGTTTCGGCCAAACACGAACGGTTCACATCGGCCATAAATCGGGATATACTCAATTAATGACCGTCCCAAAACCACCCCCCTCCGCACTCCTCCCACAAGTCCCCAATGCACTCACAGGCAGTGTAGAAAGGAGCCCCTCAGCGTCTGGCAAAGCAATTATGGTCACCGAAGCCCACAATGACAGGCGGACCGCGCGGTACTGCAGCAAGTGGCAGTCTATAAAAATTAAACTTAGGAAATTAAATTTGATGGCTTTTCATTCAATCTCGAGCGTGGTGGGAACTGGGGTAGACGCACAAAAAAACGAACCCGTGCGCCTTCCGCATGGCTGTTCTTCGCAGCACACGATGCGGTATTTACTCTGCGTCCGCTGCCCTGCTCATTGCCGGGTGCAGTTTGATTGAATTTTCGTGAAATAAAGCAAATAACGGAGCGGTAAGAGGGAGGCAAAACCACTCTCGCCATCATAAAGCTTCCTAACCTCCGCGCAGAGCGTATGAGGGAATGTAGAAAAGAAAAGAATAATACCGCCAGCTTACCCTGCTGCCTTGCTGCTCCTTCCAAAAGCGACCTCCACTTCAGAATTGAGTCACTAAACGGATCCGCTTATTCTACGCACGATTGGACTACAAAGGTGACGAACAACCGCCCTTTTGCGTCCAATCCCTCCCAAACCTCTCTGCCTCGTCGGTTCATTTTTCTGATTTTGGTTTTGGAAAACATTTTACGAAGCACTAAAATTTTATTTACTTTCAAGTGATTGCAGCATTTTAAGTGGTAGTTCTGCACGGGCAGCGGTCGCTTTTACGCCGTGCAGAACCAATCGTTTGATTTCGACGAGGAGTGTTTTAGTGAAGAGAGAGAGATATATATATAGGGTAAAGGTTAGGACAGCCTGGTAGAGACAAATTGAAATTAAAACAAAGTTGAGCCACTTAATGGCGAGCTGGCTAATGATACAAGTGTTCAGATTTTAACGATCAGTCCGAGCTGGATGTTTCACAGCTTTCAGACACATTAAAAGCGGATAACTTTGCAGTTGCTGGTTGGTTGGTTGGGCGAGCTGCTGTGTGGATTGTGCGGCAGGAGCCCAATCAATTATGTAAATTGGAAAGTTTACCGTAGTTTTCTTTATCCTGGAAATTCCATAAAATTATCTGCTATTGCTTTTAAAAATGACTTAACATGAAAATTGACAGAATGCATTTTACAGTATCTTTTTGACAAACTTATTTATAATGCTTGTGCTCATATATGCATTTATTATTATTATTATTATTATTATTATTATTATTATTATTATAATTATTTTTATTATTATTTATTGTAGTCTATAGACAGTGAAGTCCAGACGGAATAATAAGACTTAAATATAAAACACTCATTGGTCCAAAATATAAAAACATTACGACACTGGACGGTGGAACAGCCGATCTTTGAACACATTGAAGGATAGGTTAAAATCAAAGAGCGCATAAACATCGTTGAACGATCTACACATCGCTGACAAGGGATCCCAGGAGCCATAGTTTGTACGCCGGAGAGTGATGGGGCATAAAGGCCCAGGTGTTGGAGTAATGAAGGGATGTCGATGTTCCCGGTGAGCAGTCCAGCGACGTTGGGCGATACGACGCCTATCCCTCAGTTTATGGATCCCAAGAAGCGAAAGGCGGGCTTCATAGGAAGGTCTGTCTAGCTCCCATCGAAGCAGGCGTATTGCAAACCGCGAGAGTTTGCGTTGTATCAACTTCAGGCGATCAGAGAGTCATTGCGTGGGTGGTTTCCAGACTACGTTGGCGTATTCAAGGACCGATCTTATGACAGAACAGTATATAGTCTTGAGACAGACAGGGTCCTTCATGTCTTTAGCCATACGCAGTACAAAACCGAGGAGCTGGTTCCCTCGATTAATAACCTCCTCAGTATGCCGATCGAAGGTCATTCTGGAGTCTAGCACCACGCCAAGGTCTTTGACATGACTCACACGATCTATACAGACACCATCGATGTTGTAATTGAAGACGGTAGGCGAATGGGACCTGCTAAACGATATGACCTGACATTTGTGTGTGCACAGTTGTAGGCGGTTGCGGATGCACCATTGGTGAAAAGTGTTAAGATGACGTTGAACCTCTTGGCAGTCAGAATGATCGCGTACTGTCATGAATAATTACACATCGTCAGCAAACATGAGGAAATTATCAGGCGGGAGTGCAAAGGCCAGGTCGTTCATGAAAAGGATGAAGAGAAGCGAACCCAAAACACTACCCTGCGGTACTCCAGAAAGCGCGAAAAACGGGCGAGAAAAGCAGTATTCGAATTCAACAGTGTAGGATCGATCAGTAAGATAAGATTTAAGCCAAGTCAGGAACAATCTGTCAAATCCAAGTTTGGCCAACTTTACAATCAAGAACAATAATTTTAATCAAAAAGATAGATCCTTCACCCAACAAATCCTGTGGGTTGATTAAAGCTTACGCAAATCTCAAAACCTTAAGATAAAATAATTTGAAAAACGCTTAGCTTTAACCCATTAAATATTTCCCATTAAAGGATTGGGAGAAAAGAATGAAATGCTAAAATTCTTCTAAGATTATGAATTACGCTTGTATGACACTACCTATTTTCATCATTCTCATCTTCAAGAACCGTGCGGCAATTTTGGTCCGTAAATTTATTGTAAAATCTTCTTCTTAAAAAGTTGTTTTTAAAATAATTTTAATTATTATAAGTAATGTTAAAAAAAATTAAAGTGTCAAAAGCTTCCCTCCTCACAAACGTATTTGTTGATTAGTTTTTAAAATATACAATAGCAACATAAACTAACATGGAAATTACCGCAGTTCTTTTCTTCGAACAAAATGCATAAATAATCACGTAGCTGATACCTTTTTCCGCCACGGTACAAACATATCCCTCGATTGTTGCTTCCGTGCTGCTAATGCAACGAAAAAAAACACAAATAAAAATCAACCAAATACGCCCACAGATATTATCCGTAGGCAAACCAAAACTGGCACGACTGTTTGCATTTCCGCTCCAACACAAACGGCGGTATCCAAACGGCAGTTCTCAACCCGTTTTCCGCTGCATCGGTGACCTGTTTTTAATGTTTGTGCAGATCTCTCCACCGCACGAAGCTAGCAGAAACCTGTTTTACCAGCGACGAGTTGAAAATCTTTCACAAACACTAAGCAGACGGGTAAACGAATAAAAAACTGTATATATTTCTGTATTCTGTGCATCTGTTGCACGGAGTGGATTGAAACGCACAGTGGAGAAACAGGGATGCTCATTAGCGACGGTTATAATCACCAATTCGGGAACGGGAAACACTCATCACGCTCCGGATATGCCGATAAAGTGCGGCCGTGAGCAGTTGAAGCGAATAAGGATGAAGATGAACGCTTTGGCAGGGACGGAATGCAAACATTCCCGAGGTGCGTTTTTCTACGTGCTATATTTATGCTGTCTCAGTATCTAGACAGGTAGCGGAAAATTTTATTGATAAAAATGTATACTCGAACGCAACCTTTGTGCAATTCAAAATATAATTTGCACATTTTTCCAACAACTGCTACTGTAACTGTAAAAATGTTATGATATCTTCAAACCATAACTGAACGTCTATTCGAGCTGCGAAAATTAACAATAATCAGAGGAAACCGATTGGTACTGCAAAGACGGCTAATTATGAAGCAAGCACTGTGAGCAACGTAAGGTTTTCAATTTCAGCTTCCGTTCAACGCATTGATCAATCCAAATTCAATAGGTATGCCACGTGCGGCGTCATTCTCACCATATTCGCTGAAACGGAGCTTCATCCAAACAACACGAGCTTCCAGTAGACATGCAACATGTAACATGCATGTTTTCGATGATATGCATATTAACGGCATCATATTCACATGAATCCTGGAATGTTTTGCAAAGGTTTTGCAAGAATTATGCACAACGAAAGGCATCTGAGGCATAAAAGCATGTTAGACTGAGTTCAAGCTCAAGCATGCTGTGCATTTTGGTATGCTTCATATGGAGTGTTTCAATGTGTTTTAGTACTGTTACTGTTACAATGATTTAACCAGTTCGTACTAGGAATTTACTACACGTCTCACTATTAGGATGACCTCTTTGTTATGACACACATTCAAAAATCATCTTCTACACTCAAAAAAGCAAATCCCTAAACGAAGGCTCACTACTTGCATCTAACGCAAAGTATAAGGATAAGTAAATCGCATCTCAAGCATGTACCGCAGGTACGGCAAATTAATATTTATTAGTGTAATATGCTCATCATTTCACACGGTCGACCATGGCGCGGGATGATGGCCCACGGTAAACCGGATCTCGAAAAGCATCATTGCCCACTAGCCCGGCAAAGGATAGCTTCGTGGCGATGGGAAGCGAGGAAATCATATTTTTAGCAAATCTCGCTCATTATCTCATCCCGTAAACTAGCTCTTCACCATCACCATCATCATCGTACGTTGTCGTGCCATCTACTATTCCACCTTTCACACCTTACCGGTGCCGTGCTGCCGTACGACCACCGTGCGGCTGATGGGCAAAGTGTGCAAAATGCTGCTCATTAAATTATTCATCCTTGCCCGGGTTAATCAAATTTAATTCCATCTCTCGCCCATTTCCGCCCGAGTGGAATAATAATTTCGTTCGCTCGCGCACATTTTCCCGCCCAAAGCGGTCCAGGCGGTGGTGGTGATGCTGGCCGCCCTGTTGGTAGCGCGTAGGTTATACTTTTAATTTCCATTGCAATCACGTCCCGAAGTGCGTTCATTCCACGGTTCGTGCGGTAAATATGGCCGGATACTATCACGACCGGACGGATCACGCTCTGTGGCGGCCGGTACTTATCGTAAGACATGACTGACAGGGCAAATACGCCTCCTCGTCTGGGCCTGGGGTAGAGGTGAGAAAAAATCCCATCAATGATGACCGATGTTACTGCTGCTGTGGACCAACCGGAAGACACATGTAATGTACCGGGCGGAGTCGAAAACGGTGCTGTTCATGATTTCGAGCCGTTACTCGCGGACACGTACCGCATGGCACGGTGCTATCGCCATTTCATGCATTTGCATAGGAATGAGAGTTTTCTATATCATCATTATCAAGTGGGTGTTTGGACAATGTCTTATTTAAAAGAAATTTTCTTTATAAAAAACGTTTTACAAAGAAACATTTTTCTCTAAAGGAAATGGAAATAATAAAGCATGCAGAGTGCACAGTAACAAAAGCATAATAAATATGCAATCATGTAGTGCATATCCATGATTATATTTCATATTTAAAATAAAAATTACAAAAAAAGAAAGCAGACAAAAAGGTTAAGATTCAGGAAGTGAATAAAAAATAAAACTCTTAAAAATAATTAACAGCCAGGATGCAATAAAAATTATTGGAGAGAATCTCAATTACAGGAAAGGTTTTTCGCTTAGTGTTCAACATTGTGATTTTTTTTCATAAAATCAAAGAAAGAATTACTGTAAAGCTCTTTAGGTCTTACGGAGTTTGTTTTTATAACTTATTTTCGACAATATTTGTTCTATTGCTAATATGTACTGATACTAAACAACAAGTAAACCAGTTTAAAATAAGCTCACTTACCATAAACGGTGAGTCTATCTTTTATAATATTTAACAGAAACGGTTTGATAAACAATAATCACAATAAGGATAATTTATTGACAAAATATATATATTTTTTTTATTCGGTAGTAACGGCCAGGCCGTATTGCTTAACTATTGACAAAATATAATCCTAACAAATGAAAATACTATAAGAAACAAAAATAGATAAAAAAATAAACCTACAGTTGAAAGGATGCTAAACAAGTAGCTTTTAATTTCGCTTTGTAATGTTTTTATTGAATGAGTTAACTTCATACCAAAAACAAAAACCAAAACAAAATGCATCAGTAACATCTAGTAATTTTCTTGGCAGAATAAAAGGACTCATCGTTTCGCAGACATGTTGTGCCGAACACGATAGTTGAAAGCAAAACTATTATTATTTTTGTTAATCCTTATTGTTTTCCGTTTTGAAAGCCTATTACACAATCACTTCCACGACAAATATTTATTATCTTTCTACACAAACTTACCATAAAACGTGTACTTTCTCTGTGTAAACTTTTTGCAAAAAATATATTTTGAACATTCTGTCACACGTAATCTTTTCGTTTCGCCATAGTTTCATCATCAAAGCAATTAATTTCATGGGCTAACGTTCTATTGTCATCCAGTAAACTGCAAACTATAGTTCACTGATGCCAGCATGTATGTGTAAAATAAGGTATTCATGATTAAAACTGGGAAAGGATGGAAGTGAAGCAAGATGAAAGCATATTAATTACACTCGCTCGCATTAAATTGTCCCCATCCCGATGCCGATCATGAGAACCTTTTGTGCGAGTCATCATCATGGTCCAGCAGTATTCAAAGCCCCCCTCCCCTCTCCCGGTTGGTGTCAGTGGCGGTTAGTGGCAAGGTGCAAACTGTAGTAAAAATGGTATTTGACTCTAGCATACACGCATCATACAACAAAACGGGTAGAATAAAACATAACAAGCATTGGGTACCGCTGCTGGATGTTAAAGTGACTGGTAAGGCTCTGAAGTGTGCATAAAGTGGGATGATGCACTTCACTTCCTGTTTACAAAATGCTTCACTCGATAAGCTCTTTTGTGTTGGGCGAGCGCTGCAGTGGTTGCATGGATGCAGGTGTGTATGTGCCAATTTCCATGTAACCAGGACTCGGAAGTGCACTAACACATTACACTCAACGCACACCTACCTAGGTGGCTACTTTCGCTTGATTTCTATTGGTTGCAGACACACTCACACCTTCTGGCTGGTCACTGTTCAAGGATGTTCGAGCTGCACGTGTATTTTTAAACACCCCTCATGCTGTTGCAGTGACTCGCAAGCCAAGTTTAGACTAAAGGTAGTTGGGTGCATCATGTTTGGCTTGAACACGACATGGACGGGTATGGCAATAGGCGGCTGTATTCGACGTTAATAGCTATGAAGAGCTGAACGAGTGTGTATATGCTCGTTGCTTCTTCAAACACCATATCACCTTCATTAGTGACGTGTTTGACGCCCAACTAGCGCTTTTTCTTTACCTCACAGTGTCTGGCCGCTATTTTCCCTCGCTTAAGGGAGAGCAAATCAAGCAGCCCCTACAAAAACGTTCTTTTGATGGATTTATTAGAAAGCTCAATCATGCTTGAATAATTGAAAAGAATATCTTTTTATTCCAATTGCAACACCAATCGAATGCTTGTATTTACTTTTTACTAAAGCACGTTTGCCTTCAGCTATTTTGTTTTTATTTCCGCAAGCAACAAATCTTTTGCCCATCGTAATTAAATCTCATTTCAATACTGCTTTTGCTTCACAAAGCTTCACATTTTTTCTTTTAAAGATGGAAATTTATCATCACCTACTGCAGGATGACTTATTGCGATCGCTTTTTTTGTTTTAAAGCAGAAACAGTTTTTGCCTCGTTTTATAACGCTTAAGCTATAAATCATCTCTTCGCGCTTTGAACGTGCTAAAATTAATAAACGTACCGGCGAGACCGTACACCCAACCCCATCGCCTTGGCATGTTTAGTAGACCGCGCTCAGTTCGCAGCAAACCGCCGAGCTGCTGAGAGCGTCTTTGAAGCGAAGTTAAATTTTTCGCCTGCTCATCTTCACCATCTTCACCAGCGCTCGACCAGCGTCCCTGCCATCCTGCTCGCACAGCACCATCAACGGTCGATTCCAGTTGACCTAATTTTCAACACACCCGATAGGAAGTGTGCAACGACATTGAACAAAAAATGCTAACGAAAAAACCCCTCGTTTAGTTCGATTCGATCGTTCACCACTCGAGCGTCGTGGTGCCCTGCAAGGCAAGCTCGTGAAGAAAAAGTGGACATCCGCCATCAGCCCCAAGCTCGCTGGCGTTGGAAATTGATGGAAACCGGCACGAGCACAAACTACCTTTTCGTAGCGTTTCCTTTTCCGAAAGGGCGAAGATTTTATGAAAAACCCGCTCCAAGGCGGTAAGAATCGCATCAAAAATGGATTTATTTTCCACACGTCAAAGCGTGTGGCTGGAGTCGGCTACAGCCTTCGGAGCATGCTCTACGCAAACGGGACATATTACGATACTCATCCAGTGTGTAATCAATCATTTGGGTTTCACCCATTGCTGTGAGCTTGTCAATCGAGTTTGCATAAAAATCGTGCAAAGCGGACTGAGCGGGATGGATAGAAAAAGGAGGGAACAAACATTTCTTGGTCGCTTCGAAATTAACAGCAACTCAAATGGGGGTTTAGTTGACACAAAAAAAAACTAAAAAGAACGAATAGAGTAGCGCAGTAATTGCCAACTACATGCTTCATTTGAATTGGTTTTTGTGTGAACAGATAGAAAGTGGGGGGAAAAAATGAAGCGATTAGGATGCAAAAATATGACGAACAGTTTCTGAGTGACCCACTGACAACAAGCATGACAAATGTACTCAAGCTAGTACGAGCAGGCACTTCTCCCTGCAAACCATCGGGGAAGATCCTTCAAACCAGTCTTCAACTGTGACGTTTGCAAAAGCGAAGTAGATAACAGCCAGCCAGACACTATCGTTTATCATTTTGAATATTTCTTTCAACACCATCAGGCATCCCTTTCCCTTTATGCACGCTCTATTTTCCGTTCTTCTAAAAACATCGAGGCGGCATTTAACACGCTACCTTCGGTCTGATGTGACGTTTGGGTGGCTCCCGTTCAATCCTCTGCTCACAAAAGACAATACCGTTTTGACAAAGCTGTCTTGAAGGAATTTTAAAGACCCAAAAAAAAAAGGCGAACAAATAAGAGAAGCACTCAAAAACAAACTCCCACACACACACACACATCCCAAAAAGCGGCAAACAACTAACCAGCCAAAAAGCGGGGAAATAGAAAAAAAACCTTGAAGATTCTTCACCGAAGAAATCATGAATCACGATGGCCCACCGTTGGCAAGCTGCTCGTGCCCAACCACTCAAAAAGGATATGAATCACGAGTAGGAAACGAGTCGAGTGATTGATTAGTGAGACACGCTCAACGCTGCGCTGCCTTTTCGGACGGCCCGACCCGAACAGCTCGTTAGCAGCTTCGAGACTCTGCCGCTGACGGTTTGCTAAAAAAGGGAAAAGCGGCCTCACACAACTTGCCGCCAGCTTCGGCTGCGGAAAGGGAAGTGTGACGCTTCAAAGAAATGTATTTGCTCACATAATCACATGTTTATTTAACTATTTTTCATCCACCACAAACTTTCTTGGTGCCGGTCTGTTGGTCGACCCTGGCTGTTGGTGTTGGAGACGTCGCATTCTATTTTTAAGCTCTAAACACGAGCTCTAGTTTTGCTGCCACACTTGGATAGAGCTAACGTCACATGCAAGCTTTTTTGCCTTAGCGAACAATCAAAACGGAAAGGAAGGAGTGAGATGTTTTGGTGAAGAAAAAAAAACTCCTCAAATCTCTTTCTTCCACTCCACTTCCAGACACACACGCACCCCACACGTTGCGTGCCTAGAACGGGCGAACGCAACCCTCCGGCAGTCCGCTTGCCATGCCCGAATGACGAAACGGAGAAGTCATAAAGTATAATGGCGCATGTTTTGCGGAAGTTTTCAATATGCATTAGAAAATTTCTCGGTTTGGGATTGCATCGCCCGGGTACGTGTGTAGGCATCATCGCCATCGGCAGGCAAGTACTCGTACGGTAAAGTTCACCCGTCCCGGCAAACCGTTGCACGAGAGTGGAAGTGTCAGTGTGAAACTGGAATGCATCAAACTTTGCACTAGCCATTCTTGCGATGAGTGCAGAAGGAAAGGATGTATGGGAGAGACAACACAAGATGCTTCAACAATCCATTTTCCATCCACTCCACAAACGGGGCAGCGGATGGCCCCGGAAAACGTTCCCCCAATTTAAAGGGAGGCGAAAGCTTTCATATTCTTCAAACAGTTTTATAGTTTGAACTTGAACCAACTTTTGGCAGCTCGATTGCACGGTACTGTGACTGGCAGGGGAGTACTGGAGCATCTGGTGGGTGGACGCATTTGTGAGGTTAACGCGCATCATCGAATGTCGAGCGCGGCCGTACATCACCGGGCGAGATGATAGAAAACACTGCGGCTTGGTCCGATCCCGGCATTCAGGTCGATCAGCGGTATCTGGCTGGCAAGGTTATATTCGGCACCTTTCATCCCACAGACTCACCGCACTTCAGACGCAGCATGATTCGTAATCGACCAACTTAGCAAATGTTCCCCGAGTGGATTCCATTACCCCATCGGATAATGTATGCAAACTTGCTCCGAATCCTCGCCAGCGCTAGTATGTTGCTTTGTTTCCGGCGGCGGATTGGTTCCCATTACTGCTTCATACATCCACATTCTACACGCGCAAATGAGACGAAGTTCAAAGTTTAAAGTGCACATTGCTCGGGATGGGTGGGATGGTGCGGTTTGAAAGGTTAAGAGGCAAATGGCATTCTAGATCCCGTGGAATTTCCGGGCTAAGAGCTAAGATGGTCTGTGAGCGCAAAGTGGCGAAAGTTTTCCGGTGTGCCTCATTTAGTATCGTGCCAGTAAAATTAGTGCCGTTTGTGTTTGTTGCAGTGCGTTTGCTCGGTAAGACTCTGCTGAGGCGCTTTCAACTGTTTGCAAATGCAAATATCACATTCAATTATGCACGATAATTCTAATAAAGCATTTTCTAGCTATTAAGCTGGTTTCAATTCGCCATATTCATCGTTAAAGAACAAGCAGTACCTAGAAGTATAGTAGCAAAATAATGGAAATGAAAAGCAATCTTTCATCGCAACCGTTGATTACATTAATGTGCGGGAAAAAAAATAATTCCATTTGAAAAGAGACTTAAAAATAGAGCTTCAATTTTATACCCAGGTTTCTATGAAGTTATTGTTTAGCAAATCCATTAACATTTAACCATCAAAATTTTATGTCTGGCTCTTTTTTATATTCTGTTTCACTACTCAATTTCTTAATAGCGCTCTTTCTCACGAATCATTAGCCAGTTCTAACTGATTAAACGATTTAAATCTACAGAAAATGCACTGCTTTATTTGACAGAAAAGCTTTGCTCTGAACTCATTGATTGTTTTCGGTTCAAACGGAACATCTAGCGCACACACACACTATCTTATCTTTTGCCTAGTTTTATAAACAAATATTCGAAAAACCATCTTGCACGACGTCATAACAATAAGCAGACCTTCTGACCTTTCTTACGCTCAAGGAAACTGATTAAACCACTTACATAGCCATGAAATAACAAGAGTAAAATTAATCACACAAACGCGTTGAATCATTGCCACAGCTGCAAAGATTGAGGTCAATGTCAAATGCCAATGTCAGTGATCATTAACACCCGTCGCGATTTGCGTACTACAAAACGCATCAAGCATACAGTGAGCAGATCGGAAATTAAACTAGCACACGCAAATGTTAATTACTGCTGAAAAAAAAAGGTTTTTATTGTACAAAAGTCACAACTAATCTATAAAAAAAGGCTAGAGAGCTCGGCATCTACTCCGCTTTGCTGCCTTATACCTCGTTGAGTGTGTTGTTGTCGAGAAGCTCAACATTCGCCAAATCCACGTACTGTTAAAAAGATTTAACACAGCGCTGGTATTAAACGAATAAAAACAAACAACGGCGCTACTTACGTTACGGCACGGCGTCATGCGGAAGAGAGTGTTGTGGAACAGATCGTACACTTTGATTAGGTCGGCCGCCTTGCAAATGTTCAGCTTATCCTGAATACACTGCCGGAATCCGGTGACGGTGCTAAGGGTGACACAAGCATTAGAACATTTCGTAACCTCTGAGATAGTATGCACTGTCAAGAGTCTTACTTGCACTGCTCCCGGGTCAGATGAGAGATATCCCAGTCATCCGTACCGTTGAGGAACGTGTTGAAGCACTCGTCAAAGTTGTCACCGATCTTGGCGATGCAATCCGTGTACTTCGGCTCTTCCAGCTCTGGAAAAGGACGCATTTGAGCAACACTCAGCTATCGTTACGCAGAACTAAAACTCACTGAACAGCAGCTCGCCCTCGTTCTCGCACATCAGCTCAACTGCATCGGGTATGATACCGGCCAGGGCTTGAACAATGGTATAGTCATCATCCTCGAGGCAGGGGCGCATATCACTCAAGAGTTTTTCCGTGCACTTGTTGGCGGTTCGCAGCTGTGGGCAGTAGCTGTTCCCAAAACCCCCAAAAAATTGTTCAATTAAAACATCCAACTTGCCTCAGCTAATCGAAATACCGACCGAGGGAAGAACGTTCCTCGAGTTTCGTTCGTGAGAATGTAAAGATCGCTAATGAATCCATCGAAATCAATGGCACCGCCGAAACACGTGACCGAAGTTTGCGCAGAATCCATCAACCGCATGAAGGCATCATCGGAGCCACTGTTATTGCGGCACAACTCCTGCAGCTCCTTCATTATCTCACCTACTTCCATCGATTCTTCGGAGGAAGAATCGGAAGCCTTGGACAATGGTGAGGCGATTGACACTACATGAGGATTGGTGAGAGGTTAAAGGTAACGCATTCTTGCCTAAATATTTAACTATTTCACACGATTCCGCCCTACCTGCCGAAAGTGCCAAAAGCGCCAACAGCATGCAAGTTGTTTTTGCTTGTGCCATTATTACTGCAGACCACACAAGTTACACTAAACTACACGTTCACTTCAATCCGCTGCTCGACACAGAATGATCGTGCTCAATCGTGTGGATTAAGAACGAAGACTCTAAGGTGAAGTAAAACACACTGATAAGCTGTTTCGTGAAATGTTACAGCTGTCTCACCAGTGCCGGGCGAAAAAAAAGCGCAGTGCATGATAGTGTGCAGGCATGTAGCTTATCAAAACAGATTCGCTATGCGAGTACTATGGTTGAAAATGTGGCAACAATTCAGCTTAAATCGGTGAAGGTTTGCAAACAAGAGTTTGCATCTGATTATTTGCTAGTGCCTAATAATGCCCTACGGGTATTCCCCCTTAAGGACTAGAGTGTAAATCGCATCCACACCGTTCTCGGAGATTAGAAACGACTGATTTTTCAATATCGTGAATTTGTGTATAATTAGCCATAAATGGTCAAAGCCAAAGTAGCCTACAAAGAAGCCTCATAATCAACATAAATGAACACTTCTTCTCACTTATCAACTTAAAAATTTGACGATATTTTACTTCTATTTTTATGTAATTATACCTTTCTGGCAAAAAATTAATTAGCCTTCTCGTGCTCTTCTTTCATTCGCAGGCGACAACACGGCAGCGATTTCGCGCCGGAAAACCAGCGGAGCCGCCGCCACGTCCCAGCTGTCCGCCATTCTGTTCGAGTGCTTGTTCTTTCCCAGCGTGATACTATCGTATCTGCTCAAGTCGAGCTACGACTAATGGATAGGGGGGAGGGGTTCCGAAATGACGGTGCAGCGGTGCCGAGACAAGGAGGGTTCTGGTGGGGCCAAACCGCCCTTCCGTAGCGCAATACAGGTTGATGCCGGAGAAGACGGGAACGGACCGCGATCTAGTGAACAACTTATAAGCAGCGTTTGATTTTCATTAAACTATAACAGAAGCAACTACTTCCAAGAAGTGTAAAAGCAAGTTTACTTTGTGTGCGAGATTTCAAATGAACGGGAGAAAAGGCGACGAAATCTCAACTAGACATTTCAGGAGCCGAAACCGAAGCTCGTTGTAAATAGGTAGTAACGATCTTTTTTTTGTTTTCGTTTCTTTTTCATTTACTCTTCCCATTGTTCTATCTGTCTCCCTTCCAATTCCCCAAACACACACACCTTTTCCTCCTCATCACCCACTTTTTAGAGCTGGTGGACCAGAATCGTAACGACCGGGAGCATTGCAAGTACCGCAACTCCTTCTGCGTAGATGCACTCCGTTTGGAAGAGCAGTGCAACAGTGGTGGGAAACCATTAAATAAATTAACTCGCTGCATACGAAAACAAGCAATATCAAGCGTAAAGGCGGGGAAGAGTGAAACAAAAAGCGGGAAAATCATTCACATTCACAATAGCGAAATACAAAGAACAAACAGAACAACAACACGAAACACTACACCGCCGGGTGCTGCGTACTGGTCTGTGGCAAAGAGGAAGGGAAGAGTGAGGGAGGGGGGTAGGAATGCACCATCAAAAGGGAAGTGAACGCCCACACGCTTGCAATCGGAATGACCTCGCCCCAAACCGGTCACACCGATGCGATGGGTCACGTGTAAATAAATCGAGAGCTTAAAAATTAAAGTGAAGCAAAAGGCTCACTTCACATTCCGCAAGCCGTGCGGGAAAGGAGGAACAGCATAAAAGAGAAACACGCACACACACACACACATGCGCGCGCTCACGCATGTTCGAACGTGGCCACAAACGGTTTATCCTCCCGGCAGGAGAAAAGGGCTCGTGCGGTGCGTGCATGCATTGTTAAAACGCAATACTCCTTTGCCATGAATGAATTAATCAAACATGACTTGTGCCACCGGAATCGATGGGGCATGATCCGTTTGTGTGATCCTGCTGCTACTTCAGCTGTTGTGTGAAAGAATGGGACGCAACAGAAGTGGAAGTAAAGGCACGGGAAACGCACGGAAGCCCCCCGAAACAAACCGGCGTACAGACGAAGCGCACAGCTTGACGCAAGTGTAAAAACAACCATTTGAAAAATGAAGGCACAGGCTGAAATAAGGGAATGGCGGAGATGACTGCACCCGCACGCACGCACGGGTAGGTGCAAATTAACACAAATGGTAAATTAAACGAAGCGCAACCCCATTGGGAGAAAATGAACCAAAAACGGTCAGCGGTGGACGAAATCAAAAACGATATCGTTACCGGGAGCACTGGTTGGCATTTGTAAATAAAAAAAAAAACAACATACCGCACACTCCCTCTCACACACACTGTGTATCAGAACGATCCCTTCCTTTTTGCCGTGTTTCACATCGATAGACAAATCAACACAAAGAAGTATTAAAAATGCATCACAAACAAACATAAAAAAAAATCAGCGAAAAATGCACCGAAGCCCACTCTCAATAAGCCAAACAAATGGTGTACCAGATAATGAAGAGAAAACTCTTCCCCCTTCGATCCCTCTTTCTCTTGCTCATTCGTACTTTCTCTCTCTCTCTCCCTCTTGCTCCGCTTCATTGTTTTACTCTAGCAGCTTATTCCTATCGTTACCATTGCGATACATCGATAGGCAGCACAAACTCCACCCGCGCCTTGTGCAATGCCATGGAAAAAGCTTTTCAACGTGAAAAACTCATTCATGTTTGTTGTCCGAGAACAGGAAGAAAAGGCGGACATTTTGTGTTTTATGTGTACGCACACACACACACACGCACACGATAAACCTGGTGATCGGCGGTCGAATGATCTCGAATGGTTTAATAATTGGGATCGGGGAGCAGATGTTTCGCTTTTATTCATCCTTTTACGTCCACATCCCACGCATGCCATTAATATGGTGCGGGGAAAAAAAGCTTTCCACCCATCAATACTCTTCCGACCTGCTCTCCGTTAGAGGGACCCCGGATGGATCGAATCCACATAATTGGAGCTTATCTGAATCGGCCAACCATTAATTATGCAAACAGTGGCAAACGATCGAGAGTGGATAAAGGGTTGGTTCTATGTTTTTGTTTGGAGTTTAGTTGTGATTGACAGTTGTTTTTTTATTCTGCAAATTCAATTGTAAACATTTATTGTGTGCCATCATCCCTATCGGTATTGCTACAATGTAAGCACGGTCGAAAGGGTACTTGTTTGCTATCATTGCCGCTAAGCGCCTGAATGGCGGCAAGCAGGGTGTTGTTTCAATTTTTTTAATTATTCAATCTCATGTTTTAGCTTAAGCAAAACGGCCTGGCCGTTTCTTCTGAAATCAAAACAAAACCCATGTTTTAACAATTTCGTAACCACCCAATTTTGATTGGTCCAAAAACACTGCAACTGTAACATGAAGGTTCATCGACCCTTTTTTGCATGATTCATATTCATGTCTTATTGCTGAATCATTTTCGCTTTCCATCGCGACTCGTACTTTAAGGCGCCTTCATTTTACTGCAGTGTATTTCTTTAAAACAATACACGATTGCAGTGCATAAAACGCTCGTTATGCTGGTTTGGGTAAGATTCTGGCCAGGGACTATCCCTTTTCTGATGCAGACACAAAAGTGCTGGAAGTCCTTTTCGCATTTTCCAAGTTTTCCTTCGTTCCACCAATTTAAAGTAACCTCTCGAGACAATGGAACGCTCATCGTGCAGTAATAAGAGAGCGAGAGGAAAAGTGGCACCATTTTAAGAAAGTCATCATCCCACCACCCCATTTCCCTTGTGGATCGTTGTTGCCACCACCTCCCCCTCTCCTCCCCCCCAGGGTGCAGAAACAATGATACACACAGTTTATGAAAAGCTCATCGAAAAGTATAATTTACAGCTCGCTTTTCACTTCATTCGCTCCGAACGATAGAACAATGCGTGAAAGCAGGGTGCACGTTAAGGGTGAACGTTTTTTCACCAGCTGGAATCAAACACAAAACTGTCCGAGACTTGAAGGTTTCCAACCGATCGAACGAACTACAGTTGGCACGGTGTTGACTGGTGATTGTGGGGCGCCACGGTGGCGCCCCATCAACGTTTCGCCTTAAACCAAGCCAATCAAATGGAGCAGTAATCTCGAGAGCAGTTGTTCACAAGACCCGACCGCTTGGAACAGTGTCCCGTTGATGCTGCGGCTAATGGACAGCGAATGGATGAAATGTGCACTGTGACAGCCCGTCGTCAACCAGATTTGCATCCATTTAGGGGTTTCGAGTGAATCGTGTGGTGCGTTTGCTTGCGTTTGTGTGCGTGCGCGACTGCTGAGTGGCAGGAGTGGTAGACAGTGTTAGTTTTTTATGTCATTATTCTTAGCGAATGCACTGAATGCCGCCAATCAGCTGAATAAGTAAGGCAGAGAACCTCTTTAAGTATGCGTCCGTCATCGTAACACCAAGATGTTACATTCAAACATCCCGAGTGCGATATCCAGTCCACCAAAAAAAGCTCTACTACGTTAATAACAAGTGTAATAATTTTTATAACTCGTGCTCCCACTCTACTTGAAAGAGCAATGGAAGCGAAACATCCATGTAAATAGTATTGTGAAGAAAGTGTGTTGTGTTTAATTTTCATTATTTTACCTTCTTATTTCACGATTTAATAAACAAAACATACACAAAAACACAACAAGTAGAGAAAACAAGAGAAAAAAATTAAACAAAAAGATTACAATACATAACTTTAACACCCTTGGTCACGCAAAGCCTATCGAAAGCGAGTAAGAAATATTGTTTTCGTTACACCCTTCTCGACTATAACTCACCTTTGTATTATAAAATGTAGCGAAATGAAATGTTTTACTAAGTTAAAATTTGCAAAGCATAACTCAATCTTGGCTGTCCTTAAATTACACTGATTGTGTTAATTCGTTCACTCTGCTCCAAGCAAAGTACAGCGAAGCATAACCTACATGTACACGCCACACACGCGAATTAATCTAAATTGCATGGTAAAGGTAGTGAAAGGTAAACAAGTGTGAAGAGAGAATAATAAATTTGTTACCATTTTCTGGAGATTCTAGTTACAGTAAAGTGAACCACTAAAACAGAAAAACAAACACACTCATAGTCTTTCCGTTGATTAGTGTAAAAATTAAAAGTTGATCAAAAAACAAACACACACGAACTTAACGATAACTGGGCGAATATCGGGCAACCCCGAACAAACTAGCGTATGACACACCTTCAAAAAAAAAGAGACCAGGTATGAATCAATAAGAACGCTGCTCTATGTAGATGAGGAGAAGAAAAATATAGAAAAAGTCATAATGAAATTGTAAAATAATAAACAATTGAGTTCATAATAACAAAAACAAAAACAGAATGGTCTAAGGAACAAAACAAGTCAAAAATGTAAAAAATATAACATTGTGAAGTAATCACTCGAAACAATTAAAACACTGAATTGTGAAACAACAACAAGACAAAAAAAGCTAGCAAATTAGTAACACTTTAAAGGTATTCACACGAAATTCATTACCAAACCAAAATCGAAACAAAAAGATATGAGGAAAATGAAAGACGAAGTTAAACTAAAACTAAACAGAGCGACACAAACGCAGCGACATGCGAAACATGTGTTAAGTAGTTAAATCTCTTTGATCAGCATTAAACAAACTCTTTGTTTACGGGGTGGAAGGAAGCAACAATCCGCTTACCACAAACTATAGCACAAAGATGGGAAGCAATGAAATTAGCAAACAGGTGGTAAGGGAAACGACAAGCATCTAGCAGAATTGTGCACTCCGTTCAAAGCAGACGGAATAGTGGAGTGTAAGAAGGAATTGTAAGCGTTGTTAAATTCTTCAAACTGACTATCCAGTGCCACCATACACTGACTCTCCCGCTACGTAACGTAGTTCCGCGAGTCCCAGGCAAAGAATTGATGCACTTATCGGTGGAATTGTGTGTCGTGCAGGACGGCCATAAGCTCATCTTGCTGCATGACAGGTATAGAAACATTTGCGCTAACCACGTTTGATCACATTGCGAGGAATAGCCATTACGATGGAAAAGCTACAGCAGAACAACCAAACCCAAAACGGCACAAACACTCTGCTGGTACTGTATTGTTTGATGAAGAAGTAATCAGAGAGAAAATGTACTATCGATCAAACCAAGCGGTATGGAGTGGAAAAATGATTAGAACTGGTAGCACAGGGTGCACGATTACACGAGAGTGGACGCAACATGGAAGCAAACAAAAACGTCTAATAAAAACAAAAACTTTCTTTTCGTATAAAAATTACACCTTTTTTCAATTTAATTGTTAAGTGAAAGAAACCAGTGTCAAAACGACATAAATCACATTCTACACATGATTGTCCCAGTACCGAATAACTGTTGTTCGATTAACAAAGCTCGAAGGTGAGTGCAGCATGAAGAACACGTGTTTGATGATGTGGAAATTATTTTTTTTTATTTAGTAGTAACGGCCAGGTCGTATTGCTCTGTGGAAATTATGTTACAAAATCAATGCAATGATGGCTTAATCTTTTTTTTGTACAAAAAAAAACTAAGTTTAAGCCTCCTTTTCCAACATCAGTTTATATTATTACCTGACAACCAAACAGATCGATAACAGCGTAAGTACATTGAATATTTCGGATGGCGTATACTATCTACGAAAAACCAATCAATTTATTGAAGATACGCGTTAACACAAGAGATTTCGTTTATCAAATATTATAGAGAACATATATTTTATTCATTTGTTTCGGAAAGAAAGCAACCAACCTTAATTCTAATATTCCAAACATTTCAGAAAGTATTGCAATTTTGAATGCATTTTATTTGAAACAGTATGTCGTTATGTTCAGTTTGCAAAATAAATATAGTTTCGCAATTATTCGTTCATAAGAAACAAACGTAACAACAAACGCAAATATTTCTAATTTTTTAAGTCAGTTGTTTAAAGCTGCTTCAGTTTTACAGATAATTTAAATATCACTTGCACTACGGAGTTGGATATAGAAATATGCTTGCATTAAATATTCATATCGTAACTATATTTCTTAAGCGCGTTTTGTGTGCCTACGATTATTTGGAAGACTATTAAATGAAGAGTATTCTTTTTCTGACATTTACATCTACTTGTTCTATTTGTTTCAATCATAAATACACAAGTTATTTAAATTATTTAAAGCGTTTAAACATTAATGAACCACATGCTAAATGAAATGCCATGAAGCACCATTTTTGGTTTTACTACAATTTTATCAATTAAATCTCAATTAGGTTTTTAATAAAATCATTAAGAAGATGCCTAAAATCATCTTTTGGCCTAATCAAACATTGAACCAAAGTAAAACACAGAAATACGGCCTGGCAGTCTCTACTGAAATAAAAAAAAAGTAAAACATGAAATATTTACAGTCTTACACCTATCCTAAGTGCCGACATTGTTTTGAATCCCATTCAGAAAGCGGTTGCCCCGTACATACAAGAAAATGAAGAACAAGAAAATTTTAACTATTCAGCGTCTGCTGTAGTTTTTTTTACAGACAAATTATTTCTACCTTGGTGAAAGTTAACCATTCAACATTGCACCAAAATTTTGATGGAAAGGTTTTACGAGCTAATCAACAGCAACCTCAGGTTGCATTCGACGTAAGGACCGACGTAGGACAGTCACTCCGCGCTGGCCGGAGTAAGGTTTGACGATCATAGTTTGGGACATAATACTATTCTCTTCCTCGTTCTCATTTTCGTTTAAGGTAAAAAACAGACAAGAATTGTGTTATTTAGATACTTTTCACCAAATAAGTACATACAACATGAAAGCAGAAATGTTTACCATAAGACAAAAATAATTTATTTTTTTCCATCAAACAACATTACACTCAAAATGTATTGCTTCTAATTCTATTAACTTTACCAGCACAAACATTGCACACCTTTTTAACATGTTTGAAAAGCAATCCTTCCAGCATTAAACGTGTTTTCAAAAATTTGTTAAGCAAACTTTCTCTCACACGTTCCGAGCACTTGCCATCGTCACACACAGCTCAGTCGAATGCTCAGGCTTACACCCGTCACCTAAGCCCACCCCATCCCATTCTCATCTTCCGACACAAAACAGTGCTGCACGAATTTTCATCGCGGTACCGCCTAATGCCATCACTGACCGCCTGAATCCGATGACGAGCCGGGATGCGTCCCCAGTGGCGGCCCGTGCAATTCGTTCGCTCCGCCATGTTTTACGACCGGACGACATGTCAAAAATTCTCAACTGTGGGCTGTACAAACTTTACCTTTTCTCCGCCCATTCCTCCTCTTTCGCCCACCGTTCACCGCTTAGCGGTTGTGTAGCAGGTGAAGTGGAAAAAGAATAAAATTAATTAACGCGCTTTGCATTGCAGAATGTGGCGTTGGACCGTACCCCCGGTTCCCGGTTCGCAGGGCTCGCTGGAACTTTTCGGCTCAGCTTTTCGTTTCGGATAAGGCACGGTGAAATGATGACAAGGTTTATAATCTCGCGTGCTGTGTGTCGTTTCACGGGTCGGCTTTGGGAGAAAGGAGACCGGAGAAGTGTTTTAGACCCGGGAAGCTAGTCAGGACAGGACATAACGATGGACGGGGATATGCGCCTGGGAATGGGTTTTTCCGTGCGCCCCCCCAAACTCCTTTGTGGCTTTGTTGTAATCAGGTAAAATGAGATCGTAAAAACTTTCGCCCCAAAAACGCCGCCCAATGAAGGGTTTTGAAGGGGTAAGGGAGGAAAAAATGACGAAAGATAGGATCGTTTTGGGGTGCGCTGGGGCAAAACGTGTCAACGGCACGGTGGAGCACTTGTAAATTTGCGATTGACAGGTCTAAACCGTGGTGTAATTTCTTGCACAGACTGCTGGTGACATTCTTCACGCGCCGGGCAATAGCCGTAATGGGAACCGTTCCCTATCCTTCTGTAGTGTGAGATTTTGTGTGCGTTTTTTATGTCTGTGTGTGTGTGGGTGTTTGTATTGCACTGCTTGACTGTTACTTCCATAAGCATAAGACCCGCTAGGAAGGCGAGCGCTGAGAAGTATACAGTACGACACGCAGACGACTTCCGGGACATCCTTGAAGTATTTCATGTTCCCCGTAACCTTCCCAACTACGAAACAGAATTTTCCGGTTTGTGGTGACACCAAACAAAAAACAAACAAAAACAAGTGTAGTAGAGTGGGCTGAGATGATGAATTTTCCTGCTGGTTGGTAGGATAACGAGATCTCTTCATTGCAGATTGTGCTTTGCGTTTTGGGGCCACCCCGTTCGAGCCGCCACGGCTGGAAACCGGTGAAAGCGATGAGAAGAATGTGTTAAAGTTGTAATAAACTTTATATGCGACATGCTGGATTTTTATTTTATGTGCTGTTTTTGTTCCGACGGGACAATGGAGCTCGTTTTTCAGTTTTGGGAAAGTCATTTGTTTTGCGATGGTAAATCATCACATGTGTGGGGGGAGGGGGTGAGTTTGGACGCGGAAGTGTTACGCAACCTTTGCTGTGTTTTTTTTTGCGTGGTTGCTAATAAGTAAGCTTTAGCTAGTCACACTCTGTGAGTACGATAGCAAAATAATTAGATAAAGCATTAAGAATGAAGCTTTTTTGTTACAGGGCATCTGCATTGTACTCAAAATATGTCCATCTTTCAAATTAATTTACTTAACATAAAAGAATAATTCATTCATTATACTCAAGGCAACATTTGACATGCACAAAGCGACAAATGAGCACAAAATATGTTTACTGCAACAAATCATAAGGAAAAAAATAATACTTTTTCCCGAAATTTAATGTATAAATATATTATATTAATGAATTTAATGTATAAATATACTATATTAAAAGCTGCTGGCTAGGGATCAAATCAATCACCTGACGCTTGATGGCACTAAAATATATTATTTTTTTAAGATTTTTTTATTTCGTGTTCTGGCGTAGTGTGATTCTTTGATGTGATTATCTAACTCAACTGGAAAAGTCTAAAAACCCAAACCGTAAAACCGGAAAACCTAATTGTATAAAGAGAGAATACAGGAAAAAATCAAGAATAGCTATGGTTTTGATCTCGCTAGAAAGAGATGTGAAAGAACTTTCTTAAAAACCAAAGCCTCTATAAACCCTCCCAACAACAACAACATGGCACTACTTTGGCTGTTTGATACAACGAAGTTGGGTCGTAAGTTAACATCTTTAAAAAACAGTGTCGATGAGATTTTCATCCCAATCCTGTCTTGATAAGACTCGTGCTATAGTATATCCTTCACCACCGGCAATTGCCCTGGTGCGGTGGTATACACCCTCTAAAAAATGATAATGACTTTAATGATAAGCAATACGGTCTGGTTACGGTTACGGTTAGGTTACGGTAAAGGTTACGTAACAAAATAACATTAATGATAGCAATACAACCTGGCCGTTACCAGAGAAATAATAAAATAAATAAAGGTAATTATATAGAGTACCTGTTTATTACATTTCTTCTTTGCTTTTTTATATAAAAAAGTCGCTTCATTCACCATGCGGGATATCACTACCTTAAACGTTTGCAACGCGCATTTTTTATTGAATCACTGTTTACGGCAGGCACCTTCCCAGCGGCAATTTACCAAGCTTGACAGTGCAATTTTTAATCGTTACATGCCTACGGGCCACTTTGATGTGGTTGGGGTGAACCCCGACCCCCTCGGCGTGTGCTCACTTGGATAACCTTTTTGATACTTGATGCTTGGTATTTTAATTGCGTTATTGCCTTTGCAGTATTTCCGAACCAAACATGCCAATCATTTTGATGGAAATGAAGAGATGGCTTCCTTTAAGTGAAGTGTTTTCAATTGTATGGGAGTTTTATTTTTAATTATTTTGTAATTTTAAAACTCTAAAGAAACGTTTAACCATTTTTTACTATAACAAAATATGTGGAGACGGTACAACATTTGACCAAGGCTTTAAACACCCAAAACAGATCATTCATGCGAAGGAGAATATTTGCAGAAAATTTACAATTTGACGAGAATATTTACTCATCAATTTGTTTCTTCGTCAAACGCGTGAACAATCTCAACACACTCACAAGCACAACTTTTTGTATTGCAATTCTCAATTGGTAAAACAATACCATCAAACTCAAGCACAAAACAAAGCGCCCAGAACAAGTGGCAAGTTTTCCCATTTCCCAGCCTTACACCCTTCAGGTGTTTTGCAAATATTTGAAGCTCATGTTGATACTTAATCTGTAGACCCATACACATAGCAGCAGTTGCAAAACACATTCCTCCAGCCTACCAATCATACACTCGTTTTGAGGCAATACAAACACTTCCGAAGACGAGAACATTGCGGTTGGCTATGTAAAACTACTTTGAAACTATCAAAGATACTGGCTCTGGATTGGAAAAGTTTATTCAAACTACCATCCCTCCAGCACTAGCTTCCCGCTGTACCGACAGCTAGTAAAGTGTCCCAACGTCGAACACCATGCTTGACACTTTTGGCAGCTCAAGCAAACTTGCCTTATTTTGTTCTAATTTAATCATTAAACTTAACCACTCGCCCACACTTTCGAGTGAGGCCAGACATCCTGGTCACGGCACCATCCTCTGCACGAGTGCACACGCAATAGCAGCACTAATTTGACCATCAATTTGCTACCGCTCGCATTTGTTCGCATCGGAACGAAGCAGCACACAAGATGTGTGCCAATAAAGTTCCGATTTGAGAATTTGATTATAACTTCTAAACTTTCAAGGCAAAAAACTAACGGGACAAAACCCCACTACAAACTAACCGCACAGCCGTCCGCCACAAACGAGCAGGAAGCACCGTTTGGGGTATAATAAAATGTGCGAATTGATTTCTTAATCCTATTTCGTTCGAGGTTATATCTTCTTGCAGCGTTCGCTGCAAGTGCAGTCATACGCTGAGGGTGCCGCTCAAGTGCAGCATTTTTTTTCCTTGCTCTCTGTATGAAAAAGCTTTCCCGTTTCGCTTCTTTCCTTCTTTTTAAAAGTCTCCGTCCGCCAGTCAACTCCACCGAAAAAAAAACATTCCCATCCACGTTCCACCTTTGATTTCAATGTCACCGCAATTATTGCTGATAAAAAACGAAGATAATTTAAATTATAAAAGGTTGACAAGTGCAAGGCGGGGAGGGCAAAAACTAGCCGGGAAATAAAATTTCTGACAACGCGGTAAAAGAAGCGCACGCAGAAAGATCCAAACGACACAAAGTTTTGGTCATTCCGAGTGGTGCGTCCTTCCCATGGCGGCCGGGGCCGCAGCAGTGGGGCTGGGTGAACTTTTCTCTCGTTGCAGTGCCGCTCCCTTTTTGCTCACCGCAACTTAGGAAAGCTGCAGCTGCAGTGGAACCGTGCACAGGGCGGCTGCAGTATCTATCGCCTGCAACAAATGAGACCTGAGCTCGGAAATCTCATTTTCCGTGGCTTTCAAGTTCAGCACAGAAATTTTCCTTCGTTTCGCTTTTCGTTGTGTTAGTGCGGCGTTGTGACTGTGGGAAAAATTGTACGGATAGGAACTTTTGCACCGCTTCAATACTATGTCGTTTTTTTTGTAGTATTTTAAGGACTTAAACTTATTTTAAGAAGCTGCCTAGGCTATGAATCGAAGCATCGCAGTTAGCCATTTCACCCGTTGCGCTATCGGAGTAAAGTTCATTTCGGTACTGTAAATTATGTTTGAAAAGCTCTTTTAAAACTTTTTTTTTAGTTCGTTGCCAGTGGTAACTTATATTATTTCAATCAATACTTTATGCTTAGGTGATTTATCTTTTTTTCATTTCATAGAAATTGCAAAAAAGTAAAAAGCTCTTTAACGTGTTAAGTTTATTATTAAAACTAGTTTATAAAGTAATACATGGGTCAGCTTGAACAATCAAACCATTTTTTTAATACCACCAGTACTAAAAAAATTTTATACCTTTTTGCGAGCAATCGATTTTAAACGAATGAACTGTGTGACTATTCTTTTTTTCTAATAATACAAGGTTTTTCAGAATAAAACACAACTGTTCACGTGAACGATATTCAAGCCCAATGCAGGCCCAACCTTCCTGCAGATCAACCGATCAACGGATTTTGGATTGGGATGACATAATACCATTAGATTTAAGTTGTGTTTGTTTTAGTTTGCCTCTCAGGAATGTTTTTGCGTTTGAAGTTCCTTTATATAAGTCTATAAGTCCGTCTACATTATGCATTGAAACGAACCTTTCATTCCCGGGGTAAAATCTGAAGAAAAATCGCTCTTGTGCTGTGCGCTATCGTATAATCAGCTGCTCGTGCATTTAAATGCTCATAAATCTAAATCACTAAACATCCAGGCTATTCTTGTAATCGCTACTCAATCCGCAGTATTACAACTTTCCGAAGATTAGTGAATGCATCCAATTTATTTTTTTTATTTTGCTCTAAAAATATTACCATCGGAATGCTTGCGGTGACGCAAATTCCAACCTACTATTTAATATCCATTATTTCTACATCAATTGTTTGTAACATCCATTGTCTCCAGCAAAGCGCAAATACAATATTCAAAGAGCAACCAAACGAAAATAACTTCAACATTGTTTCCACACTCACATTGCCAGTGCTGCACCCTAACGCAGCAAGCAAAAATTTCGAATTCAAATTCCAAATCTGCAACTGCACAGCGAAATTGTAATTCAGGTTGACGTTTGGTCGTTACTGTACCCTCTCCCTTGTTCGCTGCCATCTCCAACACACCTGCACATTTAATGAATATTCACTCACGGCACACTGCATCGATTACTTGCGCGCCACATTTTGATACACCACACAGCACGTGCCGTCGTCTGTCAGCCGTATCACGCCCGTCAACCAGCTCGCTCGAAAACTCTCACCCCGCCAAGCCAAGCCCGGCTGGAAGTCAAAACCAACGTAAGACGCGTGCGACCGTCAAGCGACCGGTGAGAAAGATTTATTTCCCATTTTTTTTCGGGGGACGTTTTTGGTTTGTTTGCCACCGTCTCTGCCAGGGAAGATTTTCCGACATTAGACTGGGCGTCTGTGGGTGTGTTTGTCCACGCATGCACGCCCAGATACGCGCTCGTGCTACATTTCTACAGAATTTCTTCCCCATCCGCTGCTCTTGTTTCGACCAGTTTTGGCTAAGACGAAATTTGAATACATCAGAATAATATTACGCGCGACATTCATAATGTGAAATATATAGCTGTCATAATTTCCCTCGCACCCGCTGACGGGCTGCTAGCTGATAAAGAAAGCTGTTACGTCCTTTTTCGCATTCTCTCTCTCTCTCTCTCCTTCTCACGCAGACTAACGTGCCTTCAATTGTATGTGTATTGGTATGATTTTACCATTTTTTCATCACTTGTTCTGTGTTTTGTAAGCTTTACCCTGCTGCTGCTACTTTCATGTTGTTTTGACTTTCGATACTTCTTCTACTCATGGAACTTTTGCCTTCCTTCCATATGCCTTCACTTGATCCTTTTATATTTTTTATATTTTTTCCACCAATATCCTTCATTCTA
This sequence comes from Anopheles epiroticus, assembly GCA_000349105.1. Lineage (NCBI taxonomy): Eukaryota > Metazoa > Arthropoda > Insecta > Diptera > Culicidae > Anopheles > Anopheles epiroticus. Next base: position 744,142 of record KB671169.1, on the reverse strand, counting down.
ATCTCATCTGCTTGATACATTTTTGTGAAAAAAAAGTAAAATAAATAACAACCAGTTCCCGTTGGCAAACTGGTAAGCTACTGCACGTAAGGTAGCGAGTTTCATTTCACTCTTGCCGCGGAGTGCCTGATTCTTGCGAGCTGTAATGTAGCGCACTGTGGAGAATAAGGCGAGTTCATTTTTCGTTCGAAAAACAAAGCAAAATAAAAACGGTTTTTCACATTATGCTCATTGAAGTGAAACTCCCGAATGTCCCGAGGGTGTTCCGTGCGTCACGGTACTGGTGCTTTTGGCCCATGTGAGCTAGCGTGTGCAGCGAGCGTACGCCTTCTCGCCGTTCCCAAGCGTCGCACGGAAGTTGTTAATTAGGCAATGTTTCATGACGGATTTGTGTAGCCGGTGTTTTTTTTTTTTGCTCAACACGTTTTCTTCCTCTCTTCTGCCGGCTACATTTGTTCCTTTTCAATTCAACTTGCGTTCGTGCAAGAGCAGACATGTATGTACATGGGGACAGGAAGGGACGAGTCGAAAACAGAAACAGAACACACTTTAATGAGTCGTTGAAGATGTTGCCATCCATGTGAGCGTACGTTCGCCTGCTGTGTCTTCCATAATAATTACATGCGTTCTTGCGCACACATTTGCTGCACGGAGTGTTTAAATTAGCATACATTCGTATGCGTATTAACCTTACAGTCTTAATAAGCAATTTGCATTTAATCGTCTCACTTACTTCAGCGGAGTTTAAAGTCTGTTGCATAGACAAGAGTGAAAGCTTTTGTTTGTTTCGTTTTATTGTTGTTAGTAGTTGTTTTTAAAATTGTAATAATTGGTAACTTTTAAATATAAGCGAGCTTGAGCATTTTAAACATTGTTTTACAATTATTCTACAATATTTAACTGATGTTCTTCGTGGAGTGCAAAAGACATATTCAGATTCAATTTTTTTCATTTTTTTGCAAACGCAAGACTACCGTAAAAACATTGAAAGGACTCAAGACATTAACTGGAATGAGAAAAATAAATTCATCTTAAAATTTTAGCACTTATTTTAGCAGTTTTAAACAGTAAAACAAAATATCAACTACACGAAAAAGTTTACATCATAAATCATAAGATGTACTAGCAAAAGCAAATGTACTGCCTTCTCATATTCATGTGCTCATTCGTTCACACAATTCGGCACCGTATTAAAGCAATTCTTGTTCTAGTGTAAACTGTCGAAAAAAGATTTCTATGTAGCTCAGTTTTAATATATTTTGAAGCCTGGCTATTACACTTTAATAAAAAGTACAATCCTTTTCCTGGCTTTTACAGAAAGGTGAATGATAATTTCCACTTACCCTTACACGAAACATCCATCATCGGAATTAATTATCCTCTATGAGAAACCGTTCAACATTTCCCTCCGAATTTCCACGTTATGGAGCAGGCACATAATTCAACAAAATTATGTGTGAACTTTTTTCCTCATAAACCATCAACACGCCTCTCCCACCGTTGGCAACCCATTGAACGCACTGAATGACAGGTTTATTTCTCTATAATTGTGCCCCATCGGTACGAGTTTCACAGTGTTTTACTGGATCGACTAGCCAGCAGGTTCATTTTCTCATCGTAACACCGCTACCCGTAACCTTCGCTTCACTATTGTAATCATTTTCGATACATTTTATTACACTAGCTTAGTTAGGCTCGGTGCTAGCGGTAGACATTTTTGTGGCCCTGTTTCACTCCTACCTCGCGGCAACCTTTTAAAATTCGCCAACGGCACGCAAATTTCAAATTTATTCCACACCACTAGCTCTCACGTGGCCCCATTCATCGTACCTACTTCATTTTCTTCTTCTCTTCTTACTCTTCTCGTCCGCTTCGGGTCAGGAAGGAGCGTACCTCCGGCTCCGGGAGCCGGAAGCGCCTTTTGCGGTGGACTAAAATGCGGAACGCCCAGCAAATGGGCCCGCCCGGCCGCTTCCGAGGCGCTGGAAAGGAATTCTTTTTGCCAGTTCAGGTGAGAAAATGGCATTCTACGGGAGCTGGAGGCTAATTATAACTTTATTACTCTTTGCTTCTTTTGCGTTCTCGGATTTTGTAATGGATTTTGGTTGTTGGAAGAGAACACACAGGGCGTTCGTTGCGTTATTCGAACGATTTTCCCCTTTGATTGGTGCGTTCATGTTTGGGAACGATTCATGAAGCACGACTGGCCTGAAAGCGATTACCGGCTTGAACGCGATGCGAAGTTTTGTTTCCAGCTTGAAGAAAAACGCCTAGTTGTAGGAAAGGAAGGATTATTAGCATAAAACTTTAGAAATCAATTGGCTATCACAGCAATATAATGTCTTTGCTTTTATTGAACCATGGCATGAGATGGATACATATAAAGTACAAAACAATATTTCTCCCAGTAAGGAAAATTTTATCTATCTACGTTGAAATAATTCTAAGAAGTTCAAAGTAGAGCGCTTTAAATCACAATTTCATAAAAACGACAAGAATATGTTAACACTTTCTATCGATTTACTAAATAATGATTGTCAAGGTCGAGGCTGTGATTAAAAATAAATTGTATTTTTGGTTAAAATTTCATTATGTTTCACTCTCGCGAAAACCGAACAAAGGCTTATCAAACATTCTATAAACCATCTAAATGTACCTGTAGGCAATACGGCATGCCCGTTAACATGGAAATAAAAAAAACGCACCTGTTATCAGGAATGAGGGACAGTGATACAATACAGCATTTTTGCCGGTATAAAACTTTTCATGGGATCTCAAAATTATCATAATATTGGTAAATAATGTGTCCGGGTGAGTGGAAATTTATATTATACCTTTGTGTATTTATTTTTAGCAATATTTTTTCCCATTAAATTCAGATTCTTCAAATAGTAATCATATAGAGAGTAGACAGTACAAAAAATAATAACAGCTCATCAAACATACATTTTTTTAGGGGGAAAAATTATTTTAAAGTAACGCAAGTGAAAGCAATTCAAGTGAATATGGTACAGCTGGTTAAGCCCTTCCAAGTAAAAACAACGTTCATGTGAAAGTTCCCTATTGTAATTTAAAACACTTTAAAATAAGTGCCATGATGAAAACTTATCTTATCTTAAAAAATCAGGAAATAGAGTGGTTTAACAATTTTGCCAGATATTTCTGCAGATTTGCTAGCACATATACTTTTGGTGATATATTACCTAAACGTTCGGTCTTAGGTGACAAGCGACTTAAAATTAAATTCTTCCCTAATCATTGCTACAAATCTATGCTAAACAATAGCCACCTTTGAGTGAGGTTTTATCTGACAAAAATAGCATTATTGCACTCTATTCATTCAAAAGCTAACTGCAATTTGTAAATATAATTATTAAGCACAAGCAAAATTAGTGTTGATTTACAACGATCATCTATGCCATATTCAAATGGGTAGAAACACGTGATTTTTTGAGACATTTCTTTCCATCTAATCTAATCTAATATTTTTTTTTTTAGACATTCCTTTCCATCTAATCTTGTTCCATATTTGTTTTACAAATAGATTATTTTGCTACCACTGTGTTCTATCTCAGGGCGGCTCGGTGGTCTAGTGGGAAGTGGCTTAGGCCTGTATCATACGATCAGCACAGACGTAACATCGAATCCCTTTTGGACCGCAGCCGCCCCACATAGACAGAGAGAGACAAAAAACATTGGTTATCTGGTTAAGCCTTGACCCTACAGAGGTTGTTATCCCACCCAAGAAGAAGAAGCAGTGTTCTATCGGATTGACACGTTAAATAAATTAATATTAAAATTAAAAAACAAATACAGCACAACCATCCGTTACACCAATCGGTATTTCATTCCCAGCGATGGTAGACGTTCGTTCATGTGATAGCTATGTTCTATGCTCGGCAACCCCTCCAAATCCACTGCTTCCTTTGCTTCCGAAATCCTTTCCAACGGTTCAGCAAAACACGGAATGTCTGACGAAGGCAACCATCTCACAGGGGACTTAATTAAATTTCTTTTAACCAAAACCGCCGTTCGTACCTGCGAACCGAAAGCAAATGTGGCTGCACCCGAAAATCCACAAACAGCGATGGTCGAAAAGAGAGTAAAAATAATTTTCCAATCCAAACCACAGAATGGTAAAATTTAATTTTTGGCACAATATGGGCGCCCGGTGGGTTAATGTTTTGCACTTCGCCCGCCTGATGTTGGGTTGTGCATTGCTTCGTTTTTATAGCACGTTGCACCCCGTGCATTTCTTGCCAGATGGGAGATCAACCAACTGGAAGGCATGTTTTGGCTTATTTGATATTTATTAAATGTATTTTTTGTCGGGGGCCAATTTCATAATTCAAGTTCAAGGCGATCAACTGTAGTTGAGTTGTTTCGTACTTCGTCTTCTTTCTTTGTGCAAAGACTGCAAACGTACGAAACCATTTTTAAATTCTTCTGTTTTGCTTCCCATCAAAGCTTTTCCCTTAGCAGAAGCTATTATGTGTACGCGTTTGTTTGAATGGAAATCAAACCAACAAAAAAAAAATAGCTCGAAAATCACTGGTCCCTCTTTTTCGCACGAACCGACTCGCTCACCACAACCGAAAGCTAGCCGAAAGCCACGAACACGAAAATCACAATTCAATTCCGTAGGGGACAGTTTTAATTAAAACGTCAAGCAACATAATCAGCGACAGCACACTGGAACGCCTTGAAAAGTCCCAACATCCCCCCGCCCACATTCCCCTTTCACCCTCCTGGTACAACAATTCGGGCTAAGGTCCTTGAGCAACATTTTCACCGATAGCCGCTGTCCACCGGCGGCCGGCTGCTCGAACAGGCCACAAACGTTCGTTTCCTGCAACGCCGTGGGACCAAGCAAACAAGTGCTTTTCGAGGGTACTATTTATTTATTTCATCTCCAGATCTCGTTCACTGTTTTTGTGCACATTTACCTCTCGCTCGCGCTCCTAGTTCTACTTCCTCGTGGTTATTACTGTACTTGTGTGTTGAGTTTTTACCTTACCTATTTAATGTTGTTTAACTTTCCTTGCCTCCCTTTGCCTATGCATGGCAATGACAGGAGCTGAAAAAAAAATTCCCCGAAATCACCACCGCACACAACTGCATCCGCGGTACGCAACGAGTTGGGGAGGATGGTGGTGGGAGGGGGGATTTCTACGCAAACCGAAGAATTAAAATCAAAAATTACAACAAAACAAACGGACACGCCTTAAGAGCGAAGCTGAATGGAAGAAAGCGGCAAGTAGTGGTATTAAAATTAAACACAGCTCCGCAGAACAACACCAAGGGCCTTTCATTGCCGCGACCAGGCCAACCGTGGGCGGGTAGTGGTGCGTGCGCTTTTTTACATTATTTGTTCATATTTCTTGCAAGGAAAAAGTGTCTTGAGTGTGGGCAAGCAAACTTACCGGCCCCCTCGCCAACCAAAGCACCTTCCGCCCGTCCTCCCATTCACGGGAATTGAATCAGAAACTTTCCAAATTAGCATAAAACAAACATTTGCAATGGACAGAAGTAAAAAAAAACAAGAAACACTCACACACCCAGCAAACACAAATCAAGCTAGCGGTCCGGACGGGCGCCCCCCTCCCTCCCCCAGAGTTGGGACAGAAATCATCGCAGCGTCGAATGCAATTAAAAAATTTTATCTCCCAAACTGGAAGCCTGGAACTAAACAGAGATGAAATGCAAATGCTTTGGCCGTCCGGTGTCCTTCAACTTTGCACGGTGAAGACAAGCGCTAGTGCAATAATAACTCTCCTACCCACCCAGCACTGCCAGCTCGTGCCTGTCTTGCCGCAATAAGTACACTTACTGCACCCTTGGCGGTAAGTTGTGCTGGCAACAATCGAACGCTATTACCATTTTGATTGCATTCGACCAGTCGCTAGGCCGTGTGCAGTGGATGCGGATCGGTCTGCATTTGGCAGTGGCACTTGGTAATGTAATGCTGCTGCGGTTTTTTTTCTCAATTTTATTGTGCTTCTTTTCTTCTTTGCGGTGCGTTTTTTCTGCCACTTCTCAAGTGACAGATATTGGCCGAGAGTGCATTGAAATGCAAGACAATTAATGAACAGGGCCAAGGGGTTTCCTTTCTTGTGGGGAAAAGTAGCATCGTGATCATGGCGATGATTTGAATTGCAGTGTAAAAACTGATGATTTTCCATTTTTTTTTTTTAAATGCATTAGTTAAGTGGGTTCCTTCTTGACTCGAATTTGGTTTTTGGTTGAAACATGTTTTATTAAATACTATGCGTTTAGAAAAAGTACTACACTTTGAGGAGTTAAAAATGAATCATTTTTTATCTAAATCGCTGTCGACCCTGTTTATTTCTTCTTGAAAAAAGTGAAATAAACAGTAGATGAAATGATTCAACAACAGGATGTCGCTGGAAAAATTGCTTTAAAGACATCGATAAGTTTAAAAGTTAGATTTAAATTCGAGTGTGGTGGTATCACTTTATTTATCATTAATTTTTTTTATTTGTTATTCGATAGAAAATGAAGTCCAGACGAATGATACAACTTGTAAATACATAAATACACAAAACATGCATCAGCCCAAAAAACAAAATAAATTTTTTCCACACTGGACGATGGATCAGCCGATCTTTTAAACACATTGAAGGACAGGTTGAAATCGAAGAGTAACTTGTAAATATATAAATACACAAATCATGTATCGGTTCGAACAAAATAAAACTTTTCCACACTGGACGATGGATCAGCCGATCTTTAAACGCATTGAAGGACAGGTTGAAATCGAAGAGCGCAAAAATATCGTTGAACGATCTACACATTGATGACAAGAGATCACTGGCACCGTAGTTTGTACGCCGGCGGGTCAATGCAAGTAGTGGGCGAGGGCGCACAGAGAGTGATGGAGCATATAAGTCGAGGTGTTGGAGCAATGGAGGGCTGTCGATGTTCCCTGTGAGCAGTCCAGCGATGGACAATTGTTGCGCAGTACGACGCCTGTCACTCCGTTTATGAAGACCGGGAAGCGAAAGGCGAGCTTCATATGATGGTCGTTGGCTAGCTGGCTCCAAAGGAACAAGCCGTTTGGCAAACCGCGAGAGTTTACGTTGGATCACCTCCAGGCGATCTGAGAGTCGTTGCGAGGATGGTTTCCAGACTACGTTGGCGTATTCAAGGACCGATCTTATGAACAGTAGATAGTCTTAAGACAAACAAGGTCCTTCATGTCATTAGTGATTCGCAATACAAATCCGAGGAGTTGGTTCTCCCGAATGATAACCTCCTCGGTATGCCGATCAAAAGCCATTTTGGAGGTTAGTATAACGCCGAGATACGTTAAAGATCTCACACGATCGATGCAGATTCCATCAATGTTGTAGTTGAAGACAGTAGGCGTATGGGATCTGCTAACC